>OY723411.1:41860766-42460766 GCA_963210345.1 Inga oerstediana | reverse complement strand
AAGCATTCAAAGATTCGTTTGACCAAAAAGATTCGATCAGAGGTCAAAGAAGCTCACGACCTGGGATGCGTTCCTAGAATAAGTGTGTGTGTACGTGAACACACCTTGTTAGCTGACGTGTTTGTATCTGGTAGGATAACTACAAAACTACGTGGAAAGATAACCCCGACAAGTCTGAGTTTTTGACAAACAACTTTGTCTCCACGTGTCTCTTGTCACGTGGATTCTCTCTCCCTCCTCGACCCTCTCATCCTGGGTAATGATTCTGTACATCATACCCTATTGATCGATGGTCGGCCCAATTGCAATTTTCCTTTTTTATTTATTAAAAATACAAATCTTTTATGCTGGCTCCTAGTCCCGAAATATATCCATCCACCCTTCTTTAACAGTAATGAGGCTGTATTATTTATTTATTTTTATTGGATAGTACTCCACTATTTTAATTTAATTTAATCACATAGAGTAAACTCATGAACAAGATGCAAAGCACTTGGTCTGTTTTATTTTCTAATTAAATTAAAATATAAATAATTTCTTCAAACATAATGGCTTAGTGGCGGGGAGTACGTTAACTTTGTAAAGTCCTTATTAAAAAAATATTAAACTGAGTTATTTTTATACATTATGAAGGCCTCAATCATAACCCTTACCTAAAAGCTTTAAACGAATTTTTAAATTCTAATTTATATCAAGCTGGCCTTCTTAAGCAGGATTCCCACATATATTACCTGGCAAGATATCCTAGTAACGAGTCAATCTTTTTCTTTCATTACATCTAGGACAGTTCCATCGGCCTTGTTTCTTTTATAAGTTGTTAGAATTATGCACTTGTCCTATTTTTTATGCTACTTTTTAATATGTTTATTCATTAATATCATTATGTTCTTTTAACCAAAAAAATTATAATTTGTAAATGTGATTTCAATAAAACAATAATGCATGAAGACCATACTCGTGAAAAATTACATTAGTTAATCAACATATTAAAAGTATTATCAATTTGAATATTATAATGTAATATTATTTATCATTTAAAAAAATTAAATTTATTGTAAATCTTATATAAAGTTTGAGAAGGTCATGTTATTTAATTATATTTTTTAAAAACAGTTATCATTACTAAATACTTAAAATGTTGTAAATTAAACATATATACTCCTCTAGTCCTATCTATAAGGTAGAGAGAGAAGGTTTTTTGTCTTACTTATAAGACACTTGATTAAAGTTTTGAGATGAATGTATAATTCAACCATTCATTTATTATTATGTTGACTTTGTTTTCATTTGGTATTATTTATTTTAATTGGGGCAGAGTTATAAAGTTGTAATCTATAAAAAAAAAAAAGAGTTATAAAGTTGTTGAATTTTATGGCAAAGTTAATGAGATTTAGGGTCTATTTGGTGTGAGGGATTTGGAGGGGAGGAACAATTTTTATGAGTTAAATTTTAAAAGATTGAAGAAGTGGGGTAATAAAATTTTAATAAAGAGAATATGTAAGATAAAAGAGTAAGAAAAATTAATTAAAAATTTTTAACCCCACTTCTCTAATTTTTTTAAATTCAACTCAAAAAAAATTTTCCCACTTTGCCTCCCCTCCCCTCATATCAAACAAGCCATTGAAGTTTTTCTTGACATATGAAAAACATTAGAAAGACCCTATAAATAGAAATGGAGGAATATAAATGTTGATTCTCCCAAAAAAAAAACCTTTTTAAAGAGTGAGTTTGAGATTTTGACCCTTTATGAATACATTAGTTGTGTATTTATTTGACTCATAACAAAAAAGGAAAATAGAAATTATAAACCCTCAAATCCTCAATATCAGAAAATGGAAAGATAAATTAGTTGCTTTCTTTTTCTTGGAAAATTTCACTGCACCTCTTAGGATTAAATGAAATTAAAATTTGTGGGTGAAAAAGATAATTGTGTCCTTACTTTATATGTCAAATATGATTATTTACAAGACACACATAAGAATTCATAAGTCAAATATGTTCATTTACAAAATAAATAAGTGAAATTACAAGACCACCTAGGCTATATGCAAAATAATGAGCATATTCATAAGAATACATGCTATTTATAAGATATATGTAAAATCTTACATGTCAAATATGCACATATATAAGACACATGTAGGAATTTATAAGACTATATCGGCAATGTACAAAACAGGGCATCAAATGTCATTTCAACTAAATAAATTTAATTTTAGTTTAGTCCTCATAATGCAGTGAAATTTCAAAAAATTTAGGGACTTTTTAATATTAAATGGCTACAAGATAGTGCATTGAAATTTTCCCTTCTTTCTAATAATGATTATTTATATAGTCTTATGAATATATAATCAGAATTTACAATTACAAATAGTATTTTAGATGAAGAAAAAACATAGCTGTCATGCTCTGATGCGAAGCAAATAATTAATTTTGGGAAAAGTTGAGACATGTAATTATGAGTAAGAAATAGTATTAAAAACGGAGACAATGATATCGCACTAACCAAGGCTAATCTCTGAAGCCAAAAATCTAGGTGGCCATGATCTCTCTCTCTCTCTCTCTCTCTCTCTATCTATCTATGCATTAGTATGTTAATTTTCCCAATTTTATTAAACTATTAGATTGATTTTACAAAAACTTACTTTTTTTTTGTTGGCAAAAAAGTACTAACTATAAAACAATTACACATTAATATTAGTAATAATGTCAAATAACGCTAATATAAAATATAACAATTTTATTGAACTACATTACTACTTTAAATTCACAAATATTACAAAACATTTTTTAAATTTTATTATTAATATTAATTTTAAAAAATGGTAAGGATTCATGACATTATGAGATTTGCTTCAAAAAATGTTAGAGGGTCATTTTCTTGACAAGTAGGCCTGCCTTCCATAAAATGTGGTCAACCAAATAAAAGTGACACACACACATGTTAGTAGTGTTAGAGAAAAGTGATAAAGGAAATTCAACGTTCAATAAAATTAAAGTGAAAAAGAAGCAGTACTTGTCCTGGTTTACAACAGTAAATGCTGACCCCTTTTCTTTCTTATTTTTAGACACTATACTCCACCTTTTATCTTCTTCTCTTTTTTTTTTTTTTTTTCATTTGGTAAGAAGAGAAAAGCATAAAACTAAGGGCCCGTTTGGTTTAATTCTATTACATCATGTAGTGTAGTGTAATGTGATATAATGATAATATAATATAATTATAGGACTAGTAGTTGGTTTGATTTTTAAGCAAAGTGCAATGAGTTATTTTTTAATAATTATTTAAAATTTCTATTCACATAAAGTCTATTTTACCCTTAATATAATCTTTATAAAAAAAATAGTTAAGAGCAATTGTGTTGTCTTATAATAACCGTCACACTATTTTGCCTAAGATCGTCTCATGTCGATGGTCGTGGTGGTGTAATAACAGTAATGTGGCGGTGGCGGGTGGTGATAGCTACAATGATGGAGGAGGAGGAGGCGGCGGCGGCTGTCACGCCCTTACCTTATTTTAACCTTTTTTTAAGAGTATTCGCGGAAAACGATATGCGATTCGGTGGGCAACACAGGAATAATATAACTATACTGATAATATGTACATGAGTATGAAAATTCCCCTCAGGAATTCGTACATGATAATTACAATTAGTGTAGCCACACAGGGCTACTTGAGTGTCTAAACTCATCCCAGTGAAATAGAGACTTCTTCCCGTCTTCGTTCCACTACTGTAATCCCCTTGTACGGTACTCTGCATTGTTATTTGCATATCTTCTGTCGTCTCCTATCTAAATTGTTGGTAGGGGAGGATGAGATTCGAGAGAATCTCAATAAGAAATAGATACCATAATGCATGCATGATAGATGCTATGTGTATAACATGTTAGCTTTATCTAGATGCATGCCCCATAATGACATTTTTGCATGCTCAATGTTTCATCTAACAAAACTATGGCCACAGCGAAAACAGAAACAGAGCTTCATTTATTCAAGTATGCTCTACACAATCAAGTAAAGTAATCACATATATCACTACACAAGCAAAGATATCAAATACATGCAAATAAGGTAAGTCTCCTACCTCCAGCTTTCTCCTCGATTTGTGTGCCAGCAACTCAGGCTATCAACTTGGTCCTACAATTCCAAATATATCATTTATACACTTCCATAGTGTTTCTGGGGGTTATGAGTCTATCTTAAAAAATTACTAAAATGCCCCCGGGGACCCGATCCGACCCCGCCACACTCGGTCCAACCGTACTTTTCTCGAAATTCTAACATGGGCTATCTTGACATATTTTCGCCCAAGGAATCCATTTCCGGACTCAAAATTACCAAATTCACTGTCAAAAGACGAAATTGCCCTTGGCAGCCCTTATTTCAGTGTTTTAGGGGCATTTTCGTAATTATACTTTCTCGGCCTTTTCCGAAAAAGTGCCAAACTGTAACCCCACCTAATTTTTGCTCCTGAATTCAATGGAACCATCAAATCATTGAAAATCTAACTTTAAGACCCATTTATAGTGCTGGCCGAAATATATGGGTTTTAAAGGGAAAATCGGGGTTTTTCGGTTTCGGCTCTATAAACACATTCCTTTCTACTTCTAACCACTTTATTGACTATTTCATTAGGTTACAACTACCATTTAGTACCAATTTGGGCAACATAACTGCCCCACAAACCCATTTTCCATTTTTAGAACTAAAGACAATCCGGCAAAATTTCACCGATTAAATTGTCTACAGCAGCTAGAATAGTCAATATACAAAGGTTTGGAAGTTACCTCAAGCTCCCACTAGCTTTTCCTCTTCTTGGCTGAAACCCTAACCTTCCCAAGGGCTGAATTGAGCTTCCAAAACCATAAAATATATGAAAGAGTAACTTAGGAGCGGAGTTATACGCTTTAGGTAAGGATTTACTAAAGAAATCAACTTACCGTACAAGATCTCTTCACTTTCTCTCTCTAGAAAAATCTGCTCTTTCTCTCTCTATTTCAGGTATATTTCATGCTGGAATGAGCTTGGAGAAAGAAGATGATATATTTTATAATATATCTAATTTTATTTTATTTATTTCCTTTATTTTCGGATTTTAGAAATTCTGGCAGATTTTCTGCCCAAACTTTGAAAAATCATAACTAATTCTAGAAATATCGAATTGGAGTGATTCTAAAGCCTATAGAACCCTTATTGAGTCTAGTTTTATATAAAAATATAGAATTTTGCTAGATGGAATAAAAAATTCCCAAAATTTTAATCTTTACTGGCTGTTCTAGAAACTTCACAGTTTTTCTGGGCTGAATTCAAAAATTTATATCTTTTTGTATATAGCTCTAATTGAGTCATATGACCTATCAAATTAAAGCTTAGGATGTCTAATTTCATCCTGTAAAATTTCATAATTTTTTATCATCATTTGATCATTCAAAATCGCATGACAAGCTCACTACCTCATAAGCCATTCTACCGAAAACATAATTACTTTTTCCAAAATTCACCATTTTATTTTCTTAATACTCCAAAGATATAAGAAACATTAGAGAATATATTTGGGACACCTGCTAAATCGGGGCTTAGCAGTCCGCTTAATTTAAGCTTATTCTCAAGCCTCCAATATCAAAATTCGGGGTATTACAGCGGCAACGATGGAGGTGGAAATAGTAGGGGTTGGCGGCGGCGGCGGTTGTAGAGGAGGAGGTAGTGGTGGCAACGACAGAGGGAATAGTGGAGGTAGAGGTGGCTGCAGTGGGGGCGGTATGACTGTGGAGGAGAAGAAGGTATTGGCGGCGGTAGCAATGGTGGGGTGACAACAGAGGAAAAGCAAGTAGTGGTGGCAATGGCTGAGATGGTGGAGGTGGCAGCAATGAGGGTGGCGATGACGGCGGTAGTAGTGGAGGAGGTAGTGGAGGCGGCCACAATGGTAGAGGTAGCTGTAGCAGTGGCCGTGGGGGTGTTGGCTACGACAATGGAGGACGAGGAGGTAGTCGCAATGATGATCGTGGATTGGTGTGACAGGTGAAATGAGACAAGTTAAATTAAAGAGTAAATTGGACATTTTCAACTATCCAATAGGGTGATAATGAGTATTCATAGGGTGAGAAGTATGAATGAGGATTATCGATTTTTTGGTAATCATCATTATTATGATAAACTCTATTACCATGTTAAAAAACAATCAAACACTCTTATTTTAGTAATGCAATCATGATTACCATTGCATGCATGCAATTTAGTTGAACCAAATGAGCTCTAAAAGTTAAAATCCACACTTTCTCTATTTTTTATGACCTTTACTTCCTATTTGAATTTCCATAAATATCTAAAGGACAATGAATAAAGTTAATGAAGTTAAATAAACCTGTAAATGGGAATATAGTACTAGAAATTTAAATAAACAATTAATTATATTTTTCCAGCTAGATAAAAATAGCATCTTCGCACAAAAGTAGAGGCCAAACGAGAACACAAAATAGAGAGATATTTAACAAGGAATTTCATTTATAGCAGTGTTTAGCACAACGTTTGAAGAGCCCAATCGTGCAATTGTTGGCCCAATCACACGATTGGCTGCCTCTTTTGAATTTTGGCATGTTTGGTACTGGTGATTGGCAACCTTGGCTTTGAGGTGAATCGTGCGATTGGTAAAAGCCATAAAGTGGAGCTTATGGAAAAAGTGCAACAACTACAGGCAATAAGGGAATTTATTATCGTTGTTCTATATAGCTGTTGCTCTTGATCTTTGAGTCCGACAAGTGTTAGGCAGTTTTCGCTCTGTGTAAATATTTTAATTCTTTGCAAAAAGCCCTCCGAGTCTGCAGTTCTTCTTCTTCTGTGGCACCACCACCGAGTTCTTCTAGCCACCAATGGTTCCTCTTCCGTTGACAGTGCCTCCTTCGTTGCTACTCTTGTCCTCTACTTTCTTCAAGATAGGATTAGTCTCGTAGAACTGATCTTCCTTCTACAACCCTCCTAGAATCCAATTGAAAAGGCCTTTCTCCTCCTTGCTTCCTCCGGCTTCATTTGCTGCCGTTGCGGCAAAGACTCTTACTGTTGGAGGAGCGAACGAAAAAATTACAGAAGCCATTTTTTTCATGTTTCTGAGCTTGGAGATTGGAATTGGAAATGGTGTGAGGGTCGTGAGTGTCTGGGCGATGATGTTATTGTACTTCTTTGTAACTATTTCTGTTTAGCCAATGTGAGCCCTTGGATTGGTACCCAAAAACATTGTGATCGCTTGGATTGGGTTTGTGGTCACCACAAGCTCTCCTTGTAAAATGTCTTATCTTGAGTGTTTCTTATTTTATTTGCCACCTAAAAATTGTGGTCTCCTCTAGCTGCAGCTGAAAAAAATCAAATTCCTCAAAAAAGAAAAAAAAAACTCCTAAATATAAATTTATTGAAATTTTGACGATTATTTATCTATACCAGAAAAAAAATTTCCTAAAATAAAATTTTTACACCACATTTTCTCACTTCGACTTTTCCACTTGTTTATAATATTAAATATCTTTTTTTTCTTAAAATTAACACAAAAGTACTTATGTAATCGCCAATCCAAATAAGTTTTGACTCATGCAAAAGTCACTTTATACAATTGCTAATTCAAACATAAATCATATTGCATAATCTGACTTTTACCCAAAAATAAGAATGTAAAAAGTCAGATTGAGAAAAGTCACTTTTGCAATCGTTATTCCAAACACACATTATAATTATCAATATCATCTTCACGAAAAATGCATAATTTCTTAAAAATTAAAAATAATTATCTGACGTATTCATGCATTATTTATTATTATATAAACTATTTATCTTTATAAAACGTATAATTTGTTTGAAAATAAAAAAAATAAATGTAACCAAATTTACAAGAATAAATTATATATTTAGAAGCAAAAATGAACAAAAATTGCATCAACTTTAAATAGGGTCAATTTTGGAAAACTGTAATTAATATTATTCACTTAGTGCCTTATAATAACAGTCACTTTGTTTATTTTATAAATATGTGTGTATGTATGAAGTATGTCTTGTGAAATTAAATGAATGATGCAACGCTCTTGGCAAGTAAAAATCTAATAGATAAATCGTGACACTAATGTCATAATAAATATTCTTACGAGAAAGGCTTTAATTGGAGCCATTGGCCTATAAATTCCGGTGTATTAAAAAAAGTAAATCAAGTCACATGACTTGGCTCCGCAATTTTGAGTGGGTGCAATTTTGAGGCTATATATTCTTGGGAAAAAGACAGAAAAATACCACTTGAACTTCAAAATCCTAAATTAGTCCTTTGACAAAGATTTGCGTTATCAATCTCATTACCATTCTTATCAGCGGGATTTTGAAGTTCAAATGGTATTTTTTTATCTTTTTCCCTATATTCTTTGATAAGCCTTCACTTATCAAAATAGTTTTTTTTATGTGTGTGGGAGAGAGGGGGGTCGGCCTGTTTCTGATTTCTATGGTGCATTCCCTCAACCACAAAAACAATTTATAATCCAACAAACCATCTAATTGTTGATTTGGTATTAGAAAAACCATCATGATTTTTATTTCACATGGCATCATTAAATCAGTATTGAAACTTGCCATAATTAAAGCAAACTAGATATTTTTTGTGGCTCTAACCAAGTCTCTTTCTCTCTCTCACCCACAAACACGCACAATCACACCAAACATCACACATTTGATCATCGATCTCACTCTCACACTCATCTCCAGATATTTTAATGCAGAGATTTAGTAATGTAGCTCAAGTTACTGATGCTAAAATTGTGTATGAGTATTGTTGTAAAAGTTGTAATGCTTTTTATTATCTTATTAAACAAACCTACACTCTTTTTTGTCTGTAACATAAACCAATTGGCCAATTGTGCGAATTAAAATAATTAATACCAACTCTAGTTTTTAATATAAAATTTAGATAATTAATTTATCAAAATTTAAAAAAACAGTTAAATTAGTTATTCATTACTATAGAAATCGCAATATTGCCTCTAGTTGAGGAAGCATAGGATATGGAGGCGGATGAAGATGTGGCGAAGGCGACGGGGGAGGAGGCTGAGGCGAATGTTGGAGAGGAGTATCAGGAGGTGGAGGTTGAAGAGGAGGAGAAGGAGGAGGTCGAGGATGATGTCGAGAGTTTTCTTGCATATCTTTTGTATAGCGTTTCATCTCAACAATTGAGCTACAGAACAAAGAGGAGAACGATGAAGAAAATTTAGGGAAAACAAATGAAAATGTGGAGTTTAAATAATGCATATATGGAAGGGATGTGAAAAAGGCATCATTGCACGTGTTAGAAGTTGAACAGACAGGGCATAATGAAATGGTAGATGACAATCATCGAATGATAATGAGGTGGCACCAGTATTTAACATAGGGAGGAGGAAAGGTTTTGAAAGTTTTAATTAACGTTTATTAAGTTAGAACCATTAAGTATGTTGGCAAGAATAATTTACGGTTCTTAATTAATAACCATGAATTATTAAGTTGTATTTTTACACTGCATCTCCCTCCGATCCGATGATGAGAATGAGGATCAGGATGAGGACAAGGAAGAGAAGGATGAAGAGGACAGCAGGCAAGAAAACAATGATGATGTTTAGTTATTGCCACCACTGCCGTCTTTATCCTCCTTATCATCCTCTTCCTCATCCTCATCATCGGAGGAGGAAATTAAGGGTCTAACTACAAGTCATATTCAACATCATGGTAATAAAGTATATGGTTCAATTTCTTGTTAAGCTTATTGGCGTATGCCGTGAGACGCCTTATGTTGTGGTCAAGGCTTGCCAATATATGAATTAGAGCCTTCATTTTAAGAGGAAGAGGAGGAGGAGCACGACGACAGTGGTAGTGATAACTAAACAACATCATTATGATGAAGTATATGGTTTAATTTCTTGTTAAGCGTATTGGCGTATGCCATAAGACGCCTTATGTTATGGTCAAGACTTGCCAACATATGCATTAGAGCCTTCATTTTAGGAGGAGGCGGCGGAGGCAGAGTAGCTCCTTGGGAACTTAACATGATGAAGGAGAAGGAGGATGCCAATTAAGCAAAGTGGTAAAAATCACAAAGAATATGTGTGTTTAAATAGCAATCCCACAGATTACGAAGGGTTATGACTTATGACTTTTGATTTATGAAGTTCTAACGGATTACGGAGGGTTATGCTTTACGACTTAGGTGGTGGTAGGGTGTTAGATGACGGTTGTTTCTGAACACCGTTCTAGTTTGTTTTCGCTAATATAAGGGTTGGAAGACGAATCATTTGTAAGTGTTATATGACCATTGTTTCAAAAGAATTGTTACTTTTGTCACTAAATAAATTACAGTTATTAATTACAACCATTATTTTTGTATTTTCGCGAATTTCGCCTTACAATACATGACGGTGCGCATAATTGTTACTTTTAAATGTTATATGTCCTTATGCAATCTCCTCCTTAACATACATGACATTTATTAGTTGTAACCGTTATATATTTGATGCACTCCACAAGTATACGGGTCATGCCAAGTAATAAAGTGATAAGTAGAGTATCGTCTCACAAGGAATCAATCAATTAATTTTTAGATATTAAAATCTCAATTTTTTTTAAGTTAAACGAAACTAATTATGAGTAAATTCAAAGGAAATTAATTAAAGAAAAATATCAATATCAAACATAACCTAGAGTCACTAATCCCTCACTAGCTCTCCAAATCTCAAATCCATTTACTTAGTTAATCTCAAATGTTAATTTTGTTAATCTCGAGTATAAATAGTTATAAGTGCCTGTCGGTTCACTCACAACCCTCTTTTAAGTATAATTGTTATGTCTAACCAAATTACTCAAGAAGCAAGATAATTCAAACACACTCTTCAACAATTATATGAGGCTATTAGGTATATATCTATCCTAATCATAAATTAAGTAGTAATTTAATCCTATATTACTTAATCTCAGAGCCTAATTAAAATTCCCTTCGTCAAGGTAAATTCTAATACTCAAATTCACATATAATGGTGGCCAATCATCAAACGGATATAATAAAATAAGATTAAGTAACCAAAATTAACATAAATCATAACTAAATAATCATAGAAATAAAATTTAGTTCACTAGTGAGTTTATAGTTTCCCTAGGTCTAAAAAGAAAATTAACCACACATGGCTAAAATAAAATCCATAATAAAAATATTAAATTCAGATTTAATAGCAAAAAAAAACAAGAAATAAAGAGAACAAATCTGTTAAAAGCTCCCTTCTTCCAGCATTATCCTTTCTGATTCGCGTCTCTACCATTGCTTCGTTCTTTCCAATTCAACTCCTTTCTTGTTGCTGCTATTCTGCAATTCGACTCCCCCCTTTAAATAGATATTAGGGCGCTCTTTACAGGTGGCGTGCGGCTTGATTCTCTATCCAAATCTGAGATGTTTTTTCCAATTTAAAAACAAATATATGCGGTTACTTTGCAAATCTCCTCCGCCATATTCAAATTGATTTTGTCTCTTTCCAAAATGTGGAGTCTACGTCCATGTGTATCTCATTCCAAATCTCTTGCAGCTCATACGTCTGAAGTGTTATGTGATATATAAATATATATTTATATTATCATTATTTTCCCTTTCATTATCTTCATATGTACGGCTTCTTTATATATATATATATATATATATTTTTTCTTCTTCTAATTTTTCCCTTCCTCAATATCATCATATTTCCTGCAAAATAAAAGTAGGATATGGATAGAATTTATATCAAGATTTATTTTTTTATCCTAAACTTAATTAAAAGATAAAAAATATATAAAAGATAATTAAATAGGTATAAAATATTAATAAATTTAATCAATTATGTCCTAAAATCCGTACCTATTTAATTCTAAAATATATATTTATCAATATTAAGCACTATAAATGCACAAATAAGTAGTAGTGATTTGTTAAAAATGTATGTTGATTTTCATAAAAGACCCCATTTAATTATAATATATATTAAAACTACCTCTTGATGGAAATTACATTATTATATGTGCACTTTATAGGAATTGTTATAAAAGAAAAGCCACAAGTTTGAAAAACAAAATAAATTGATGTCTTATATCTAGAATTAAAGTAAGCCTATAAACTAATTCTTACATATGTGGCATGAGACAACCACACTATGAAGTAAGCATTAAGGCCACTGGCAAACAATCAGGAACAACTATATAGGCATTGAAAAATTCTAGCTACTTGAGCAGAACAATGATATTTCAGATCGTTCATTAATCAAGTCTTCACATTAGTAGTGAGATTTGAATTCATGACTCTATCGATTATGAGCAAACTCTTTATCAGCTGGACTAAACTTTGTTCGCGTGATGCAATGACTTTTGCAATAACATAATTCGAGAACCAACCAAAGAGTTTCTCCAAGACATTCGTAGTATGCGTGCACGTGTATGTTATGAGATTTGACAAACCATAAAACCGTGGTTTCAGAAGCCTTTTTCTGTAAGCCAAGATAAAACTTCTCTCACATACTTATCTCATTGATAGTAAAAGTTATTTTCCAAAAGTTAATCTAAACATGCATTGAGAGTATCATCGTGATCCGTGATGCTTGCCAATTAGAGAGTGAGACTATAGTAATTGTGTGTTTGGTGATTCGTTTCTGTGGCCCAATTGCACAATTAGAGGCCCAATCGTGCTATTGAGAGGTGATGACATTAAAGTGAGTGTTTGGTGTAAGGTGATTGGCAATTAAACTTTTACCTTATTCTTATGATTGGCATTAAGTTGGCAGGGGGAGCTTTTTGCTTCTGAAAAAAGCCTATTTAACCATTAAGTGCATTGAATGGAATTTAAAAATGGACACCAACCCCCCAGCTAATCTCTCTCTTTCTCTGCCCTTTATTTATCACACAAACATCTAGTAATAAAAATACTCCCCTACATTGCACTCTGTCCCTCTCACTGCTCACTTGGGGACTTTCCTCCTCTCACCTGAGCCTTACCGTGGCCACAGTGATCTGTTCATTAAGTTCCCTCATCTTTCTCATTCTCAAATCTTTCTCCCCGCGTTGGCATTAATCAATCTCCTCCCTCTTAATCATTTTTTTGGGGCCACGTTCTGAAGCCACGTAGTAGTGAAAACCACTGATCGTACCTTCGTCATTCGATGGCACCACCAAGTCTTCTATCAGGTATACACTAGAACCAACCTTCTTTCCTAATTCTCATCCCATAACCACTGAATCTCACCCTTTACTCTGTCTGCTCTTCATTTTGTCAAAGCACAGAGCGTCTCCGTCTACTGTTGACGACCCCAGCTGGTGTTGTCAAGAAGGTTTTTGACGTGGTTTTGCAGTGGGTGTTGTGGGCTCTTCTCCGGTAGTCGATGGGAACTTTTTTCTTGTTTTCGTTTTGGTTCCCCGAGAAGGCATTTGGTTGTTGTTTTGAATTCATTTATGGAAGAAGGCATCTTCTTTTCATTTTATGTGGTTTCGTGTGTATTTGTTATGCGTTCAATTTTCCTTATAGAAATATGGACAGCAAAGCTGTTTGGGATGATGAGTCAACTAAGATTTTTATCTACGCCTGCATTGACCAACTTTCCCAACTTTAACTATTATAAATTTTTTATAATTTCAAATTTAATTTCTTCCTTACCATTATCACAAGAGTCACTTATGTTTAAGCTAATCCAAATAAATTTAACTTTTACAAAAGTTACTTATACAACCGCTAATACAAACATAAATCACATTACACAATCTGATTTTTACTTAAAAGTAAAATTATAAAAATATCAGATTAAAAAAATCACTTTTTTACTCGTTACTTCAAAAACACAAAAACTATGGGTGTGTTTTGGGGGCGTGTTTGGGCCCCTCAAAAGCTCAATTAGTGCCCAAATCTCAATTGGCAATTAAGGAAAAAAAGAGTGTTTGGTGTCCCCAATTGCCAATTGAGCTTATGATGATCAAAATAGCTTATGTCATAAGTTCAACATTGGGGCTTTTATTGATTTAGCTTTTGGGGAGGGTGAGAATGATTAAAATATTTTTTCAGTTGTGTCCATTGTGCTATCAGATTAATTACAATTTTACCCTTAATGTACTTTTTCGGCTACAAAAATTAATTTTAATTATTTTTTGGTGCTTTTAACCCTTAAAATATTTTTTCAACTGTACCCAGTGTGTTATCAGACTAATTGCAATTCTATCCTTAATATACTTTTTCGGTTTCAAAAATTATTTTAAACTATTTTGTAATGTTTTTAACCTTTTAAAATATTTTCCCACCCACTCTCTCTTACTATTATCACAAAAGTCACTTATACTTAAGTCAATCCAAACAAATTTTACTTTTATAAAAGTCATTTATACAATCACTTTTCCAAACATAAATCACATTACACAATCGAGCATTTACAAAAAATAAAATTACCAAAATTAAATTAATAAACTCCATTTTTTCTATCGTTCCAAACACACTCTATATCTATCAGGAACACAGTTGTTTGACAGCGACACAGGGTATGTTTGGTTGAGCGATTCGATTGCTTATAAGTTGCTTTTTAATAGTGATTTACGGTATACGAAGTAAGTATGTGAGAGGAGTTGTGTCTCGATTTACGTAAAAAGCAACTTATAAGTTTTTATAAGCTCAAACAAACATGCTTACAATCGAGATGAGCCGTCGACCCTTTTTCGAGCCGTCTGATCCCCTTTTCCCCGAGTTGATAGTAAAACCAAAAAACGAGCCGGTAAGAATTGTCATCAATCAGAAATCAGAGAAATGGATAGAAGCATCTGATCAATATTCCCCTGATTCAATCCACACCGTACGATCAGACCGGAAAAAGCGACCATGTGGGCCCAGATAGGCCCCACACCACCCGTAGGCCGTGAGTGACAGGATCAAGGACCATTAGATGGACCCTGAAAATTGCCCAATACGAATTGCGCTGTCACAAAAAAATTGTACTCCGTAATAAAAAAAAGGATAATATTAAATATATGTTATTCATTATCTTTACAACAAATTTTCAATCATGATCTCTTATGTTTTTTTTTCATAAATAAGGGTATAATTAAAAAGAATAATATATATTGATATATTTATTATTTTTAATTAACATTTTGAATGACGATATTTTAGTATTTATTTCTTATAAAAAGGACTAGAAGAAGTACTATTATAAGACTATCATCGGTTATATTTATAAACAACTTTATCTCTCATGGGGTTGGTTCTTTTTATAAGCAATTTTTACTTTGTTTGAAAATGTAAGCTACTTTTTTCTATTTTATCATTATCAAATGTTCATTTTTTCCTCATATTTTATACTCATTATCTTCCATATTTTTTATTTATCCTCTCTCTTATACTTTTTTTTTATAAATATGGATATATTTAAAAAAAAATATGACATTTTTGACACATTTATTACCTTTAATTAATAATTACTGATTCGTTTTGTATAATAAAAAAATTTATTTATAAATAAAACCGGGAGAAGTATTAAATTTAATATGGTTGATAAGAATAATATATTAACCATATTAAAAGGCCTCTCACTCTTGAAAAGGCGAATACAAATTTCAGAAGAGCACTTATTAAAAAATGTGAGAATCCAATCCTTTACCCTCATCGACCATAACTCTCAGCTACGTCATCGTCCACCCCCTTGTCTGCCCGTCAAACTTGCCCATTCCCTCATATTATACGCCGGCTCACATCTTATTTTTTCCCAGATCAAACGGTCATGATTCTTCGTTCTAGACTCATCACCGTGGATCAGTGTGGGGGTCGAGAGAGAGAGAGAGAGGCTCATCGTGTTGGTATATTAACCCGATTGTAGCTTTGGGGCTTTGGGCTAAAGAAACGTTCTGAGGGCTAGAGAGAGACGGGAGAGAGAGTGAGTTTTCGCCTTTGTGCGTTTTTTGCTCCGACAAAGGTGTCCTCCGAGTCAACCCGGACGAGTCCTTGGCGTTGGACGGTCTGAACACTCGTACTGGGTTCGTGGTTCCTCCTTACTGGACCATTCTTCTGATTCATCCTTCACTTTTTGGCCACTGTAGCTTGGGGGATTTAGTTTTTACAGGTTCAGATCTCGTATTGCGGTGAGTTCGTTGCTTCAACTCAATGAAATGTTTTTGCCTTTGGGTCTCTGAGAGCTCAAAGGGGTTGAGTTTGATTCCTTTGTAGAGTATTTGCATTTTCATCTCAACAATTTATACGGATGTTTTTATTTCCCAAAATGTCTGAACCCTTTCCTCCATTGAAGGAACGAACTGGGTGAGTTTTCGTTTTTGTGCCGAAGAAGCTATCAAGCCAGCTGTCTCTGGCTCTATCTTCTTCTTCTTCTTCGTTTTTTGTGTTGGAACCTGTTTCTGCTTGTGTTTTTGGTTTGGGGTTCGAATGATGCTGACTTATCTAAAGATGGGTCTTTCTGTCTCTCGTACTTTTGGGACTTCTTAGCACCTGAACAGGATTCTTTAATTTATTTAATGACTTTCTTTCTGTGTTTTGTGGTTTCTTGCGGTTGTTTAAACTAAAGCATTAAATGACCGATGATTTTATTGAGGAGGTTTCGCAAATGTTTGCTGCACAGTTCATTGTATCTGCTATTAGATGCAAAACTGATGCGTTAACCATGTTTCCTTAATTTTCTATAATTATCAGGACTTACAGAAACATGAATGATGGATCTATCCGTTCACTATATAGTTGTGCAAGTTAATGACTGCATGGATTTCCTTTTAATTAATCGAACTGAACGGTAAATTATGTATGGATTTACTTGGCCGTTATTTGAATTTTGATTATATCTCCATGCTGCAGATTTTAAGTTTTGCTACCCGGGCGTGATGGCCTCCTCAATATAGTTATCATCCTGTATCTGTTTTCTATCTCCAATTTTTTTACTTGAGAGGCTCCGATTAATGATCGTTGGGGAACAGGACATTGGCCTTACTCAATCTCCTTGGGCCAACTTTCCAATTTCTGGGGAGGGAAGAAGTTTTCTTCCACCATCATCTTTGCTTCATTCAGTTGATGTCTCAAAAGTTGGACAGCCCTGTTCAAACTCAGATGGCTGTGCCACTAATAAGGAGTAGCCCCCACAGTGGGGAGTACCATGGAAACAACATTATTGAAGGGAGGCAACCGGCTGGGAGGAGACGAGTTTTTGTGCAAACAGAAAATGGCTGTGTCCTTGGCATGGAATTAGATCGTAGAGACAATGCTCACACTGTGAAAAAGAGGTTGCAGCTTGCCCTTAATGTTCCAACAGAAGAGAGCTCACTGAGTTTTGGGGACATTATTCTGAAGAATGACCTTAGTGCTGTAAGAAATGACTCTCCACTTCTTCTTACTAGGAATCAAATGCACAGAAGCTCATCCACTCCTTGTCTGTCACCCGTTGGAAGGGATATCCAGCAGAAGGACAAGAGTGGTCCTATTGAGATACTGGGGCAATCACATCGCCTTGATAGAATGAAACAACTGGTCAAGGACTCTGTGAAGGCAATTAAGATGGGGATTGATCCAATCCCTGTTCATAGGGGTCTAGGAGGAGCGTACTATTTCCGGAACAGTAGAGGTGAGAGTGTTGCCATTGTGAAACCAACCGATGAGGAGCCTTTTGCCCCTAACAACCCAAAAGGATTTGTTGGTAAAACTCTTGGGCAGCCAGGTTTGAAACGCTCAGTGAGGGTAGGGGAGACAGGGTTCAGGGAAGTTGCTGCTTATTTGCTTGACTATGATCATTTCGCAAATGTGCCTCCAACTGCCTTAGTGAAGATTACTCACTCAATCTTCAATGTCAATGATGGGGTCGATGGGACTAATGTTCGGAGGAAGAATTTGGTAAGCAAAATTGCATCTTTCCAGCAATTCATACCACATGATTTTGATGCCAGTGATCATGGGACCTCTAGCTTTCCAGTTGCTTCAGTTCATCGTATAGGGATATTGGACATTAGGATTCTTAACACAGATAGGCATGGTGGAAACTTGCTAGTCAAAAAACATGATAGCATGGGGACATTTGGCCAGGCGGAGCTCTTTCCAATTGATCATGGGCTTTGCCTACCAGAAACTTTGGAGGATCCATACTTTGAGTGGATTCATTGGCCTCAGGCTTCAATTCCATTCTCTGAAGATGAGCTCAATTACATAAAAAATCTTGATCCTGTTCGAGATTGTGAGATGCTTCGTAGGGAACTGCCCATGATACGAGAGGCTTGTCTGAGAGTCTTGGTGCTCTGCACTATTTTTCTCAAGGAGGCTGCTGATTTTGGCCTGTGTCTTGCTGAGATTGGTGAGATGATGACTCGGGAGTTCCATAGGGGTGAAGAGGAACCGAGTGAACTTGAGGTAGTATGTTTGGAGGCAAGGAAGATGCTTGCAGAGAGGGAGGAACTATCTCCAAGGACCGAGTTGGGAGATCAGGACTTCCAGTTTGATATAGATTGCGATGAATTTGGGTTTGATTCGTTTGATGATCATCTAACCATAGCAACTTTCCAATGTGGATTTGGGAGTGGACGTGGCCGCAACCCACTTTCCAAACTTGATGAAAGCATTGAAGAGGGAGAGGAAGAAAGTGATGGGGAAGATCCATCAGAGTTTGTCACGTTTCCCCCTCAAGCAATCGGAAATGTCTCGAAACTTTCCATGTCACTGAAAAATACCATGTTAGGGGAGAAAACCCAGAAACATTCGGGAGGGGAAGGGGATGACGGCTACACTGCAAACGCATCATCTGGGAACAGGAGTGCCAATGAGCAGCTTCCTGCTAGCATAAGCTTTGTGAAGCTAGCTGATATGAGTGATGAAGAATGGGCAGTGTTCCTGGAGAAGTTTCAAGAACTTTTGTATCCAGCATTTGCCAAAAGGAAATCCATAACCTTAGGTCAGAAGCAGAGACAGAGACTTGGTACTTCATGCCAGTTTTGAAGTTGTGCTATGCGTTGCTATGATAGGAGGATTTCAGAATGAAGAATAAGAGGCTTAGTTATATGGGAATGAGGATTGTAGGATAGTTGCTTATAAAATTGTCAAGAGTGCTTGTATTTGGGAGTGAGGGTAGGAAGAAACTGTTGTAAATATGATGATAGCCGGGAAGCAGTTGCTGCATTTTGATTTTATGATTTCATTTCTTCTTTTACCCCTTCAGGATCATCTCATGATCTGTTTGATAAATAATTTGTAGGATAAAATCGTGAAATGAAACTTTTGTATATAATGAATCGTGTATTATTCCCTTATTTTGTTTTTAATTCTATCATGCATTTTCAGGGATGATGGGAAACACAAAGTACATCAGGATGGTTTTGGTTTGTAGAATCAGAATATTGCAATCAACTGCTAGGACCTGATGACTAGTTGGATTAGTTTTTGGAGAATAATTTTTAGAGAAAAAGTGAAGAATAGTTTCTGGAGAATAAATTCTGAGCAGAATGGCTTCTGCAGAATAGATTCTGAGTATAATAGATTATGAGAAAAAAGTGATTTTGATAAAATGAGAGTATTTGGGTATTGTGGTTAAAATAGTTTTTTTCATGGTCAAATTACTAAAAAGGACATTAACTTTTGTAATAATTACATATAATGAATAAGATTATATTTAATGTATTATTTAAGGGTTCAAGTCCAAATTTAACATCAAAGTTTTTCATGAGAGGCGTCTGGTACAAATAAGTTATAGAAGATGCAAAAATACCAATGAATAATTAAAAATAATGTAAATTTAACAAAATCGTTAAATTTGCCTTACGGCGTTAAATTATAAGAGAAAAAAATCCCTAACGACATTAAAAATGATACATCTTAATCCATTATTTAACATTAAATTTCATAATAAATAGCAAAAATGAAATAAATTTGTCTATATGTAATGTTAATTAATTTAAATAATTTTTCTAAGATAATCAAATTAGATAAATATATCTTATATTAAAAATAAAAAGGAATATAAAAATTTTAAAATTCTTAAAAAAGAAAAACAGAGATTGAAGAAAAAAACGGTGAAATTAAAAAGAGGGAGAGAGAATGTGGTGTGGGGCTCACATTAACGAAAAAGGATCAATTAGAAAGAATTGGTGAGTCCCACATAGGAAAAAACACACACACTTAGGCTATATGCAAAGTATTTGCAAGAATTTCTATTGGATTATTATTATTATTATTATTATTATTATTAATTGTTATAGTTTGATTGATTCAATTTTGTTCTTTATAATTTTTAATTGTTGGTTTTAGTTTATACCGTTTCTTAAAGATTTAGTCTAAGTTTAGTGACAGGTCTTTGTACTCAAATTCATACCAAATCTTGTCGAGCCATAGAGATAGAACTAAAGGACAAAAAATATAAACTGGATCAAACTGGAAGGATATAACCCATGTCTATTATAACAAAGACAAGAACTTGAAAAATACTTTAACCAAAGATACTTTTCTGGACAACTTGGTCTCTGAATATTTCAAAATGAATATGATGCATCTAGTCACTTTCTTATCCTAAAGCACATTGAATAGACTTGGCGCCTATTATCAAGTCATATACAAGTCATCAAAACGGGATTATTATTCTGTACCCATCTGTGGGGTCACTTCACAAAGTCCTGCTCACCCATTTTACATATGCCATCACAGAGACTGCTCATGTCTTCTTCTGTAAATACAACTGGCCACCATATCATGTCTGTATTCTTTTTCTGCCGTCGCATGACTCAAATAATAGAATTTTCTTTCCTTGTGGTGTAAGCAACAATGATAAAGGAAAGATCATGATTTTTTTTTTCTTTTAAATTTTCGATATTTCCCAGCTTGTGACTGAGCTTTGTTTTGGGATGCATTAGAGTCTTGACTTATGTCATGGTCGCGCTAAATTAAAACACAGCAGAAGAGAAAGCATACAGATTTTGCCGATGCTGACATAGAAGCAGCAACAAAGATGTTAACAACTAATTTGAAAAAAAATGTAAAAAAAAAAAAAACCCATCACTTGAAATTGTCCCACCAACGACTACACCAAATTAAATCTTTGTTTGGCCTTTCAATAAAGTTGAAGGGCTCAACTATTTATACACTTTCTGGTTATGAATTAGTTTTCAATGAAATCTACAACTTCTTCAACTCTCCTTCCCATGTGAAGAAGAATGAGGTCAAACAGAGTGTGAAAAACAGAGATACTCTGTTCCTCTCTTGGATTCAGTTATAATCTAGTAAATAAGCATGCAAGTATATCAAAACCCAATCCTATGAAAAAAAAAACTATGTTTTCTGTAAAACAGAATCTTAAAATTTTATGTCTGATTCAATAAAAGGGAATTGAAACAGGGTGCTATGGTATAACTTGTGGTGGTTTTGGAATGTCACTATCAATAATTTATATATTCGAGTTGGCTGGAAAACAGGATAAACTTGGAAATTTGGTGAGGGTCTTGATCAACGATTATCTAAATTCTAACAACATCATCTGTGGGCCGGCTAAGATTTTTCTGTCATATATTACCACTTTCTTAATATAAGAGTTAGATAATTACTTTACATATATAAAAAAAATTAGTTAAATTAGTTATTTATAATAACTGTATATTGATTTTTTTAAAATACCCTTTTCAATCATATGCATTGAAACTACCTTTGATAGAAACCTCTTTGTGCAATTAATAGGGATATTTTAGAGCAAAAACTATAAATTTGAGAGACAAGAATGATTGAAATCTTATATTTAAGATCAAAATAAACCCCCGTCTAGCTCTTATATTTAGGACTTGAGGTAGTATCTTTGCTTGACTATGGTTACCTGGCACAGTTATCATCTTTGTAGAGGAAAACGTCAGTTAAGTTGTTGCATTCTTAGAGATTGGTGTAGATGTAGAAAAAGTGAGCTTGATGAAGTGGCAGCCTAATCTATAGCGCCATCTTTTGTTTTTATATTCTGTTAATATCAATTTTCATTTAAGGGTTAACACCAGGCTTTTTCAAGGTTTGTGATTTAAGAAATAATGATAGTATCATAAGAGGAAAAGACAAAAACAAGAGTGAGCCTTAGACTTGTCCGGTTTTTTTTTCCTTTGATTTAATCTCAAAGCAAAAGTGACTGTAAATTTCTTCACTTGGGGCAAAAACAATCAGAGCTTAAGGTAATATGCAATTAGAGTACATAAATAGATAGCTTAACTCACATGCTTACACAAGTAGATTAGAGTTGAAGATATAAATATAACAAGTCTTTTTTTAGATCAGCTGGTTCTTTTTCTTTTGATATTATATATGAATTTTTTTGACCAAATAATAAATTTACAGAATCAAAATATGCATGAAAAGCTGTCCACATAAAACTGATAAAGCAAAGGAAGGTATTTATGCAACCTGTTTAAAATAGTTAGATGTGTCTGGTTACCTGTGAACAAGGAAGCATACAAGTGTTGATATGCATGTGAATTAGAGTATGAAAGTGAGTCTAAGGTATGGACTTTTTCATGTGAATCAGTCACTGATCAGAATAACAATATCATGAACGCAAAAAAATGCTTCTACTTGTCAATTTCTTTGATAGAATAACTCTTCAAGTTCAAGTTTTCTGCATAATTAAAGACTAGTGGCTTGTTTAGATTAATGTTAGCAAATTTGTAAATTGAAGTTGGGGTAGAAGTCAATTAATATAATATGGTTCATGTTTGGACAAGCTTTTATAAAAAAAAGGTTAGTTTTGAGGGAAATGTGTTTAGATGATACATTGAAAAGTTAACTTTTGATGCGATCCAGCAAGTTGTGTCAAATTCAAGCGATCCTTTGCAAATACCAAGTGGACCAATCACAAGAGCAAGAGCCAAACAAATGAAGGAAGCATTAAATGGGCTAGTGCAAGATACTTGGACAAAGCAAGTAGCAATTGGATCAAAACTTGACAAAAATACTGAAAACGTCACTAACTTCATATGGGCTGCAAATGGAGATATTGATCAAGTTTTGGGCTTGCAAACTTGGAACTAAAGAGCTTGGACCAAGTACTAAACATGGGAGGCTCATTTGGGCCTAAATAAGCACATTTTGAGCCTTAATTTTCTGATTACATATTCTTGAAGTTAGGTGTGCGAAAATCAATAAGGAGTTGGTGGCAGATTTGACTTTTGTTTTCTCTTGCATGTTGTATTTGATTTTTCAACTTTCTTCTAGATTGTATTAGAATTTTATGTTCATGTATTAGACTTTTAGGTTTCCTAGCACATGGTATTAGACTTTGTATTTTCTATGTTCAGATTTGCACCTACTACAATTAGGACATATTTCCCTATAAATACTTGGTGCTTCTTCATTTGTAAGACACACAATTCAGATTTGAATCATAAATGAAAGTTGCACTTCTGCACTTTGTTTCTTGAGAGTGGATTCTCTCTAAGGGTTCTTTTTAGAACTAACAAACTTATCAAGGCTTGATCAACCTTGTGGCGTTTTTCCAACACTTCGGGTCCTTGTTCTTTCGTGTTCAAGGGTTCAAGTGGATCATCGATCTGTGTTTAGCTTTCTTGGGGTGTGTATATTTCGGAATTGGTTGTGGGTTCGTGGGATCTTCCCTTGTGGGTTCGCACCATCTTGGTATCAGAGCTTCGAATCTAAACTCAGGTCATATCTATCTGTTCTTCATTTCCATTTTCATTTTAAGTTTTGTGCTTTGTTCTTGTGTCTGTCCGTGTCCAGATTTATTACTTCTGTTCGTGAAGTTTTCCTTTGTGTTTTCCAATATTTAGTATGTCAAATTCATAGTTCAGAATCTCTTCTTTCATCTCGGTTTGGAATCGTTTCAATCCGATTTGTCATTTGTGAGTTCAATCTATTTTAATCTAGTTGTGTTTTCTGGAAATTCTGGGCTTGTTCATATTCGTTTTTCCAGAACGTCCTAAAATCTTCTGTCCTTGTTTGACCACATTTCCTTTGTGTTTTTCATCGTTCAATAGGTCATTTTCATAGTTTAGAATCTCATCTTTCTGTTCGTTTTAATATCATCTCAATCCAAAATTTCTACTGTGAGTTATAGTCTTTACAAAATAGACGCTTTTCTGGAATTTCTGGGTTCAGATTTCTTGAGTTTTGTTGTTTGTGATAGATTCTGCATTCTCTTTAAATTTCAGTAGAGGAGAAAAAAAAAGACAAGAGCATCAGAAAAAGAAAAAGAAAAAAAAAACTGAAAAAAAAAGAAGAGCAACAAGTGTTGTGTTGGAAGTGTTTTAAGCAAAAATATCTATTGTGATACCCAGAATTTGTGGAGTTTGTGTCATTTTAACTCTTGATTTCCTTGAAATTCCTTTTCCAATACTCACTTTGATATTCCATATTTCTAAGTGTTGTGTTGATTCTGCAAATTGTGATTGCTTTGATTATGAATTGCTTAGTTCTTTAAAGTGCCACAAGAGGAATCTAAGAGTGGAAAAAGGCAAGAGTGAAATACATCAACTTAAAAGCCAAATTTGAGTGAAACACGAGTGTAGAGTGACATCCTTGAGAGAAACACGTGAGGAATTTGTGAGGAAAATTATTTCTCTAACATCTTTCTTGTAGAAACAATGTCAAATGCAGAAGAAACATCCGATGGTAACAACCCAAAGAATCTAGATGACCACTTCAAGGCAATGCAACAACATTTTGCACGTATGGATGTTGTTTATGGAGAAATAAGGGATAGGATGGATAGACAAGATGAAAGAATTGCAAACTTACAACGAGTCAGACCAAATCCTAGAAGGCACAATAGGCGGGATACCTCTATGGATGAATTTGAATCTGAGCATGATGAGGTTAGTGGTGCTAGTGAAGAAGATTTTGAATATGAATATGAAGTGGGAAGTAATAGGCATAGAGGAGATAGGAGGTATAGGAGAGGACATGGCAGAAATATTCCTAGGGAAAGAAATAGAGTGGATGGGAACCTAGGGAGCATCAAAATGAAAATACCACCTTTCCAAGGTAGGAGTGATCCTGAAGCATATTTAGAGTGGGAGAAGAAGATAGAAATGATTTTTGAGTGCCACAATTATTCTGAGGCTAAAAAGGTGAAGTTGGCAGAAATAGAATTCACTGATTATGCCATTGTTTGGTGGGATAAATTGGGCATCAATAGGAGGAATAATGGTGAGAGGCCCGTAGCAACATGGAGGGAAATGAAAACTCTAATGAGAAGGAGATTTATTCCTAACCATTACTATAGGGAGCTTTATCAAAAGTTGCAGACCCTTACACAAGGCTCTAGGAGTGTGGAGGAATATTATAAAGAGATGGAGTTAGCTTTGATAAGAGCTAATGTGCAAGAAGATGGAGAGGCAACAATGGCTCGTTTTCTAAATGGGCTTCACAAAGAAATTGCTGACACTGTGGAATTGCAACATTATGTGGAGCTGGAGGACATGGTGCACATGGCAATTAAGGTGGAGAAGCAACTCAAGCGTAAAGGCGCTTCAAAATTCCATTCTGGATCAAGTTCTTCACAAAAACAGATTTGGAAGAAAGGAGAAAGAGCTTTCCAGAAGGAGACAACTAAAAGCAAAGAAGAAGCTACATCAAAGAACAAAGGTAAATATGATTCCCAAACTTCTAGAAATAGAGATATAAAGTGTTTCAAGTGTTTGGGTACAGGTCATATAGCTTCTCAATGCCCCAACAAGAGAGTCATGATTCTTAAAAATAGTGAAGTTGTAACTGAAAGTGAAAGTGATCATGATTCCATTGAAGATGCTAGTGATGATGGGGTTGAATATGCCGTAGAAGGAGAATGCCTTGTGGTTAGAAGAGCTTTGAATTGTCAAGTGAAGGAAGATGAGACGAATGAGCAAAGGGAAAACATTTTCCATACTCGTTGCCTCATTAATAACAAGGTTTGTAGTTTGATCATTGATGGTGGGAGTGTAACAAATGTCGCAAGTACTACATTGGTTGAGAAATTGAATTTGCTTACCGTTAGACACCCTAGACCATACAAGCTGCAATGGTTGAATGAATGTGGGGAAATTAAAGTTGATAAGCAAGTTCTTGTTTCTTTTTCAATTGGCAAATATTGTGATGAAATATTGTGTGATGTTGTTCCTATGCATGCTGCACATATACTTTTAGGAAGACCATGGGAGTTTGATAGAAAAGTCAAGAGGGATGGGTTTACAAATAGATATTCTTTTGTAATGAACAGCAGACCTGTGACTCTTGTTCCATTGACTCCAAAACAAGTATATGAGGATCAACTCAAGATGAAAAGAGAGAAAAATGAGAGAGAGAAAAGAAAAGAGAGTGAAAAAGAGAGAAAATCTGAAAGTTCAAAAAAAGAAATCCAGAGAGAGGAAATGAGTGAGGAGAGAAAAGAAAAGAAGAAAATGAGTTTTTATGCAAAAGAGAGTGAAGTGAGAAGTGCTTCTCTGGATGAAACACACTTGCTACTCCTTGTTTACAAGGAATCCTTTTTGAACACTAATGACATTAACTCTTCTTTTCCTAGTGTTGTTGGTTCTTTGTTGCAGGAATTTGAAGATGTGTTCCCTGAAGAAACTCCACCAGGTTTACCACCTATTAGAGGAATTGAACACCAAATTGATTTCATTCCTGGAGCAACAATTCCTAATAGGCCAGCATATAGAAGCAATCCTGAAGAAACAAAAGAGCTGCAAAAGCAAGTGGGAGAACTCATGGCAAAAGGGTATGTTAGGGAAAGTTTAAGCCCTTGTGCAGTTCCAGTGCTTTTAGTTCCAAAGAAAGATGGAACTTGGAGGATGTGCATTGATTGTAGAGCTGTCAACAATATCACTGTAAGGTACCGCCATCCCATTCCTAGATTAGATGATATGCTTGATGAATTGCATGGTTTTATTGTCTTTTCTAAGATTGATTTGAAATCTGGGTACCATCAAATTCGAATGAGAGAAGGGGATGAGTGGAAAACTGCTTTCAAGACCAAACATGGATTATATGAATGGTTAGTTATGCCCTTTGGGTTAACTAATGCACCAAGTACTTTCATGAGATTAATGAACCATGTTTTGCGTGCTTTCATTGGGAAATTTGTTGTGGTTTATTTTGATGATATTCTGATTTATAGCAAGAATTTGGATGAGCATTTGAATCATTTGCATTGTGTTCTTGATGTTTTGAGGAAAGAAAAACTGTTTGCAAATATGAAAAAGTGTGATTTTTGCATGGATAAACTTGTTTTTCTTGGTTTTGTGGTGAGTGCTAAAGGAATAGAAGTTGATGAGGAAAAGATACGAGCTATAAAAGAATGGCCAACACCTAAAAGCATAACTGAGGTGAGAAGTTTTCATGGTTTGGCTAGTTTTTATAGGCGATTTGTGAAGGATTTTAGCACACTTGCTGCACCACTCACTGAGGTCATTAAAAAATCTGTTGGTTTTAAATGGGATAAAGCACAAGAAGATGCATTCGATGGCCTTAAGAAAAAATTGTGTTCTGCACCTGTGTTAGTATTGCCTGACTTTAGCAAAACTTTTGAGATTGAATGTGATGCATCTGGAGTTGGGATAGGAGCTGTTTTAATGCAGGAAGGAAAGCCAATTGCCTATTTTAGTGAAAAGCTAAATGGAGCAGCCTTGAAGTATCCAACTTATGACAAAGAGCTCTATGCGCTTAAAAGAGCCTTGGAGAATTGGCAACACTACCTTTGGCCAAAACAGTTTGTGATTCACACTGATCATCAATCCTTGAAGCATATTAAAGGTCAAGGTAAGCTGAACAAGAGACATGCAAGGTGGCTGGAATTTATTGAGACATTTCCATATGTCATCAAATACAAGAAAGGTAATGAAAATGTGGTTGCTGATGCATTGTCTAGAAGGTATACTCTTCTTTCAACTCTTAATACTAAGTTGCTTGGCTTTGAATATATCAAGGAGTTGTATGCAAACGATGCTGATTTTGCTGAATTGTTCCTTGATTGTGAAAAAAAAGCATTTGCTAAATTTTATAGAGTTGATGGGTACTTGTTTAAAGAAAATAGACTGTGTGTGCCTCAATGTTCATTGCGTGAATTGCTTGTTAGAAAAGCACATGAAGGAGGTTTAATGGGTCACTTTGGTGTGAAAAAGATTTTGGATGTTTTGCATGAGCATTTCTTTTGGCCTAAAATGAAACGTGATGTGGAAAGAATTTGTGCTAAATGCATAACATGTAAAAAGGCTAAATCTAGAGTCTTGCCACATGGTTTGTATACTCCTTTACTTGTACCTAGTGAACCTTGGATTGACATATCAATGGACTTTGTTTTGGGTTTGCCTAGGTCAAAAAAAGGGATGGATTCCATATTTGTGGTTGTTGATAGATTTTCTAAAATGGCACATTTCATTGCATGCCATAAAACTGATGATGCCACATACATTACTGATCTGTTCTTTAAAGAAATTGTGGGGCTTCATGGCGTCCCTAAAAGTATTGTTTCTGATAGGGATACCAAATTCTTGAGTCATTTTTGGAGAGTTTTGTGGGGAAAGCTTGGTACTAAATTGTTATTTTCTACTGCTTGTCATCCACAAACTGATGGACAAACTGAAGTTGTTAACAGAACCTTATCACAATTACTCAGAATTGTGATTCAAAAGAACTTGAAAAATTGGGAAGATTGTTTGCCATTCATTGAATTTGCATATAACAGAAGTGTGCATTCATCTACTGATTATTCTCCTTTTGAAATAGTATATGGTTTTAATCCACTAACTCCTCTGGATTTATTACCATTACCTATTGAAGAGAGAGCAAGTCTTGATGGGAAAAAGAAAGCTGAAATAGTGCAGCAACTTCATCAGCGTGTGAAACAACAAATTGAAAAGAAAAATGAACATTATGCATTCAAGGCTAATAAAGGAAGAAGGCGTGTTCTTTTTGAACTTGGAGATTGGGTGTGGGTGCATATGAGAAAAGAAAGATTTCCAGCTCAGAGAAAATCAAAATTAGCTCCAAGAGGAGATGGTCCATTTCAAGTTCTTGAAAGAATAAATGATAATGCTTACAAGATTGATTTGCCTGGTGAGTATTCTGTTAGTGCTACTTTTAATGTAGCTGATTTATCTCCTTTTGATGTAGGTGAAGATTCGAGGACGAATCCTTTTGAGGAGAGAGGGAATGATGCGATCCAGCAAGTTGTGTCAAATTCAAGCGATCCTTTGCAAATACCAAGTGGACCAATCACAAGAGCAAGAGCCAAACAAATGAAGGAAGCATTAAATGGGCTAGTGCAAGATACTTGGACAAAGCAAGTAGCAATTGGATCAAAACTTGACAAAAATGCTGAAAACGTCACTAACTTCATATGGGCTGCAAATGGAGATATTGATCAAGTTTTGGGCTTGCAAACTTGGAACTAAAGAGCTTGGACCAAGTACTAAACATGGGAGGCTCATTTGGGCCTAAATAAGCACATTTTGAGCCTTAATTTTCTGATTACATATTCTTGAAGTTAGGTGTGCGAAAATCAATAAGGAGTTGGTGGCAGATTTGACTTTTGTTTTCTCTTGCATGTTGTATTTGATTTTTCAACTTTCTTCTAGATTGTATTAGAATTTTATGTTCATGTATTAGACTTTTAGGTTTCCTAGCACATGGTATTAGACTTTGTATTTTCTATGTTCAGATTTGCACCTACTACAATTAGGACATATTTCCCTATAAATACTTGGTGCTTCTTCATTTGTAAGACACACAATTCAGATTTGAATCATAAATGAAAGTTGCACTTCTGCACTTTGTTTCTTGAGAGTGGATTCTCTCTAAGGGTTCTTTTTAGAACTAACAAACTTATCAAGGCTTGATCAACCTTGTGGCGTTTTTCCAACACTTCGGGTCCTTGTTCTTTCGTGTTCAAGGGTTCAAGTGGATCATCGATCTGTGTTTAGCTTTCTTGGGGTGTGTATATTTCGGAATTGGTTGTGGGTTCGTGGGATCTTCCCTTGTGAGTTCGCACCAACTTTAAAAGGTTTAGATCTAAATAAAAATCAAAAGCCAAAAGTTCTAAATTAAAAGATATTACTTCAACTTTAAGTGGTTTTTGGCTAAAAAATCAGTTGCCTTTAAAGTCATATCAAACATAATTTTTTCACCGAATTAAAGTTTAAAGTGTTTTTTATGTTTAGAAGTTAATTTGGGATGGTTCTAACGCCATCTTAAACAAACCATAAATCATCCGAATCACTTTTAGATTTGTTGAAATCACCTTCACTTTCTCTTTAGTTTTCTTAAAACTACATACCACTTGATCTGCTCAAATCATGAATGGTCAATCCTAAATGATAGGTCATCTTTGTTGGTACATGGATGATTTAAAGAAGATCCAACTTGGAGGTCATTAAATGTTATTTTTTTTTGGCTTAATTTATAAACATGTGGCTATTATTAGTACAACTTTTTCTTGTTTTATTTGTTTTGCGTTTCTTAGAACTGAAACTTGAGAATGTACATATTGGCTATACTTGCAAGTTGGCTTCCTTAGTGTTTTGAGGACCCGCATGTCCTGTTGCTTACTAATTCAGTGAGGTGTGGCAATCAATAATACAATGTATTAAAATCTTGAAGGAAATCAGCACTGTTCTGAAATTGATGAATAGTACGGCTTGTCTTGATTTTTTTGCCCTTTTCTATTTTTTTATTGTTCATATTGTATTTTAAAAGACCGACATGAATTTAATTTTTTTTTTATCAACAAACATTTTCTTTTTGTTTTTTCTAAGCACATGTATCTTTTATTAGAAGTAATCTTGTTCGAGACATTAAATGTGTGTATCTCTTTTAGCAGGGATTCAAACTTTTATTCGTTACGAGGAACTAGTTCCTTTTACCTTTCACTAGACCCAACCACATTTGTAGAATTTCTATTTTGGTATAAATCGACAGACATTTTTATTTCAACCAAATAAAATAAAACTTATCCTATATTTGGATGGAGAAAAAATAAGGGGATAAAAATTACTTGAAGGAAAAACTCTCAAAAATAGTAAATTTTTTTGCCATTCATGGAAGTTTTCTTTTCTAGTATTTTCTCCTCTTATTTTTACTTAATTTTTTTCTCCATTGAAAGGTAGCCTTAACAACACAAACTTGAAGTGGTTACACAAATGAGAATTTGGGCCTATTGGGACAAGAAAGATGAAACCCATTTGTACAAAAAAAGGCATGAACCCCATTGGACCCATTTCATCACACACATACATGTTCTTTCATCAAGCCCATTGAGCTATACCCACATTTCTTTAAAACCGTTCTTCCCCCTTTAAAGTTGAAGAATGATAGTTAAAGACGTTACAATGTTTTTTGTTTTTGGACAAAAAAGACGTTACTATTGTTTGAGATCTTGGTTTGAAAAATATTATTTTTGAACCTAATAGCAGCCTGCTTGTTAATGGGGAAAAAAAAAAAAAAACCTGCTTGTTAAAAGAGTTAACAATGACTTTGACATTCAAGTATGTGTTCTCCATAGTAGGGATATAGATTGAAGAGATAATGACATACGATTGTTTTGTTTAAATACAGTATATTCTTAGATAATCTAATATGGTTATTGATTTTATTACTAAGTAAAATCTTTATATGAAAAATAAATAATGTTTCTGACCTTTAATATAAAATCTTATTCATAGTGTAAATTTTTTTATTGAAGATTTTGTTTGTATTACAATTTTCACTTAAGAATGAGATCTCATGATAAAAATAGGAAGAAGTACTACTTTATTAATGTGGCTTTTCAAATATGTTAGGGCCAAGCTATGTAGATTTTTATCCCTAATTCCCACCTCCTCTTAGTAACCTATAATTTGTATTATATTTAATCCCTTTCTTTACTGCAATTCGGAAGATGATCAGTCATTTGCCTACCTTTTGGCATCGAAAAAAATAAAAAAGACTACCCCCCTCCTAATTTGAGAATATTGAGAATGTTAAATAAATTACTTTAAAATATTTATATTTATTATCTTTCTTTAAATTAATTTATCTAATTTAAAAATAAATATATATAATCCAATGAAGTAATAATACACATAAGTATTTCATATATGATATAACATATGCTATAATTAAATACTCACCTTTTTCTTCTCATATAATATTATTCTTGACTATACCTTATTTCTTTTAATAAGATATGGGAATAGTTAGTAGATGTCTGATAGTTTTTTGTAAATTCGCCATTGTATCCGTACTTAATTAAAAAAAGTACTCATGCCATTGCCATTATTACATTTAATTCCTATATTTAACTAAAACAGTCAATATAACATAATCTCTATTTCACATAAATGAGGATATTTTTGAAAAACAAATTTCATTTATATATTTTAATTATATTTAACTATTTTTAATCATCTCATCCAACAACTCAATTCGATTATTAAAATCTTATAAAAAAGGATGGGGAAGTAATTTACTCAATTTCATTAATTTTTCCAAATTGATATGGTTATGTATATTAGAGACACCTAGTACACCTTAGCCACTCAATGGTTCACATTCGCTCCCATATGAGATAAAAAGCATCCATCTTCTGAGATTTCCAGAATACCCTTTGTACCCTTCAAACACGCAGGCCCAGATTCATAAAGCATCATTGTTGCGCACCAGTTGTGCCATTGCTTCCACAAACTCATCCAACTCTCTCCACGACTTTCCCTCCTCACTTACACTCCTATGAGCTTCATCCCGCAGTGCTTTTGCTCTTTCTTTCTCACCACTATCCCAACTCATTGATCTCGCTACTATCCGACCCAACTCCTCTGGGTCGGGTACTGAATCCCCTCCCTCGCAAACTCTTGCTGCTGCGCCCTTGTCATCCACCAGTAGCTTCGCGTTCACGAACTGGTCGGCCTCCATTGGCCACCCCAAAATCATGACTCCGGCCACTATCGCCTCTGACACCGAGTTCCACCCACAATGACTCAGAAACCCACCCACGGCTCGGTGATTCAGTATCGCCATTTGGGGCACCCAACTTCTTATCACGAAGCCCCGACCCGAGACCCGATCCTCAAACCCGTCTGGCACAACACCGTATCCTTCCTCCACCTGTTGTGGCGTGCCCGACTTTACTACCCATATGAATCGAGTCTCCGATCTTTCCAACCCGGATGCCAGAGCCTCCATTTGTTCTCTCTTGAGCAACTTCTGACTCCCGAAGCACACATATAACACAGACCCATCAGGGCATCCGTCGAGCCAGCTGAACAGATCGGAATGTTCCCCCGAGTACTGATTAGCTTGATCTCCGCCATTGTCGGGTCCGATCAAGCTCAATGGACCGACCACGAAGACCCGAGGGTGCTTCAATGTTGATCTCAAATAATCCAAATACTGACCCTCAAGAGCTCGGAAGCTATTGAAAATACAACCCCAGCTCACGATATTCTCAAGTAAACTCTCCTTTACAAACTCGGAATCAGGATCGGATTCTCTGTAATTGCGAACGATAGAAGGAAGATGCTCCTCCTTAAACGACGGCGTGCCGGGGAAATCAGAGAACTCTATTACCGTCTGACCCCGAACAGGCTGCGTATTTTGCCAGCAAAAGTTGGAAATTAATGCCAAAAGAGCACTCACAGAGTAAAACGCAATTCTGGGAATTCCCAAATGAAGCGAAAGTTTGAGAGTCCAGCCGAGGAAGAAGTCAGAGATGATGGCCACCGGCGGCGAAGGGTGGGACTTGAACCACTGGATGATTGGATCTTGAAGCTTGGAGAGAGCGTTGATCATGGAGTAATTTCCGGCATTCCCGAGCTCTCTGATGTTTTCGACGCCAGGAGTGATTTTGGGGTGTGAAGGGAAGGGAAGGATAAGGGTCTGAACGGCGACGGGGTGGAGGCGGAGGAGAGGCTGGAGGAGGGAAAGGTTTTTGGGAGTGACGACGACGGTGATGGATAAACCTCGAAGAGCAAGCTGATGGGTGAGATCGAGGAGGGCGAGGATGTGGCCTTGTGCTGGGTAGGGGAATATGAGTACGTGAGGTTTAGCCATGGCTTCTCAAGCTGATGATCGGAGAAATATTGACGGAGCAGTCGAAAGAGCAGAGGAAGAATAAGAGGCGAAAGGCATTTTTTATTCGGCAAAGAAATGAACAACACAGTGAGTCAATATTGGTCGAATGAGAGGGTAGAGACGTCATCATATTGACGTCATCATACTCTGATTGGGCTTATTTGTTTGGTCATGTCTTTAATGGGCTTCATTGGTGGGTCACTTGCTCCATTGACGATTCCGTTTACAAATCACTACACATCCTTTTTTTTTTTTTTGGAAGACAAGGGACTTCATAGAAATTTTAGGTCAATGAGAATTTGAGATTAAGTCATTAGAAAAATTATTATATACTCCCTCTTATATTTGATACTTTCACTTCTAAATATAAGATTGAATTGAATTTTTTTGAGAAATTAAAGAAGCTAAATAAATTATTTAATCATAGTGTAGGTTGTATGTTGTGTATTATTTGATTATATAAGTCACACAAATTAGTTTGAAGAAAAATGATAAATATAAATACTTTAAAGTAATATATTTAGTTTCCTTAATCTTTTAAAAAAAAAGTTAAATTGGTCTTATATTTAGGATTAGAGGTAGTATAAGACATGTTTACATAATTTGATTAGATTAAAGAAGTTAGTTAAGTTAGTTAATATGATGTGTTTTCTAAAACATCATAGTCATGTTCCTTAATTCATTGATTCCCTCTCTTCTTTGATTATTGTTGAGGGAACATTAATCGGGGTAAATAAAAAAATTGAAAAATATGTCTCATATATAAAATCAAAATCAATTATCCAAATATATCCTATATTAAGAATAAGATGGAATACTTGATAATTTGGTGGTAGCTAGAAATCAAGTTCGCAGAAGCTCATCCAGTCCTTGCCTGCACCCGTTGGAAGGGACATCCAGCAGAAGGACAAGAGTGGTCCTTTTGCATACTATTTCCTGAACAGTAGAGATGAGAGTGTTGCCATTGTGAAACCAACAGATGAGGAGCCTTTTGCCCCTAACAACCCAAAAGGATTTGGTGGTAAAACTCTTGGACAGCCAGGTTTGTTGGTAAATAAATGCTTGCTCTTGACAACTTCTTGATGGAGTAATTCTTGAAGTTCAAGTTTTCTGCATAATTAAAGACTAGTGGCTTTTTCAGATCAGTGTTAGAAAAAATGACCTATATTTTATTTGACTTTTATAAACTGAAGTTAGGGAAAATTCAGTTAGTATAATATAATTTATGTTTGAATAAGTTTTTGTTAGAAAAAGTCAGTTGGAGAGAAATGTGCTTAGATAATATATTGCAAAGTTAATTTTATGTAGTTTAAGAGGTTTAAATTTGAATAAAAGTTAAAAGCCAAGAGCCATGACTCAAAAAAAATTATTTCAACTTTAAGGTGATTTTTAGTCAAGAAGTCAGTTGCCCTCAAAATTATATAAAAATCATGTTTTCACCCAGTTTGGTATGAGGGATTTAGAGGAGAGGGGAGAGGGTAAAGGAGGGAACCCTTTTATGACTTAGATTTAAAAAAATTGGAGAAAGTAGAGTTATAAAATTTTAATAAAGATAAGATGTAAAATAAAATAGTAAGAAATATTAACTAAAAATTTTCAACCCCACTTCTCTAATTTTTTAAAATCCAACTTTTAAAAATTTTTTCTTCCCCTCTATTTCCTTCTTGCCAAACAGACTTTAAAAATCAATTTGGAATGACTCTTACACTATCTCAAATAAGCCCTAAATCTTCCAAAAGATTTGTTGAAACCACCTCCATTTCCTCTTTTAGTTTTTTTTTTCAAACATATACACTACTTGATCTGCTCAGATCAGGAATGGTCAGGCCTGAATGACTGGTGATCATCTTCTTTGTTGTAACATGGATGATATTTCATGGGCATGAATTGTGGAGGAGGTGATCAAATACACACACAGAGCTATAAGGAAGATCCAACTTGGAGGTTATTAAATGATATTTTTTGGCTTTAATTTTATAAACATTTGGCTATTATTAGTACTACTTTTTCTTTGTTTTCTTTGTTGCGTTTCTTAAAACTGAAACTTCTGAATGAATATGTGTGTTTTTGGGATAACGATAGGAAAAATGACTTATTATGATTTTGACTTAATAAAAGAGTCAGCTTTTATAATGTGATTTATGTTTGGATGAACGATTGAATAAGTGACTTTCAAAAAGTAAAAACTTGTTTGGATGAGTGATTGTATAAGTTCTTTTTAAAAGTAAAAACTTGTGTTAATTATAAGAAAATAAGATATTTAAAATTAAAAATAAATGGAAAAGTGAAGGTAGAAAATGTGATGCCAAAATACATAATTTCACAAAAAAATATTACATAACTAATTGGATCACATGTCTCGTACAAGTTGATATCTGATCATGTTACGAATACGATTTATACTTATTTAATTATCTTTTATATATTTTTCAATCCTCTAATTAATTATAGGATAAAATGATATTTCAATATAAAATCTATTCATATGCTATTTTATTTTGCAGGAAATATTATGATATTTAGGAGGTGAAAAATTAGAAGAATATATACACAAGACGTGTGAAGATGCGAGAATAATATATATATATATATATATGTATGTGTGTGTGTGTATATTATATGAAGAAAATTGCAAGGGATGTGTGTGTGTGTGTGTGAGTGAGAGAGAGAGAGATATATATATGAGAGTACGTGGAGCCCACAACAAAGGACCTATTGAGAGAGCAAAACGTGAGTTGGCATTAAAAGCTCGGGCACATTGCAACTTCTGGACCCAAAAAAAATTAAGCTACAACTTTTTTTTTCATAAATCGTGATTTACGGTATATAAGGTAAGTATATGAGAGGAATTTTATCTCGACTTATTGACAAAAAATAAGTGATACCAAACACACTTAGATAAGCTGAACCAAACATAGAAAAAAAACAGATCCGTTTCATTTGGGCTTATTTCTATTGAAAACGGGCTTATTTGGTGAAAAATGGTATACCAAACACACACTATTTTATTTTAAAAAGCTACTTGTTTCACCCGTGTTACAACTCAGATAAGCTGAACCAAACATAGAAAAAAAAACAGATCCGTTTCATTTGGGCTTATTTCTATTGGAAACAGGCTTATTTGGTCAAAAACAGTATACCAAACACACACTATATTGGCAATACAAGCAAGTTGGCCTCCACAGTGTTGCTTATGAAGACTGCCAACTCAGCATATTCGGTCAACCAACGGTCAAAATTAACTGGAATAATTGGCAGGGCAAAATTACTCCCTTTTTGACATTTCCGAGACAAAATTACCTTCTAAAAAACTTAAGGGACAAAATTACCTCTTAACCCTTTTTTTATTCATGTTGTATTTTAAAAAACCGACATAAATTAAATTTTTGTCTTTTATAAACAGATAGTCTCTTTTTAGTACAAATCAATAGATAGTTTTGTTTTTGACACATGAGAGGGCTAAAGCCCGAGACTAAACAGAAAAGACTAGTCTACTTGGGGATTAGACCCCATACAATCTTGTTCAGAGTATCCTTAAATCAGCCAGACACACATCTAGAATAGAGGTTTTAGTTATACCCTCTTTAGCTAATGCATCCACAACAACATTCTGCTCTCTTGGAATAAGTTTAATGCTTAACTGCCAATTAAACCGTATCATGCTTCTGATCTCGCAAAGGACAAGACTACCATTGCCAGTTATATTATTGCAAATCAGCATATCCACCAGATCCTTTGAATCCGATTCTAGTAAGACCTTTCGACAACTAAATTCCCATGCTATCTTTAGCCCCTTAAAGACTGTAAATTCTTCTGCTTCAAACACTGTACTATGATCCACTAGATGGCTAAATCTCACCATCCATCGACCCATATAATCTCTAATAAGACCCCCGCATCCTGCCTTCTGAGTAGCCATTGTAACAGCTCCATTCACATTGATCTTAACCCAACCATATGGAGGAGGTTGCCAAATTCAAGAAGCTCCCAAAACTGAGTATTGATTGTTGACTAAAAGGCAATCTTTAAATTGAACAAACAGTTTCCAAGTATTAAGAACAACTGAGGATGGATCATGCGGTTTTTGAAAATTCATATCAACACAAACTTTATTTCTCCATGTCCACAGGTACCAGACAGCTACTCCCCAGATCACACTCCACTCACCCTCCGCATCTAAGGACAATTTTTTAGATAGGTTTAAATCAATCCAATCCCTCAAAGATGCCACAAAGAAGCTAGTGTAATACTTGGGATTAATGAGTGACATCCATAGCTACTTTGCATAGACAGTCGCGTAAGATATGTAAAGCATCTTCCAACCCTGACTTGCAATATATAGTTGCAAAGTGGTGATGCATTGAACTATTGACTTCTCCATAAGTTAGTAGATAGTCTATAATTGAATGTGAGCCATAGAAACACCCCAATTCTTCCTGCTCCTCTCCATCTCCATATAGTTTTATACACATGTCAATACCTGCTTGGAGAGGACTCATCAATTATCAGATATGTGCTTCTTACACTAAACATTCCATTGGAAGTTGCATTCCATATCATAGCATCACTACCAGACTCTTGGCGTGGTGGTATGGTGGATAAGAGCTCTGAAAGACCTCTACTGTCACTATATTTGCAAGCCCATCATAATCCCACGTGCCATGCTTTACCCAGTCAAGAACTCTACTTTGCTTTTCTTCTATTGATCGTGTTCTTTTACACATATCAATTATTTTTTTTATCTTTGAATAGCCATGCATCAGTGAAAAAATTAACTGACTCACCATTCCTAACTTGCAATCTTCCCTTTTCAATTATGTCTTTCTGTTGGACAATGAATTTTCATAGTCTAGAGTCTCCTTTCTCATGTTAGTACTTAAAAGGTTTATATTGTCTTATTTATCGCTTTAAATTAAAATGGCAAGCCCTTATGAATTTTGTCGGACTTTCGACCAAGTTTATGTGTGTTGCACTATAAGGGTTTTTGAATACTGGACCTTACGTGTTCCTTAAGAATCATATAGGCCCATCAGGCCCAATGGTATCACTGGCCCAACAATGCCCATTAAGCTTAAAGTGAAATCAAGCATCTATATAATACCCTTGAGCTGGTCATAGCGATCATATCCATTACCCTTGCCTAAGAGTGTAGAATCATGAAATACAGAAACAAACAACAAATTGCAGTACATGAATTTTCTATAACAATAATAGCAGAAGACTTAAGGAATACCTCTTGCCATTGCTACACTTTGATCTTCAAGAGACTTCATGAACTCTGTTAAAAGAGTACTGCAAAATAGAAAAAATGTCAGAAGGTGATTGATCGTCCACTCTTCTGACTGACTGTAAAACACAACAAGGCAACTGGGTTAAGATCCGTGGCCAATCAAAGAACCTCAAAGAGCAGTCTTGGGTTTTCCAATGCTCGTGTATTACTCGGCCGTAAACTCTAGTGTGTCATCTCACCATCAAAGATATCATATAAATAGCCGATCGATAGGTTACCCTAATCTTGAATTGGGCCTATATTTGACTTACGGGCCACACTTAGGATATTTATTTACCTAATTAATAACTAATAATAATTATAATATTTAATAAAATATCTCATATTCTCCTACTTGGCCTGTAAACTATATTTTAGTTGCCCTATCCAGATCAATTAAGGCCATGCTGCTAGAATCATGGTGATAAGTCCTCTTAAATCAAGTATTACCTTTCATGTATTACGTAACAACACCCTTACTTAATGCGTGAAAACTTAATCAATAAACCTTAAATGTTTATTCTATTCTTACTTGAATGTTTGTCAATCTCGATAACTAGGTACCAATTTAAAACAACAAACTCTAACTTGAATTTCATCATTTGATAATACCTCATCTAAATCACTTAAGTAATCCATCTCACAAATGAGGTATTTGATCATTTAATCTCTCTAATGCATGCAATTCATTTAAGGATTTATACTTTATGTGTTTATGACCTATTAACTCTATGGCTATATAACACTCTTAATGGTTTTAAATCAATTTAACAATAATTCAAAATCCATGATGAAATTCTTTGACACGTAATCTTGTAACTTGCCTCCAGGAATGACTAGATTAAGCAATTCATAGAGGAACTAAGCTATCAGTGACTACTTAGCAATCTTGTAATCTTCAATGATGCAACTTTTCAGTAAATGTAAAGATGTATCATAATGTTAACTATTTTATAGTTAATACATCATATTAAACAAAGCTAATCATTTTCTTATATATAGAGCATGAAACTTAATATACATGTTGTAATGTACTTTATGATGACTTACAGCTTTTCAATTATTATTCATGCACTACTACAAAAGAGGGATTTAACGACGTGCCCTTTTTTGCGCTTCTTTGAAGAAGCACTGTAGGTAATAGTTTTTTTTAAAGGTTTGAAGCTACTGCGCTTCCTAATATAAGCGTCGGAGCTTAGTGCTTGGTTTGTACGATACTTTCTTAAAAGAGCGCCATACAAAACATTTATTTTTTTTTTAAAAAATGAAAGCCAAAGCTACATTGCTTCTCAAGAAAGCGCCGTAGCTAGTATAATTTTTTAGCATTTTTTTATTTAAAAAAAAACTTATCCGGCGCTTAAGAATAAAGTGTCATATAAGATTGAAGCATGACATTTATTATAATGCATTATTGTTCAGAATCTCTTGTCGTTGAAAGTCAAAAAGGTTCTTTTAAGAATTAATTATCCACTATGTTCATCTTATTTCACCCAAAAAAAAATTATTTCAAATATGAAGTTTGCAGATTATTCACTTGATTAATTTTATTTTCTCCTACTTCTAAAACATTAAAATCCTTCACCCAATTGCTTGTTAACAACTTTGTTTGCATTGCAGTTTCTGTTTGCATCAAAAGTCCTCACATCTCTCTTTATACTATAATGAATTTTGGACTTTGGATCAATTTATATTATTATGTTTAAATTCTGTTTTCGTTTCTATAATCCATTTTTACTAATGTTCTTATATTTAGGTTGATAAGAATCTTTCATTCCTCAACAATTTCCATAGAAAGGGGTGCTCAGCCATACATTATATTCCTGAGGATGTGCGAACTGGAATGGGGGAGATGAGTAACTTCAAACTCAACCATCACATCATGGAGTGAATAAAAAAAATATTTAAAAAAAAGGACCTTGGCCGGTGTTTGCATTGTCTCGGCAATGGCCCCTTGGCCAGCGCTTGTACAACTTGGCCGGCACTTGCATGACAAGCACCGGTCAAGGCTTACAGCCTTGACCGGCTCTTGCCACAGGTCAACCTTGGCCAGCACTTGCATTGCAAGCACCAACCAAGGTTTGGCTGTGCTTACCACAGTGGCCTTGCATATTATATACTTAGATCTTAGTACTTGGCCTTCAGAGTTGAGCAAGAAGCGAGAGATCAGAGACGGAGCTTCATCATCTTCATTCCTCTTTTATATTCTAAGTACATGCACCCAAGCTGATTAGTTAAGGCAATCCATAAGCTCCACCGAAAAGTTGAAGTTAATTAAGGCAAGTTTCATCACCTTCCTTCCTCATTTAGTTTATATTAATTTGGCATACTTTTAGTATGTTTTCTTCCATTTAATTTGCCAATTAATGCTTTCCCTTAGAATTATTTCATTAGGGGGTTTTAGATTATTTTTTTGTATTTGAACTTATTTTCTTTTCTTTTTTTCATTTAATAATAACAAGAAGCCAAGAACTTGCAGTAATTTCACTGTTCGGTTATATATATGTGTGTGTGTGTGTGTGTGTGTGTGTGTGTGTATCACGTTATCATGATGATAATACCCGGCCAAGTCTTAATACTAATAAGACTATTAATTTGTCTTATTTCATATCAATATTTTTTGTCAAACTTACTTTAGATTACACATTTGAAAAAGTACATGACAATTTATTTTTTATAAGGATGCCATATTCTTTTTAATATATTGCTAGATTCTACGGTGCTTTTAAGTGAAGCATTGGAGCTTTATTATGCCTTCTACGACGATTAAAATGAAAGCGTTGTACAAGGTGACACTTTCACCAGCACTTATAAAGAAAGTGCTATATAAGGTAACTTAAATTTTCATTTCCTGCCATTTCCAGCCATTTTTCCCTGCCATTATCATCTTTCTTGTGCATCCTTTAGTTCTCCGTTTCCAGAAATAATTGGTCCACCACGTTATCTATGTTTGGTCCCCACTTACCTTTCCTTATCCATTGTCTCCACTCCCTCCTCTCTTCCATGGTAGGAATCAGAAGCTTTGTTGGTCCCCACTTTTTGATTTTCTTGTCTCCTCGTGTGCATTTCTTCAAATTTTTTTGATCACCGCACTTCTGTTATGGTACGGTACAAAGCTTGGTCACCCATATTCTGTACTTTGTCTGAACCTCCTAAAAAAAGTTTCCCAGCTCGTAAATTTTTTAGATATAAGTCTAAGACCTTTTTTTGGTTAAAATCTGTAATAAATCTTATATGTATGCTCATCATTTTTTTTTCAGGTTAGCAGTTGAAATTTCAACTGTCTCCTTAAAGTCTTAAAGCTTGGTCTCCGTTTGTTCCTTGTCTCAGCCTACAAAAGTTTCTAGCCTGTAAGTCTTTATGTAATTTTTTTGTCTCGTACATTTTTTTATTTCCTTTTAAATTTTACTGCCTAAAGATTTGCCATCAATTTAGAATAGTTGATTGCCTGAAGATTTCTTATGTGTCCTAGCAATCATTAAAGGAGTGTTGAACTATAGCGTTAAATATTATTGAACTATGTAATATTCCTTTGATTTATTGTATTGTGAGTTGTGGAAAATTATTATGATGTTGTTGGATTAATTGGTTGATTTAATACTTGGAAAATTTAAAATTTGAGGAAGTGTTGCTGATTTTTTTTTTAAAATAAATGGCATAACATAAAAGTAATTAGTAACTGCAAGAGACAAGCAACTAACCAGTTTTAAAAATATGTTTAAGGTAGATGGATAAAAAATGGATGTTTTATTACATGTATTCATATATATATTAACTTAATTTAGTTTCATTTCCATGTTTGTGACATACGCTGATGTATTGTTTGGTTTTTTTTAACTTATAGGAAAATGGATCCACAAAATGGAGATGAAGTTCCCCAGGCTGAAAATAATGATCAGGCGGCATTTGAGGCCCATGTAGCTCAAGGCAGGACCGTAATGTCCAAATTAATCAAGTTGATGAGTAAAGGATTATGTTAGATCTGCAATGGAATGAAAAGGGAAATCCTATCAGACCGAATGCTAGCTCATTCATTAATTACCTTGGGACTATTGCCAGAGAAAGAGTCCCCATTACAGTTTCATATTGGAGATGGGGAAAGAAAAATTATTCTGATATCATCTTGGGTTCCATTAAGGTTAAACATTATTTACTTTATTATTCTGGTTATTTTATTTCATAAAATTACAATCTAACATGTGTGCTTTTTTCTTACAATCTTGTTTCTTGATCGATGAAGATAAAGAAAAATATGTGCAACGAAAATGCAGTAAACTTTTGAGAGACTTTCATTCCGTTCTTGTCAAATTCTACTTTCTAGACAACAATGATAATATCAATCATTCACCGCCGGAGATGTACGATGGAATAATAACTCAAGAGCAGTGGGATGAGTTTGTGAGCACACATACTACTGCAGAATTTAAGGTAATATATTATTAGCCTTTACGGAGTACATGTAATGTATTTGTAATTAATATTTACTAAAGTAAATCATTTGGATGTCAACAGGAAAGAAGTGAGAAAAATCGTGCAAACTCATCCAACATGCAATACCGGTATATGAAAGGACCGATATCATGTGCAATGTTGGAGCAACAATTAGTAAGAACTAATCACTATTTCATATTAATATAATTTCTATGACAAATTTTTAACTACAACTAGCTTTGATTTGCAGATAGAAGACTCACATTTTGATGTCACACATATACCAAGACATGATTTGTTGCTGCCGGCTGCACAAATAAAAAGGGTGACATCCCCAGTGAACAAACTAGAAAAGTAGCGGAATATTGTGTATGTCATTGATTATACATATAATAAAGATTTACCGTTACTTAAATTATTCTTTTTTATAATAACTACTATTGTTGCAATTGTTTTTGTGATAGCGCACAATGACGCAAGAGCAGCTAAAGTCGCTGGATTACGTTAATCGTGATGATTTGCTCAACATAGCTCTTAGAGCTGCTGAGTATACTGGTCATGTTCGGGATACTGGATTTACAGTAACCCAAACATCTTAATTTGGATTCCAAAAGTGACCTAACAAAAATGACTTCTTGCAACTAAAGAAGGAGGTTGCTGACTATAAGCAGTAGATGAGTGTACACATGCGTTTGTTGGAAGTGCAAAATGCATTATTGAAGGCTCAACTTGATGCCTTACTACAATCTAGGCCAACACCTAGTCCAGCGTGTGCTAGCACAAGTGCAAGGGATAGTTGCTCATCCACTTCTAAAGTCCCTATTCCTTTGGTAAATAATTTCCTTTATAGTTAACTCTTTCTTACATTATACATTAGTATACCTGAATATATTAATTATACATTTTATAGGGAGAGTCTGATTGCAGGTTGCATGGCATGAGTCTTTCAGGCATGCAGTTGCTGTAGGCGTGGCCTACAACACCGATAACGATATACTTTATAATTCACCGTTGCCCCCAAACATACTCCGAGCAAGGGTTGATGTATGCACAAACAATGACGCCCTCCTACCAATCCCTTCTCAGGATGAACAAACAATTGTCAAAGAAGTTGTTGGTGGTTATGTTGCATGACCAATAGGTCTGATTGAGCCATATCAAAAGGTAGTTAATTACAATTCTTTCTACTTTTTTTATGCACTTCTATCTACAACTACATGATTTAATTTCATGATTTTTATAGGTTGCTGGTTGGCATAAAGGAAAAGAATTAAAGGGCGTGCGAAAAACTCAAACTGTTCAACAACCCAACAAAAGTTCCAACCCTCAATCAGCAATAGAAACAATAGACAAATAGATTCATATCGCCAACAATTGGCATCGTTGACACCACATTTGATCATCCAAGGAGGTTAGGAAATAACTTTTGATGGCGAAATCTACAACACAGTGATAAATGATCATGTTGATGGTAGTGTACTGAACGAAGTAATTATTCGTAGATGGGTTAGTGTGATGGTCATCAATATGTGGATTAGGTACTTTATTATCATCGTCTATCACTCTTGTTATCATTCATCATTTAATTTTATTTTTGGTTTTAATGACATTATTTGTTTTCTATAAAAGGACTTGTACCACGATCTATTAGTGGGAACATCAGTTGTGTATAGATTTGTATTTGTCAGCCCACACTTCCTTGGCCAGCAAAGGAGGAGTGATTTGGAAGGACAATCTAACAATCTTAAGGACATCTTCATGAGGAGAGCAACTCCCAATATGTTCTTTATTTTTCCATACAATCTGGGGTAAATTATTTGTGACAATATTTTAATAACGTATGTTTTTTTATTCTTTCACTTTTACCATAACATTATTGTCTTAGTAAACTTTTCAAAATGTTTTAGGGGACATTGGATTTTTCTTGTTATCCATCCAGCATACATTGAAGGCCCTCGTATTTACTATGTGGATCCTCTAGTGGCTGGTTATCCAGAGAATCGGCCCAATATGATGTTTATAATCAATAAGTAAGTGTATGAGTGTCTGTAAATATTTGTGTGTGTGATTATTGAATAACCAAAATTAATCAATCACTACTTGTTTTGTAAGTGCATTGACCGCTTACTGAAGCAACGTTGGATTGAACTATTCTTCATATAAAGACCCAGTCAGAGCCTATATCTGGAGGAAGATTGCGGTACTTATATTTGAATTTACTCAAATTTGTCATTCAAAATTTTTTCTTCAAAAATTGACTTTCTTATTTCTTTGTATTGTTGCAGTGCCTGTTCCAACCAAATGACAATGATTGCGGTTATTACATTATGAAATTTATGATAGATGTAGTTACTCATCATCATCAAAATTATATCCTTGTTAAAGTAAGTTCAATTATTTTACTTGCAGTTCATGCTGTGCCTTAAATTTAATTGACAAGTTTCTAAGTTAATTGATTTTTAATGATTTTAATTGGTTCTATGCATGAATTTTTGTAGTATTATGAAGATCAACGTTATGCCCAATTGACTGACCAACAAGTGGATGAAATCATTGAGGAATTATGTGAATATATGGTCAGGCAATTAGCTAGTTAAGTACATGCGTTAGGTTGTTTCTTGCCTATTCTTGTATGTGTTGTTTATTCTATAAAGTAGTTGTACATTACAATTTGTTATTACGTTGTAATTCAATATATACAATTAATACTTATTTTATGAATTAGTTATGTGTTGTTTCTCATTTTATTTTGCTTCGTTTATTTCATTCTGTTTAACTATTTTTTTCCTCTTGATTTGAATTGCCATAGATTTGATGAATTGAGTTCAGGAAAAGAAAATAATTATGTAAAATAATATTTAAAAAAATCCCACCTCTTACGGCGCTTCGACATGAAGCACCGTATGATGCTCCTATGGCTCCTACGGCGCTTCATGTTAAAGCGCTAAAGGAGGCTTCCTTGGCACTTTTTGAACATCAATTTAAATAAAAAACAAATCATAAGCTACGGCACTTTCAAAAATTCAAGAAGCGCCGTAGCTTGCTTTTACGGCATTGAAACCTATGGATTTTGGTAACTGCTGTAGTATTCATAAACATAAGTGCCGTTTATTAGTTTTTTCGTAGTAGTGAAGTAAGAATATGTTTGATAATCTTCCTGAAGTTCTCTTGCAATGGCATTGCCTGTTTTTGTGCACATTTAATGTAAGCCTAAGCCTAGGAAATTAAATTAGGAGGAATTCTATTATATATATCATAGACATATGAATAGTCTAATCATATTCTCATAATAACTATAATCTATCCATGAATGCTTGAATACTTGTGATCATAGTTTATTTATGACATTCTCAAGTATTATAAAAATAGTCTCTTTATGTATTCTAAGAGATGTTAGATATTAGTTTTTGATGGTGTCAAACATAGATACCAAATATTAAGAGCAAAAAGTTTGCATAATGTATTTATCTTAAAGTTTGACTAACAACTATATTTAATATGAAATATCTTGTAGATTAGTCAAGCAAAGAAACAAGATATCAAGTTGAATTACAAAGAATGATCAAGAAGAAGAGAAAAGATTGAAGAAAGAAGTTGTCAAATACTAGGAGTGCAAGTAAAGAAAAGACGAAGGGTATCTAATTGGATTGTTGTGATTGATCATATGGAAGAACAAATGAGATTGAAGAAAGAAGTTATCAAATATGGGGAGAGAAAGTGAAGAAGAGAGAGAAGATATTGAGTTGAATTATTGAGAAAAATAAGAAGAAGAGAAGAGATTGAAGAAAGAAGAACTTGTAAGATTAATGAGAATATCAAGATTTAATAGCTCAATTGGACGTTGGAATGGCTCAATTCGAAGTTAAAATGCCTTATATGAAAGTTATACCAACTTCACTCGAGTGGCACCTCCAAGATGAATTTTTGATGATCACTCGAGTGACCACTTTGTTTTGCTTTGTTTTTGTTCAGCATAACAGAGGTTTAGTATTTTCATCAATAGTCATATCTTTTAAACCACAAATCTGATTGAGATGAAACTTCTTGCATATGAAACTAGACTCAATGCATTTCAACGAATCCAATATATCAAACTCAAAGAGTCTCAGATGAAAGAGATGTGTTCCATAAGTTGATGCTCGAATTTCTCACATTATTCTAGACCAAGTTCAGTAATTTGGACCTATCTTCCAAATCCTTACTCCGATTCATATGAAACTTGTTGCTTATGGAACAAGACTAAAACGGTGATTTAACAAAGCTAGGATCAAGATTTTGACAAAATAACTAATTTAACTATTTTCTTTAATATACTCAAATTAATTAAATAAATATAATATTAAGGACCGAAGGTAGTATAAATTTACAAAATAAAATACATTAAAGTTTTATAATTTAGAACAAAACAAACTTTTCTACTAACTCATATTTAAGATAGTCAAGAGTATTATTTCTTGAATCCACTAAGATCCTTGTGTAGTGTTGGTAAAAGGGGCTAGCCTAACCCTACAAGGCTGACTCGTTAAGGCCTGGCTAAAAGCAAATTGTCATTGTTTATGACCGGTCCATGAACATAAGGGCTAGGGCCGGTCCTGTAGGGCCAGAAGCCCTTTTAACAATCTTTTACTATTTTTTCAGTTTTTTTTAAATAAATAAAATTACAACAATGAAATTCTTAATTTAACACATAAATATTGTCAAAATTAATGTGTAAATGATACGCATCATGCAATAAACAAACACAGTCACTAAGTCATAATCAAAGGTATATTATTATTCACAGGCCACAATTATAAATAATTAATGAGAAGACTTAACAAAATAAAAAATACTTCTTATAAATATATCTTGAAAAGTGTAAATAGTAAACAAAATAAACAATACAAAATATGAACAAAACAATAACTAAAAAATAAGTCAAAAATACAAAATTAGTAAGAATACTTATAAGATAAGAAATATCTTTTATAAGTTTTAAATTTTTAGGGTTCTTAATATAAAATTTACTTATGAAACTTAACTCTAAAAAAGATAATAACAACTAAGTATTTATAACATCATTAATAAAACATAAAAAATCAATAATATTGTATCATATAAATAATCTAAAAAAAAGCATACGAGCCTAAACGAGCGGCCCTTTTAGGCTCTCAGCCCTATAAGGCTGGCTTTTTTAGGCCTGTTTTCACTTTTGAAACAAAAATTTCAAGCCAAGCCCTTACAAATTCAAGCCTAAACCCTTTTGGTTTCCCGGCCTTATCCTTGTGGCCTTCAGAGTTGAAATATAACGATATTGGAAGATAAATTAAATTATTTATGCTAAAACAATAAAGATTAGCAAATATAGTTCCAAAATGATACTCCCTCCATCCCTAAATATAAGTTTCAAATATAAGAATAGGTTGATCCCAAAATATAAGCTTTGTTTTAGTTTTATCTCAACATTTATTGCCTTTTTCTAACTTTACCCTTTAACCATGTTTGCTACATTTAAATATTTCTCGGAATAAATTTTTTTGTAACTTTTGTCCTATCTTCCTCTAAAATAAAATCAATGTGTTTGTAGCATAAAGCACTTGTATGTCCAGACCAAGATGTAACTTGAGGATGCTTTATTTGTAGCACAAAATGAAGATATGGACTGTTTAGTTGAAATTGAGAGTTCCATTGATGGCAATTTTCACAGGTTTAAGTCCTTCAATTCTTAATTTAGATGTAGTGCGAGTTATTTGGAGTTTAACCTCTTTGCTAATATATTTTGCATACTGCCCAAGTATTCTGCAAAAGTTTGCCCTTCAAACAGCAGAGAACACAATAAGATTACTCTTAGCTTCTTTGAGCCAAGGCTCTATAAAAGATGAGTTCTTTTACTTCAAGGTGCATAAAATAGAGTATTCATGATATAGGCTAGTGATCTGATTGTAGAATGAGTTAGAGACTCGATTCTAAAATTTGTTTATATTTCTCATTGTGTGCTCGCTTGTTTGTGGTAGAATTGCACTCTGTGCTCCTCCTACATCAACATCTCTTGGTCACAATTGTAACCCCCTTCTCCTCAAGGCTGAGATTAAGTTCATAAAAATGTGATTAAGTTGAATTAGAGACCATAATGCGATTTGGGACTTAATAAAATATCTTTTCCCCAAAACATGGTTTTCAAAAACTTTTCTAACCCCGTTCAACAATGGTCTCATATTCACACTTCAAATTCACAATTGGCCTGTACAAATCGATTTTCATTTATAAATATTAGACTACACAGTAAATTCCTAACACACTCGGGTTCCATTAATCAAATAAGGGTTTTATAAGGCACCAATGCCCATAATCCATTTTCCCTTAACTAGGGGATTACACAAAACTATACTATAATTCCAACATATACAATTGTTTCCCCACAAATATCCAACATATACAATTGTTTCCCCACAAATATCCAAAATACAAAAGTATGATAACCAATTTATTCAAAATAAACTCCTAGCCCGGACCTTTATCCACTCTTCGTCACCCGCTTTTCTTTAGATCCTTCGGTCCTGTCTAAAAATTATTTTTGGGAGAGTGAGATTCTAAGGAATCCCCATAGTGTCAATTCACTCATAGTATGGATAACCACAAAGCATGTAAGCAAATCAATACATAACACGTAGCAACTACAACGACAGTTACAGTGGCAAGGGCAGGTATGACATACGTTACCCTTACATTTGCTCACGCTGAAGTGCACAACCACATGTTCATATCACATATATCACCACAGCTGGGATCCATATAAAATATTTCACATACACACAGTCACACTGGCCAGATACTCAAACAGGAATCCATGATTCCACAACGCAGCCTCGACAATTACAACGGCAGATACAACGGCAGGGGTAGGTGTGATAACCATCACCCCTACGACTGCTCACCCTGTAATGCCCTACGGCCGATAACACATTCACAAGATCACAATGATAAGTCATGCATCCCAAGCATCATACATAACATGAGAGAAAAGTCACTACCTTGGTCTTTCTGTATATGCTCTGGCACTGGTCTCTCCCGAGTAAGGCCAATGTCAAATCCTATAATTCATAATTAGGGACGAAGTGTTATTCTCTATTTCAATATTCAAGTGACTTCACAAAAATTATATTTGGTTATCATTTATATCCTTTAGGTGGTTACTAGAAGCCCAAACATATGCCTAAAGGGTTAGAAAGTACTATCTCAAAGACCACCTTACAATAGCAAAAAGTTCTGATTTTTGGATATTGGTCGCGGCCAAGTGTAACCCCCCGGTAATTATATCCAAAATATGCGATTAAAATGAAATAAAGACCAATAATAAACAAAACTATTTTAAGATCCCATCTTCACGATAGGGTTTTCACATATACGTTTCACAAATAATTTAACCTTGTCTCATATTCAAATTTTAAATACAATTACTATGCAAAGATAAATCACATTCATTACAAATATCAGAGTGCATAATCAAATAGGGTTTCAAAGGGCACATTAGCCCATTACAAATATTCGAATAGATTTGTGTAATCCCTATTGGGTTTCAAAGGGCACATTAGCCTATTACAATTACTCAAATAGGGATTACACAAATATATTCGAATACATAATCAAATACTTATCCACAACATGTACATTCCGAATATACATTCCAACCTATCCAACTATATATATATATATATATCCAAACATATATAGTTATCCCAACAACAATGATAACCAACTACCAAATTAAATGCCCTAAGGAGTCTTCACCGCCCTTGGTTGCTTGTTCCATCTTCGATCCACCCACTCTGTCTAAAATGTTGGTATGGAAGGGTGAGACTCAAGAGAATCCCAGTAGGAAAACAATACCAATATGCATGTACGATAAATGTTCAATGTATAACATGCTTGTAAGCTCCATGCTTCAAATAACATACTTATGGCCATAGCATAAATTGAAACATAGCTTCAAATCATTCATACATTTTTGACATAATCAAGCAAAGCAATAACATACATCAACACACCAAAACATATATCAAATACATGCAGGAGAGGTAAGTTCCCTACCCTTATTCTTTCCACGTATGCTCCAGCACCGCTTACTCACGATCAGGCGAATATCGAACCACGTTCAGGGTGGATATCAAACCTATAGCCAAAGCAAGGACGTAGGTTTATTCTCTATTCCAAATTTTTACTTTTATTACACTTAAAGTTGGTTATCATTCACAACCTTTAGGTGGCTATAATAAGCTCAACGAAAGCCTAAAGGATTGGGACGTACTACGTTGGAAATTACCTTCCAAAATCACAAAATACTGAAAACAGGGTTTTTGCTGTGGCCAAGAATCTCTGGCTGCGGCCAAAAAAAGCACAGAAGGTTTTTTGCTGCAGCTAAGAATTTCTGGCTGCGGCCAAGACGCACACAAAAAGTTTTGAGTTGCAGGCAATATTTTTTGCTGCAGCCAAGGCAACTTCAAAAATTCATAATTAATTCTAGAAAAATAGAAATGAGGTGATCTCAAAGCCAAATGAAATATATTTAAGTCCTCTTCATAGGAAAAATATGAATCAAGGATGTCCATAACCACAGAAATACAGAATTGCATAAATATCCACACTGCTCCAAAATCAAGTTCAATTTCGACATCAAACTTTGGACAGTTATAACTCCCAGCTCAAAAAACAAGATGACACAAATTATATGTGCATTTTGAAGCTTGGAATGTGAACTTTATGAATGAAAAGTTTCATAATTTTTAGACACCATTTGCCCAGTCAAAATGTCCACACAAACAGACTGTCCAGAACAGAGTTTCAATGGGCAGCATTTCAGTTTTTGCACTTTAGCTTCCAATGGTCCCATTTTCACATCAAACATCATTCTGACACAAAATTTCACAAGGAATCCATTGGAAACACCAAATAAATCAAATTCAAATCATATTGACATGTTACCACAACATGTCACACAAATCACAATTCAAACCACAACGTTGCACCACTTTTCATTTCAAATTCTCAAATCAACCTAAACCAATTCCAATGGTCATATAACACAACAAAACACTAATTGCAACTCAAAACACATGACAATTCATGCATTTCAAAATTACCACAAAATCAGGGCAAAATTCCACAAGTCATAAAACTCATCCACAAATCAAAAAACTTAGATCAAAAGGCTTCAAATACTCACCTCTTCCTCTTTCCCAAACTAATTCCTTGATTTTTCATCTTTCCAATTTTCCTCAAGCTCCCAAACACCTCCTTTCACAAATCTAAAACCATAGAGATGAAGCTCTCATCACTATGAACTAGATTAATAAAGAGGATTTAAACATTAGAGGACATTTACAAGACTAAAACCTCACCTTTCCTTTTCTCTTTCCTCCTTCAAGCTTGGCGTCAATGGAGCATAAGAGAGATAGAGTGAAAATGAGATGAAGATGATGAAGTGAATGCAGATTTTGGAGAGCCCAAAAACGTCCAAATAAGGGAGAGAGAAAAGAAGGAAGAGTTTGAATATTTGACCCAAATCCAAGGGTCCATATTGTGCCAAGTGTCACACTCTCATTCCATCTTCCATGAGCTCACATAGGCATACACACACACGATTCCACCCCTTGATCTATTGCACAAATCAATCTCAACCATTAATCTTGAAGTTACCAATGAGTTTCCTCTTCGGTAACTGACCAATTGGTCGGTAACTTTACTGTTTTGCCTCTGATTATGGCAATTCCTCTTGAATCACCACTAAACACACCATATCATTCCTTTTCTTCCATAATGCGCCCTCCCCTCTATTTTAAGTCAATTTAGATGTTAATCCATAATTGAGCTTAAATACAGGATTTCGGCGCTGCTCACAACACATACGAATCACATTCGAATCTTAAATCACATCATATTATCTAAAAGGGTTATTTATCACTAACCAAATCCACTTTTGGAGTCATTAACCCTTAATCATAATTTGGGATCTTGCTAAACCGGAGCTTAGCAATCCACTTATTTCAGGCTTATTCTCTAGCCTCGAATCTCAAAATTCGAGGTATTACACCAAGGATCTTTGGCTGTGTCATAAAATAGGTAAGAAACTTTTGGGCTGTGCTAAAATCAGGTTAAAGAGTTTTTGGCTGCTACCAAGAGTCTCCTGGCTGCGGCCAAAGGCAGGTCAGAAACTTTTGGGCTACGGCCAAGAAAATTTCAGTTTCTGGGCTGAACTTCCAAAACTCATAACTAATTCTAGAAAAATTGAAATGAGGTGATCCTAAAGCCTAATGAAAGGTATCTAAGTTCTCTTTATTGGAAAAATATGGATCAAGGCTGTCTATAACCACAAAAATCTAGAATTCCACAAATGTTCATACTATTCCAGATTTGATCCCATATTTAACAACAAACTCTGGACAATCATAACTCCTAGTTCACAAATCGAAATGGCATGAATTATATGTTCATTTTAAAGCTTGACATGTGAACTTTAAGACTGGAAAGTTTCAGAATTTTTCATCGCCATTTTCTATTTCAAAACGTCCGTACAAAACCACTGCCAGCACAGAGTTCTTGCTAACCAAAACTTGCAACTTTTAAACCTAAGTTTCCAATGGTTCAAAATTCACATCCAACACTACTCCCATACAATTTTCCAAAAGGAATTCAATGGAAACATCAAAATGACCAAATCCTCATTCCTTTATCATGCTTTGTTTTAGGCAACATCACAATGCAATTTCTCAAAACTCAAACTCACAATTCAATCCCAAATCCATTTTATCAATTCAATATACATCCCAAGACACCATTTCCATGACCACAATATGCCATACACAAAATGACTCTAATTTTCAAAAATAAGCCAAAAATCCCAGAAAATCAAAGCTCAATCATATGGCACAAAACCTATATAGAAAGGTTTGTCTTACTCACATCTACAACTTTTCCAAAGGAGTTCATTGGTTCTCCAAACTCTAAAATTCCTTGAGAACTCAAACACCACCAAAAGGAAAATCTAAAATCATAGAATCGAAGCTCTCAACATAAGGAACAAGATTGTAGAAGAAAGTTTTTCCATTAGGGGTCATTAAGAGGGTCAAATACTCATCTTTATAAGAGCTTCTTCTTCTTTCTTCGGCCAACAATGGAGGACGAATGGGAGAGAGAAAAATGAGAGAGAAGGAAGCTTGAAGAAGGTGAAATGATGCCACTCCCTTCTCCATACCTCATGTCAGCCGAATGGGAGGGAAAGAGGGAGAGAGAAACTGATTTTTTTTATTGCAATTTGACTTTTCATGCCCTCTCTCATCCTCTTGACTTGCCAAGTGTCAGATTTTTATTGGCTCTTATAAAGTAAGTAACCAATTAATTACTCTAACCCCTTCATTAGCCATTTAGTTACACATCTCATTTCCCTCATAGTTAGTAATTAATTTCTTCCATTAATCACTTGCTTATGGCAATTCTTTCAATTTCTCACTGATTATAACATATTAATTAAAATTGCCACATAACACATAATAACTCAACCTTAAATTCACAAATTATTCTTAATAATTATCATTAGCCCTTAATCAAAATTTGGGGCATTACAACAATCATAAAGAATTTTATAGAGAAGGCTTTATTTTATCTCTATTTCTTGGAGGGGTAGTGTGAGTGTTGATGAGGTTGGTGTTGACTTAATATTTTATCATCTTACGCGCCTCTTTTGATCAATTTAATATTTAATTCTCTTGATTTTGATGCACGTTCCTGTATTGAAAATCTCTAAAAATTTACTTATTTATGTGCTATTGAATCAAGCAGGTTGCTCCTCTTGAGATCCACAGGGAAAATCTGGAAGATGTAGAAGATCAACTTAGGTTTCTTATGCATGCCATGACGGGTTAAAATTAGTTGCTTCTTATCTCTATTGAAGGGCTCATTTTCATGTTGGATATGGAATGAGTTGGGTATCTTGGTAAGTGGTCAAATCTACATTGCGTATGTAATTTAAAGTATAAAAGCCATTCCTGGACAGATTCTTAACTGCTTAGACCTTGAAGTGACCTAGGTCATTAACAATGTATAAAGCTTCTGTAATCGAGTGGTTGGGAGTCAGCTTCTCAGTTCTCACTGCCTCCATTCACTCCTCAATTCAACGGGAATCATGGGGAACTTGCTGAGCGGGATAGTTACACTCAAAGACCCTTTAAGCAATTGTACAGAAGGTGGTGAAAGGTCGGGCTGGGAAAATTCGGGATCAGATTATATTGGGCAGGTCAAACTTGACCTGGATCCACTATAATCTCATCAGAAACTTCTTGGATTATTGATATCCTTTCATGATGATAATGCTCTTCAAGATTAAATATCTGCAAAGACAATATTGGTGTGACTGTATTTAGCCCATAGTTCATGCTCCTTGTCCTATGGGAGTTTCTGGGAGAAGGGGTGTTGGATTTATAAGCCACCGTACACCTAACAAGTTTAACCATTAAGTGAACTGGTTCATGGACATTACAACATCAATTTGTGACATGAACTGAAAAAATGTTTATCATATTTATATTAAGGATTTAGCCCCTAACTTAATGAAGTTACTTTTCTTGGATGTAGCAATTTTTTTTTTGTTTAAAATCTCTTGGCTTAGTTTCGTTTTTTGTGTAAGAAGTTATAATACTTGGATGCAGCCTTCTTCTATCTTTCCAAGTGTCAGATGTGGTTTGGAAATGGCCATCTTGAATGCTATAGCTGATGCAAGAGGGTCCAGTTTATTAGACATACTGTATTCCCAGACGAATGAAAAGGACAAATATCAAAGTTCAATGGGAGTTCAGGTTTGTGCTCTACTTGATTCAAATGGATCTCCTGCTGAAGTAGCTAATGTGGCTACTACGCTTGTTGAGGAAGGATTCTCTGCAATCAAACTAAAGGTAAGTTAGTCTTGCAATGTTTGTCTCTTTCATATGCTGCATGCTAAATGGGCCTGTAAGAATTTAAAACATGAACGGCCAGTAAGTTGTAATGCTATTACAGGTGGCTCGATGGGGTGATCCTATTCACCCTGCTTTAGTTATACAAGAAGTGAGAAAGAAAGTTGGTTGCCACATTGACATCCGTGCAGATGCAAATCGAAGATGGACTTATGAAGAAGGAATGGAATTCAGCTCTTTTGTGAAGGATTGTGGGCTGCAGTATATTGAGGTAGACTACAAAAGCAGGAAATTTTTAGTCATAATTAAGATTTACCATTCAGCTTTCAGTTTTGGTATGGTATCATACTGTACAGTATTTATTAACTTCTTGATACTAAATCCCTTTTGCAGGAGCCTGTTCAAGATGAAGATGACATTATCAAGTTCTGTGAACAAAGTGGCTCACCTGTTGCCCTGGATGAAACAATAGATCACGTTCATGAAAATCATCTGGAAAATAATAGTCTCAACAATCCAACAACAACAACAAAGCCTTATCCTATTAAGTGAGGTTGGCTACATTGATGACACGAAGCTATTGAGCTCTATCGAAAATTAGATTAAAATAACAGTCTCAAATTAGAAATATGTTTTTACATATGAGAAAGCTAACCTGCATAAAATAGTCGTGTTGAAGGAAAATCGTTCATTTGGTCCTCTAACTTTGATTAGGTTTCAGTCCTTCAATTTTATTAAGTTCGTGTTGGTCCTTTAATTTTTAAAGTGCTGTAAAAAATTCCTATCACTTAATACCGTTTTATAAGGTAACGGTAAATGATAACTTGCATGCTCAAAATTCATCTTGTTAAAATTATTATGCGTTACTTAATCTAACTTTTATAATTAAAATATACTTAGTGTTTAAAATAAATAATTGATTCCTCGATTTTTTTTAAAAAATATTTTGATTTACGACTTAAAGCATAACAACCATAAAATAAATTATTTTAAAAATATTTTAATAAAATGTTTAGAATTACAGCTTTCAAGTTTAATTTGTGTAAGCAATGTTGGAAAATTTAACCGACAAACCTAAAGTATAAGAATTAAATATTAATTTTTACTATTAAAATATTTAAACATCTGAAAATAAATATTTACAACCTGGAAATAAAACTTAGGCTGTCAAAAAATAAAATTTATTTGTTTCAATGCTGTAATTTAGAGTGTTTTATAAAAATATGCTTAACATGAAACATACTCCCTTCAGTCTTAAATATAAGACAGAGTTGACTTTTTTTGGAGAGATTAAGGAAGCTAAATAAGTTACTTAATTATATTATATATTGTATCCTTAGATTATATATTAGTTTATTAGTCAAACTAATTAATTTGGAGAAAAAAAATAAAATATAAATATTCTAAGGTAATTTAATTAGCTTCCTTAACTTTCCAAAAAAGTTAACTTTGTCTTATATTTAGGACCGGAGGAGTATTTATTTTTAATGTTATAATTTTTAATGTCTTAAATGAATATTTTGAATATTATAAATTTCAAATTATTTATTTCAAGCCTTAAAAGTATTTTAATAATAATTATTATACTAATTAGAATATAATGTTACTAATAATATAGCTTTTAAATATGTGAATAATCGTTTGCCTTTAACTTATATGACAATTGCACAGACAATTAGTAATGATACACTGATGATATATCATTAATATAGAAAAGTTACTCTCTTGTTTATACTAGACTGCTAATGTTTCAGGTTATAAAGCCAAGCGTTGTTGGTGGATTTGAGAATGCAGCATCCCATCTGTCGCTCATGGTCTGGGAACCTATCGATGGCTTAAGGAAGACATAACAACTAATCCTGTTTCAATCGGCTGTAATCCACACAGTAATTTTGTTGAAGCATCAGTGGCTGATGCTAGACAACTGTTAAAGAGTTTTCAAGTCAACCAGAATGTGATCAATAATGTTATGACCGAAGAGCAAGTTCATAGGTACCAACTGGCTGTAGAGCTTGACAATGTCTCTTGTCTCTTTCAAGTTCAAGAGATTGGACAAAAGAATGATGTAAGTATAGCAGTTTCTGTGCATATTGCTAATAGCTTTGGTTCAATTTCCTTGAAATATTGAGTAACAAGTAAGTTGTAGCATATATTCCAGCTTTAATCAATGGAACAAGCCAATGCACATAGGATGGGTGTTACTTTTTATTCACTTGCTAATGCAGCAATCCTGTAGAGAAGTTAATAATGCCACCATTTCATTGAATATGGGTAATATGGTCCATCTTTGTAGATCATCACAGTCTTTTATGATGTACATCTTTTTCCTGTTAACTAATTGTATCTTTTCAATTTCTAAGATGTAATTTTTGAGATGATTATTCGACTGTCTCCAAACAAATTAAAACCTAGTAATTGGTACACAGTTTATCTGCAAGCAAACTTAGATTCTTGTGTTCATGCTGATTCAATCTGATTGACCCAATGTAGGATAATGTTCTAGTATTTCTTCATGGTTTTCTTGGGACTGGCGATGACTGGATTCCTATCATGGAGGCTATATCAGGATCAGCAAGGTGCATCTCAGTTGATCTCCCTGGTCATGGAAAATCAATAATAAACACTGTAAAAATTGCTGGACAGGAACCGTGTTTATGTCTGGAGACGATTGCTGGTTTATTACATAATCTAATCCATCATACAACTCCAGCAAAGGTTACTCTTGTTGGGTATTCAATGGGAGCAAGGATTGCATTATACATGGCATTGAAATTTGGTTACAAGGCATGGAATTATATCTGGTGTTTTATTTCTTTCGAGCTGTTTGTGTGATTGATAATTTAAACTTTTATGAAGGCTAAAGGAGCTGTCCTAATATCTGGGAGCCCTGGGTTAAATGATAAACTGGCAAGGAAAATTCGTGCAGCTAAAGATGATTCCAGAGCACGCTCCATGGTTGCACATGGGCTACAACTGTTTGTTGAATCCTGCTATGCAGGAGAGCTGTGGAGAAGGTAACTTGTTTTTTTCAAACATTCAGAATGATCAGGCATTTTCCTGTTCTTATCATACTGCTTCCACTGTCCTTTTCTTCAATATTTTGAAGTGTCCTTGTTTGAACAGCTTTAGAAGCCACCCTCGTTTCAATCGAATAGTTGAAAGCCGCTTACCGCAAAATGATGTGCAGAGTCTTGCGAAGATACTGTCTGGCTTAAGCATAGGGAGGCAATCGTAAGCATATTCAATCTTGACTGAATATTCATTTTGTTAGCTATGACAATATTTATTTTGTGTTTGATACTTCAAAGGCGCAAGGCAGTTGTGTATATATTAATGGACTTTGTTAAGAGGGGCTATAAATGAACTACTTGCCTATTGATAAAAGTTCTGAATCAACAATTCACGATCCATATTTGAACAACTCACTTTATTAATGGACTTTGAGGTGGTTTTTATTTTTTGGCCTCTCTCTCATTGTTTTCTCCTCTCCCTGCATATGACAGTTCATTGTGGGAAGAGTTGAAGAATTTGAATTTCAGAATGCCTCTGGTGCTGATGTACGGAGAGAAAGATACTAAATTTAAGAAAATTGCAGAGGCAATGATCAACACATTGTGCTCAGGGCAGGAACAATGCAACAAAGTTCATAAAGTGGTTGGGGTCCCCGACTGTGGGCATGCTGTCCATTTGGAGAACCCTCTTTCAGTCATTTCTGCCTTGAGACACTTCATCAGCTTATAAATATTTGGAACATCAGGACTTGCGTCAGCTTGTATTTAATTATGGAAACTTTTTAGCCAGATTTACATATGACAAATTTATGATTGGATATTTGGATTGTTAAAAATAGACATATGGATATAGACACTCTGTTTGTTAGCTTATAGAAACTTTGTTTTTCTCTATCTATAACTCTATAAGCTAACAAAATGTCTATATCCATAAGTTTCAGGCCGCTGCTTTCTGGAGTTGAAGAGAGCGGTGAAAAGGGGCTCAATTTGTGGGATAAAGACTGAGACTTAGGGCCTGTTTGGTTTGATTTGATTTTTAAAAACTGTTTTTTAAAAAAAACAATAAAGCAATAAAACCTGTTTGGAGACTTATTTCTAATTAGATGCTAAAAAACATAAACTTCATAATTTAAAAAACCAACAAAAGGCAATATTAGGTCTTAACCATAATTCTTTATTTCATTAATTTTATTTTGTTTTTTTCTAAAAAAAAACATAAATAACACCAAATACAAGATCTTGTTCAATATAATATTAGGTCCCAACCACTCTGATATTTTCTATAAGTCCAATAAAATCATTAGATATCTTAAATTGATACATTTGTTTAATTTTACTGTTTTTTTTTCCTCTTCAGCATGAATTATATCATTTTTCATTACATATTTGATTGGAGCAAAATTGTAACAGTATCATTAATGATTATCGAGATAGATTTACAATAAAGTTGACCCTTCAAAATCTATAAAGACCGGCCTTGTGTGTCTTACATTCCATTTTCCATACCACAAATTATTGGGAGATGAGGATCAAGTTGAGTCGCAAGTAATTGTCAATTAATCAAGCCACCTGTTCCCCCTTGACCCATTCCTTACAACAATTTTCAATTTTCTTATCTGATGAAATGTAGCAATAGTTTACATGACCTGTATTGTGAGATCGAAACTGAACCGAGATTGGAGGAGCTCTATAGATTTGATATCTTGTTGAAGCTACTAAAATTTAATTAAGCATTGTAAGTATACATGTCCTGGAAATAGTAAGTTGCAAATCAAGGTTATCCCATAAAGGCTCAAACTCTATAAATACAAATTAGATTAAAAACTAATCCCACATTATTTAATTTCAAGACCAATTTAAAATTCCCTTCGTCAAGTTCAATCCTAAATCCCTATGGTCAATCACTAAGCAGTAAGCAATAAAAATAAAATTAAATAAACTGAAATAATATTAAATAAAACTAATTAGGGGAAATAACCTCTAAGTCTCAAACAAGTTCGTAGCTACACTTAGTTGCAAAGAAAATCTAGCCGCTATCATCAACATCACAGCAACATCAAATCCAAAATTAAAAAGGGAGATTTACACTTAGGTCCCAGAGAAGGAAAAAAATGAAAAAATGGTCCCTATAGATTGCAAAATGAAAAAATGGTCCCATGGAGTTGTCAATACAGGCTCCTAGAGTTGTTAATGACAACTCCAGGAGCCTATATTGACAACTCCATGGGACCATTTTTTCATTTTACAATCTATAAGGATCATTTCTTCATTTCTCCTCTTCCTTAAGACTTTATTATCATTCTCCCAATTAAAAATCATAATGAAGAGAGAGAAATATTGTGCTTGTCTTTGCCTACTTAATAATGATTAGGAATCCACTTTTCTTATAAGTTAAACTAAAAAAAAATTGATCAAAATAAATAAAACCGATTTCAAAAAAAATTTGTGCCGTGTGAGGTTTTTATAACCTCTTCAAACAAAGTCGACTATTCTTCTTTGTGAAATTGTAGGAATCTCCTTTAAAAGTTTAATCAAAAGGGCTTTCAAAAATATTTTCTATATAAAAATAAAGAAATTGTTTTTATAAATAAAAAATACAAACCAACAAAAAAATCATTTCCTTGAATTAAAGGAACTTTTTCAAAAAAATTATCTGTTCTAAAAGAAGCAAATATAATTCAACGGAACCCACACTTACTACTCTCAACGTAAAATGACCTTCAATGTGAATGGTCCGAGAGGTGGGAATGTTACCTTGATTTACATCACGTCACGTTATTTTCAGATGGACTCGACACTCAGCGCAGGAAGTTTCCTGGGTCCTTCCTTAATCCTAAGGAGCTGTTTGGTGTAAGGGATTTGAAGGGTAAGGGAGTGAAGGGAAAATTTTTATGAGTTAAATTTTAAAAGATTAAAAAAATGGGCTAATAAAATTTTAATAAAGAAAATATATAAGATAAAAGAGTAAGAAAAATTAATTAAAAATTTTTAACCCCACTTCTCTAATTTTTTTAAATCCAACTCAAAAAAAATTTCTCTCCATTCACTTTTTCTCCCCTCCCCTCACCTTAGATCAAACAAGCCCTAAGTGATTAAACCCATATTAAGGTCTTTTTTATCCTTACTGGGTGTGGAGGATGATTAGATATTTTGGTCTTGGAGGGCAATTTAGTAAAGCACGGTTTGAGCATGAAAAAATCCCATCCTACGGTCCAGATTTCCATGCTCATCCAAATTGATTCCCTATATAAAGCCGGGCCGCCTTCTTAGATTTCTTTGCACCAGTTGCTACATCTTCTCTCAATCTCTCTCTCTCTCTCTCTCTCTCTCTCGAGCTTACTTACCAGTTGCTACATCTTCTCTCAATCTCTCTCTCTCTCTCTCTCTCTCTCGAGCTTACTTCGTCCCAGGATATCATCATGAGTTCTGATTATCCGAGTGCCATCCCAGATATAGAAGCAAATGGAGGCACCGAGCTGCCAGCTGGTGGAGAAGAAGCTGAAACCACGAGGATGATGGGGAGGGATATCGTCACTAGTTCTGATTCTCCGAGTACCATCCTAGAGATAGAAGCAAATGGAGGCACCGAGCTGCCAGCTGGTGGAGAAGAAGCTGAAACCACGAGGATGATGGGGAGGGATATCGTCACGAGTTCTGATTCTCCGAGTACCATCCGAGAGATAGAAGCAAATGGAGGCACCGAGCTGCCAGCTGGTGGAGAAGAAGCTGAAACCACGAGGATGATGGGGAGGGATATCGTCAGGAGTTCTGATTCTCCGAGTACCATCCTAGAGATAGAAGCAAATGGAGGCACCGAGCTGCCAGCTGGTGGAGAAGAAGCTGAAACCACGAGGATGATGGGGAGGGATATCGTCACGAGTTCTGATTCTCCGAGTACCATCCGAGAGATAGAAGCAAATGGAGGCACCGAGCTGCCAGCTGGTGGAGAAGAAGCTGAAACCACGAGGATGATGGGGAGGGATATCGTCACGAGTTCTGATTCTCCGAGTACCATCCTAGAGATAGAAGCAAATAGAGACGGCCAGCTGCCACCTGGTGGAGAAGAATCCACGAGGAAGAGGACAATCCTCCACATGATGGGGATAGAGGATGAGCTGAAATTTGGCAAGTATTTACTGGGTGTTGCCATTCCCATGGTAGTGACCCTCGTCCTCTCTGCTAGCTCCCTCGTTCAAACCACCGAGATGAGAATTGTCGTCGTCTCACTCTCAGCTGCCGTCCTTCTGACGTGCACCGGCCTTTCCCTCCGTGGGATTTTCCCCCAAACCTCCAGTTGGATGCTGTTATCCGGTGCAGTTTTGATGACGCTCTCCCTTTTTGCTGTCATTGCCCTCTTCTTACCTCCATACCTTAAATGGATACCTGCCGTCTTTTGTCTCGCTTTTTTCATCACTTCATTTGCTATGTCTGCCTGGAATTACTTCCGAGGAGACTAGATGAAGATGGGGGCGGGATGTCAGCTGTGCTTTCTCGGCTACTCCCCCGTGATGCCCCTTAAATTTGTGTCTCAAATTTTTTTGTGATCTTTTGATTATTAGATTTTATGTGAAATGAGTGAAATTTTGAATAAAAAATGGAATTAATTTTTATTTTTTATGATTTTTTAAATCTTTAAAAAATCATTAAAGATTGAAAGCAGTCTTTTTATTTATTTATAAAATATCAAAATGTCACTCATGTAGAATTTAATAGTCTAAAGAAATAACAAAAAAAATATTTGGGAAGTGAGAGAAAATTTGGAGGCAGCATGGGGGGCAGCAGATTTATATGTAGGCAAGCTGAATCTATAGCTTTTGCTTTGTGTGTTTTTTATTTTTTTCAGGAAAGGGTGTTGTCTTTGTAAGATCAGCCGGAATGAATGTAGACTCCTTAAAAATTGGCCCCACGCTATTTCTAAATAAAAGTGTCTTTTGTACGGCAATCTCAGTTCATGTTTGCCCTGCCTCTGTCCTTTTTAATGGATGGATTGTGTTTCTGTTATCGATCGATCACTTATCAAAACAAACCCAACAACATAACAGCAGCACTAATGCTTTGCCCTTTTCCACATATGAAAGTGAGAGGTTTTGCCAGAAATATGGATATTTCAAAATTCCATTATGGGCCAAAGAATCGATGGATGTGGGACGTAGTACGTGGTCAAAGGTTTACTTTGTCCATGATACTTTTTACATCAACCTAGGGTTACGTCATCCTCTTACACCAATTGCCCAATTTCAAAAGTTGAAGTTTCACTTCCAGCATATCTCTAATCGTGAAATCATTAAAGTCAACATTTTTAACCGATTAAATATCTTTTCTAATTATTTGAGTAGAACCGGATCATTAAACAATTCTTCAAACCTTAACATAATCAAAATCATATCAAACCCTAATTCAAATATCAAATCCTAGCTCATAATTTTATATAGTTCAAAATCTAATAAAACTAATAGTGTGTTTGGTTCAACATTTCAAGGCCCAATCGTGTGATTCATCACTCCAATCACATGAAGCAAGCGATTGGTACAAATTGCCATGTTTGGATTGAAGATTAGGTGCCAATAAAAATGAGGAAAATCGTGCGATTGCCATAAGCAAGAAATTGGAGCTTATTCATGAAATTGCTTCTATTTTGTGGCTGATATGTGTGTATAGTATTTTCATATTTTTTGGATCAATAAAGTACTCAAAATTACTTCTAATTACAAATTTTTTTTTATGAAAAGTATTCTAAATAATTTTCTTTTTCTTTAGATAATAATATTTTGCTAGTTAGAGAATAATTTGGTATAAGAATTTAGACAATTTTTGAGTTTTGTCAATATATAACTGTAGAAATGTAAAGAATAATTAATAATTAATTTTAATTTGTTTATATTTATTAGTTGGTTATTTTATGATTTTATAATCAATTTATTTTATAAACATGCCATAAATTAGTTTTTTTATAGTGTTTTTACCTATTAAATTTAGTTTAAATAATTTATTTGGATTATTGGAAGTATTATTGAGGTTTTAATCAGTTTATTTTGTTAGATTTTGAGTTATATGAAAATATGAGTTAGGATTTAATATTTAAATTAGAGTTTAATATAATTTATAAAATTTAAGCTTGAGGTGCAAGGATTTTTGGAGTGTGAAAAAATAGGTTTGAAATATTACAACATATGCGCAAGTACAGCTTCGACGGGCAAGTCTGTATTATCTGTGCCACAATGGCTATACATAATTTCATTAGAAGAAATTCTCAAACGGAAGCAGAAAATGAGAATAATATGGTTGATGTAGATACTAGTCAATATCAAGAGCCATCATCGACAAATGATGCTTGGACATATTCAACCTAAATGAATCATGTTCGTGACACCATCAGGGACCAAATTGTACGGGACCTTTGATCTGATTAGTTCTGTTATATTTTACTTTATAAAAAAATTTAAGTTTGTATATTTAGTAATTTATTCACATTTTAATTATAATTTTATTATGTATTTTACCATTGCCAAATTTTCAGAGTTAATGTTTTCATTTTTCATAATTTTTAAAATTTTTTCTTTTAAATATCACAAAAGCCACTTATCCAATTGTCAAACTAAACACCTTTTACTTTTATAAAAACATTTATCCAATTGTTAATACAAACATTACCCAATCTTACTTTTTTCCAATCTTAAGATTCTATAAGTCAAAGTAAAAATAAGTCACTTATCCAATCGCCAATCCAAACACATCATAAATCAATTAAACCTTCAATAATATCTCCAATGACTCAAATAAATCATTTAAACCAAATTTAATATGTAAAACATCCTATAGAAAATAAATCCTAAACCTTTTAAATAGAAAATTAATTTTAAATTTTTACAACAACCAAGTAACAAATCTAAACCAACTAAAATTAACTATTGATAATTCTCTCCTTATTTATAGTCATCTATTATGAAAACTCAAAACTCTTTTAAAACTTTAATCCAAAATTTTCTCTACCAGGATAATATTATCATCGTTGGAAAGATAAAAATGCATGCAACAACTTTCCTAAAAGAAGTTTGATGAAAAGAAGTGATTTTAATTATCTAAATGATCTTATAAGATTGTCCTAAGCCCTTCAATGGCCACGGAACGCGACGAGGAAGACGACGCTTCTCCTGTCTCTCTTTCACTGTAGCTCAAATAACCAATTAATAATGGGGTATATTAAGTTTGTGTTTGAGTAAGCCTCAAACAGTGATTTCAAAAAACCCTTTTTTCATAAAATTGAGATAAAATTCTCTTCATATATTTATCTCATAAATCTTAAAAATGAAAAAAAATAAAAAAAAGCATGTTTGGAGATCTATTTCTAATTAGATTTTAAAAAATATAAACTTCATAATTTAGAAAAACAAAAAACACAATTCCCTTTCATGAGGAGTTATTTTTTAAAATTATAAAATTTGAATTGCTCTATATGACTTATCTATCATATACGATTAAAATAAGATAAGTTGACTCAATGCTCGTTTGTGATAGCTTATTTTTAGACAATAAGTGCTTATAAATCGTAATTTACGGTATATGAGGTAAGTATGTGAGAGGATTTTTATCTCGATTTACGTAATAAATACTTATTGACCCCTAATAAGCAATACCAAACACACTCAAAGTATAGATGAGGTGGCGTTTTTGGAATATGTAAATATTTCTCATATATTGGTTGATGTGATGTTAACTTTTGTCCACATCATCATTATTTAATTTGCTTAATGTCATGTACTAGCTCTTTTTTTTTTCTATCAAATTTTTGCTAAATCATTATTATTAATGGTCAAACAAACGGTTATGTTTAGGTTGGCTGTGATTGCACTATTTTAAATACTTGAGGGGTGAAATTGCACCATAAATAACTTGAGGCACTTGATAGACATGAGAAAATAGTTCAAAGCACTAGGCGCACCTTAACCTAAAAACCTATATATACATACTCTGTGTGTGTATATGTATTCGTTCGAGATAGCTTATTTTTTAGCAATAAATGTTTATAAATCGTGATTTACAGTATATGAGGTAAGTATGTGAGAGGAGTTTTGTCTTGATTTACGTAATAAGTGCTTATTTCCCAGAAATAAGCTATTCCAAACACTCACTATAGGTGTGTTTGGAACAACGATAGGAAAAATGGAGTTTCTCAATTTAGCTTTTGGTAATTTTATTTTTTGTAAAAGCCTGATTGTGTAATGTGATTTATGTTTGGAATAACGATTGTATAAATGAATTTTGTAAAAGTAAAACTTATTTGGATTGACTTAAGTACAAGTGACTTTTGTGATAATAGTAAGAGAGAGTGGGTGAAAAAATATTTTAAATGGTTAAAAACACCAAAAAATAGTTTAAAATAATTTTTGGAACTGAAAAAGTACATTAAAGATAAAATTGCAATCAGTCTAATAACACACTGGGTACAGTTGAAAAAATATTTTAAGGGTTAAAAGCACCAAATAATAGTTGAAATTAATTTTTGTAGTAAAAAAAGTACATTAAGGGTAAAATTGTAATAATTCTGATACTACACTGGACACAGCTGAAAAAATATTTTAACCATTCTCACTCTCCCCAAAAGCTAAATCAGTAAAAGATGAGAAATGGAGCTTATGGCAAAAGCTATTAAGATGGAATTAAGCTCAATTACTCACTTTAGAAATCAAACACTCAAATATTTTTTTCCAAATTATCCGTTAAGCTTATTTTTTTCCAAACACACACACACACACACAAAATAAATGTTTATAAATCGTGATTCACAATATACGAGGTAAGTATGTGAGAGGAGTTTTGTCTTGACTTACGTAATAAGTGCTTATTTCTCAAAAATAATATTCCAAACACTCAATATAGGTGTGTTTGGAACAGCGATAGGAAAAATAGAATTTTTCAATTTAGCTTTTAGTAATTTTATTTTTGGTAAAAGCCTGATTGTGTAATGTGATTTATGTTTGGAACAGCGATTGTATAAATGACTTTTGTAAAAGTAAAACTTGTTTGGATTGACTTAAGCCCAAGTGACTTTTATGATAATAGTAAGAGAGAGTGGGTGAAAAAATATTTTAAAGGGTTAAAAAGACCAAAAAATAGTTTAAAATAATTTTTGGAACCGAAAAAGTACATTAAAGATAAAATTGCAATTAGTCTAATAACACACTGGATACAATTGAAAAAATATTTTAAGAGTTAAAAGCACCAAATAATAGTTGAAATTAATTTTTGTAGTAAAAAAAGTACATTAAGGGTAAAATTGCAATAATTCTGATACTACACTAAATACAACTGAAAAAATATTTTAACCATTCTCACTCTCCCCAAAAGTTAAATCAGTAAAAGATGAGAAATGGAGCTTATGGTAAAAACTATTAAGATGGAATTAAGCTCAATTGCTCACTTTAGAAACCAAACACTCAAATATTTTTTTTCAAATTATTTATCCCCCCACTATGATGGTGACAAGGGATTAAGATGGAATAACCAAGGTATTAAAACCCGGACCGGGCATTGAACCGGTCGGGGTACTGGGTTAAGGGTCAGTGGGTCAAACTGGGACCAAGCCGAAACTAAACCGGTGAGAAATTGAAAATTTTAGACTTATAGTATGAAATTCTAAAGAAAAAAGTAAAAAAAAAAATTTTTTTTTTTATAAGTGAACCCGGACTTTCCCGGCAGGTTCACCGGGCCGGTCCGGGTTCCATTACATTGGGAATAACACAACAACCCCCCAAATGACGGTGACAAGGGATTAAGATGGAATAACAAAACACACCCCCCCCCCCCCCCCCCCAAAAAAAAAAATGATGGTGACAAGGGATTAAGATGGAATAAAAGGCATGACGATCAAAGTCAATGAGAGAGAGAGGAAAGGGGGAGGAAAGAGCCATGTGAGTCTGTGTCTCTTTCAAAGCCTTCGCCTGGAGGCCTCACCACGCAACCCAGGTTGGTTTCGTACTTTGGACTTCTATCAAGTTGGAGTTAGAATAAAACTTACGTGGGAGGGAATCACTTGAGGATGTCAAAAGGTTGTTATTCATGTGTCCAGAGGTGGATCTCTAGGATTTGGGATGTCAGCTGTGTTCTTCACTGTTACCTCCTGCTGTGGTTTAAATATGCGGTTCTTTTAATTATTAGATTTTATATAAAATGAGTGATATTTTGATATTTTATAAAAAAAAAAGAAATTGTTTTCAATTTTTTATAATTTTTTAGGTGCAAAAATATCCATCAAAATTAAAAAATAGTTAAAAATTCTATTCCCATTAATTTAGAGTAATGTTAGTTAGACTTTAGACTCTTAATCTGGACTGTTGTTAAAACTTGATATAATTATTGCCAATGGCAAATAGGGGTGGAAACAGGCCAGGCCAGGCTTTTGTCTTAACAGGCCTGGCCTGTTAAGGCACAAACAGGCCTGAGCCTGGCCTGTGGCCTGTTGGAGGCCAATTTTTAGGCCTAGGCCAGGCCTGTGTAGCCTGTTAAGGAGGCCTGAATTTTTAAATTATTTTAAGCAAACCGACAGGCCTACAGGCCAACAGGCTGAAAATAGGCCTCCTTAACAGGCCTCCTTAAACAGGCCGAAAACAGGCTGAAATTTACATAAATTACTACCAATGATTTAAAATATATCAAAATACAAGAGAACAAGTGAGGAATTCAAAATCTATTATAGAAAAGAAATTTTACCACAAATAAACAAAATACATCACATCAAATAGATGAAATGAAGATAAGAATGGCCATTTCTGAAATTATTTATTGTACCCTAGCAAGAAATCATACTATCTCATAAACAAAATACATCACATCATTTGATCAAGAAAATATTCATTTATTAACAGCAGTACTTGGCTTACCAAGATCTTCTACCTTCTTCAACTTCTCATTTATCATCTCCTGTGTGCGAGGATCAGAAGTGACAACAAGAATAGGTGCCAATGGTGGTGGGATTGAGAGAGGTTGAGGTAATGATTCCCTATCTTTGTTAAAGGCATCCAGAAGAAGTATGGCCTGTTTGCAAGTTGAAAGAATTGTCGTATGTTAATCAAATGCATATTTATTTAGTAGATCTAACAACAATTTAAGGCCAAGGAGGGGAGGACAGGTTATAGCACAAATAGATGATAATTACATGCATGTTAATGTTCAAGTACTAAAACTGACCTGTTTGTCTGCTCTTTTTGTTCTAAGTTCTTCTACAACCTCCAAAGCTTGAATCTTAAGATCTGTCTTGCCTTCAAGATCTATAAAACCGAAATTATTTCAACCAAGTGAAAAATTGAAAAATGTTCTAGAGTCACCAATTAAGATATGTATCAAATTAAAAGCGACATGTATACCATAAAAACCATTGTTCACCCATTATAAAACTAATATCATTCTCATGATGGCTTCCTTTGAAGTATTTCACCAGACTGTTGTCAGAGAGCAAACCTTCTTCATAATTCAGCAAACATAAAAAAAACTATACACACACACACACACATATCTCATCTGTGCCACTTGGATCTTAATTTTCATATTACTTTAAACAAAATTATCAATGTTCTAACACTGTCATAATTATCAATGCCTTTTGCTTTTGCTTCTACATATCTAGAATGAGTTAAGCAATAAGAAACTGAACAATTTAATTAAGATAAAGTTTTCTACCTCCTTGAGATTTGTAACTGTATTTTCTTTCAATATATTGACTCCATCTAGTTGCACATTACAAGTTATTTGCTTCACCTGATCTGTACTGTCAAAGACAAATTTTGGATGTAGTTTTGGAATTACTCCTGCTTCCTCCACAATAAATTTAGTCTTTTTCTTTTTCTTCCTCTCATCTTTTTCATCTGGATAAAACAGAGTGGTCAACAATACATGAAAATTTATAAACGTACCATTATTGGCTAAGTTAAGAACTAGTGATTCAATTACAAACTTCAGAAAATCATATCAGTGGCCCTAAAGATCATTGTTGCTACATTTAAAATCAAATCAGAAAGTTTTACAATATTGATCAGTTTGAAATCTCACCATCCATGAGCAATCAGCAGAGTTCAGCAGCTTCATCTTCTATTTCCTCCTCTGCTTGGGCTAAGGTTGGACGTCTTCTCATTTTAAGACCCTTAACACCATCAGCCTCGTCACGTTTAAAATCATTGGTACCCTTTTCTCCCTCTTCACACTCCTCGGCATCAAGTAAATTTTCTAGATCCCCAGCAAAAGAATCTAGATCACTATTTCCTTCAGAATCGCTCTCATTTTCAACATCATTCACAGCTGAAAGACTTTGAACTTGTTGATCCCAAATCTCCTGGCACTTCTCCCTGGTCTGGTGCTGTCGATCACTGTTTCCTTCAGGACCACCGATCTGATAGACTGAGGGCGAGAGACGACGGTCAGATTGGGAGAAGACGGAGAGAGGAGGGTTGCAACTGGACGGAGACGGTGGTCAGTAGACTGATAGCCGACGAGGGAGTCTCATCTTCAAACTGAACAAATATGTTTTAAGGATTTAGGTATTAGGGTTAAAGGATTCGGGAAGAGTGACTGAGGGAGTGGTAGAATTGTAAATTCGTATTATCCACAGATTTTTTTTTTTTTTTTTTATAAAACTTTAACAGGTTCAGGCCGGCCTGACAGGCCTAACAGGCCTGTCAATAGGCCTTGGCCTGGCCTGTTAAGATAAATAGGCCTTTAGAGAAGCCTTGACCTGGCCTTTTAGCCTGATAGGCCAAGCCTGTACAGGCCTCTAACAGGCCAGGCCGTAGGCCCCTGTCAAACGGCCTGACCTGTTTCCACCCCTAATGACAAATAATGAGAGCAACCTCTTGTCCTTTTCTATCATGGACATTTAAGCCCAAAAAACACACACACACATCATAATACCTTCTCTCTTCAAGTAGTATATAAATATTTTTTTATATACTCTATTAGATTATATTATTTTAATAATAATTGGATTGACCTATATAATAGGATAAGGGCTTCTTGTTCTTGTTGATTGGGCTGACCCCATGACTCTTACTCTCTCTGTTTAAATGGAGGGAAAGGTCAGAGGAAATAGGGAATGAAAATCTTTGGTAAAAAGTTTTTAGATCTCCTCACCTTTATTTTATTTGGCCAAAAGTTTAGGGCCCTTTTAAAATCATCACAGGGTGAAACGGTCAACATAGAGGAATTTAGCACAAATCGCATTTTAAGGCCATTTTAAAATCATAAGCGGTTTTGTTGCACTCAAAATTTATTTACAGTGCCAATATCTTGAAAAAGATGTAACGAACTCAACTTAGCACACTGCAGGTTCCAGAACCCGGATCGGACAGGCCAGTCCAGCCCCAGAACCGGTGCCTAAATCGGTTCGGTCCGGTGACCGAACTGGTTCACTTTTTTAAAAAAAATTGATTTTTTTAATATTTTTTTTTAGAATTTTATATTAATAAGCCTAAAATATTCAATTTATCACCGAATTAGTTCCGATTTAACTCCGGTTTAGCTCTAGTCTGACTCACTAACCCTTAACTCAATACCGGACCGATTCAATATCCGATCCAAATTTTAATACCTTGCTACACTGTGCGCCATAAAAAAGATAAAAAGAATAAAAAAGAGAAGAAGATAATAGAGTGGAGGACATTAAAGTCAATATAAGTGGGCGGGGCCGGGAGCACATAAGAATTTGGGGAAACTAAAGAAGTGAGAGCGGGGGCAAGAGAGAAGGCGGCCGACATTTTGGACTCTTCTTGATTGAATCAGAGAAAGACACCGATTGGAGGAGGCGACTGAAGCAGAGCTACTGTTCTTCTTTCTCTTGGAGCTGAGAGGAGAAATAGAGCTGCAGACATTGATGGAACTTGGAAGGTGCCGTGACCCGTGTGGCAGTTCTTTTCTTCTTCAGCTGTGATGACAATGGCGTGAGCAGATTGAAGGCAACTGGTTCAGAGTAAACCATTTTTGCTGTTCTGTGTTCTCTCTGGCGAAACACAATGGCGTGAGATTGAAAACCACATGTTACACTTGTATTCTCTCGAGCAACGAGCAACGAGCAACGAGCAACGTGGGACTTGTTGCATTTTACACACACTTTTATGTTAAAACTCACAACAGTTATAAATCTGAAACATGTGATCATATATACACACACACATTTCAGGCCAAATATATAAATATAAATATCCCTCTTTTAATAAAAGAAGAATAAAGCTGCTGCCATTAATTCAGAGTTTATGAGAAATTTATTGAAGTGATAGAAGGACGCAGGCATAATTTACATTAATATAAACTGATAGATGGCAAGGGCACACCCTTACTAATAATGATTTACTCTCCCTTTTCAGGGTCCTTGGTCTTGTCGTCGATCTGTTCGGAAGGAAGCCCAAGCAAACATAGCAAATGGAATGACGAGAGAAGCGAGCCAACAGAGGAGAGGGATCCATACAAGGTATAAAGGCAAGTAAGAAGCAAGCAGAGCATAAAAGGACAGCATCGTCAAAGCATATCCTAATAGCAGCATCAGAGTAGAAATTCTGGGGTAAAGCTTGTGGAGAAGAAGGCTGATGCAGATGAGAGCGACGGCAAACGAGAGTGAGATGGGGACTGCGTACATCTCAGTGGTTTGAAGGAGGGAGCTAGCGGAGACGACGAGGGCCACTCCCATGGGTATGGCCAGGCCCAGTAAAGGCTTCCCCATATCCTGCTCATGTATGATCTTCATCATGCGGAGGAGGAAGCTCATCCATGTGGTTTCAGCTTCATCAGGAGGCTGTGGATTATGCATTGATACAGTTCCTTCTTCTCCAGAAACGGTTTCTGATGAGGACAAAGGGAGCAAACAGTGGCTTGCTCCTCTTGTCATTTCACCAGGCAGCTTTTCTTCATTCTCTACATTGAAAGAACCAGAAACCCTAGCTCGGATTTTACTATTTTCTGAAGATGAAGGCCAGGATGAAGGGGTAGATAGTGAACTTGCATTGCAAACGGAGGCAGAAATAGGCATGTTGAGAGCAGGATTTGCATCGGAAACCACCACATTCTGCTGAGTCATGTTCACTGCGAGGGCAAACACAAAGCCAAACAGTCAACACAGAGTACATATATAGAAGAATGTGAGAAGAAATTAAAGGCAATGGGTATTGAAGGAAGTAGGATATGAACCTGAGATAGGAAAGAGAGAGTTGAGGAACAATATAATAAAGATATGAATATGGGGAAGTGTGGCAGAAGAGGGAGGTGTGGGAGAAAAGACCCGGGGGGGGGGGGGGGGGGTGGGGGTATACATAGGAGGAGGTTGGAGGGAAGGTCAAGGTCATGATCATTTGTTTTATTACTTCACTCAGTCCCGGTAGGTCACTCATAAGTACCACTCAGCCCCCGTAACTCTTGGCTTGCTACGTCTTCCTTCCATTCATATTCCTCTCACTCTTTTTTTCAATAGTATTAAAATCGGACTGGTTGGTTCAATTACGGGAACTGGCCATCTAATAGGTTCGGTATGGTTTAATATTTATTAAGATTTTTTTAATTTTAAAAATTTATATTTAATTCTACATATTTTTAAAAATTATAAATTTGTATTCTATAGAAAGTTTGAGATGTCTATTTTCTAATACAAAAAGAATCACTCAAAAATATTATCATTTAATTCTAAAAAATTATCAAATTCTAAAACTATTCCAAAAAATATTATCGTTCATCAAGATCACTTTCTTATCCGTTTGGCCCCGGTTTGACTCTTATCTGACCCACTGACCCTTGACACAATGCTTCAACTGATTTAGTGGCTAGTCCGGATTTAATTATTTTACTTTTTTAATTCGTCACCTGATCGAGGAAAGAAAAAGAAACAATTAACATTAATAACAAAAACTACAAGAAAAGCATGATACAAATAATTTGGCATTTTTTTTATGTTAAAATTGTAAACTACTAGTATTATTATTTTTTTCTAAAGTAAACTATTTCTATTTTCGTTTACATCTTAGATATTTACAATAATAAATTCCCAAAATAATGTATCAATTTGATTTGATCTTGGAACAATATAATATCATAAAACTCTCTTAAAATTACCTACATTAAAAATCTTGTAAAATTGTATATAACTCTCTAAATATCTCTGAAATTTACTTTAAATATATTGAATTGAAGAGTTGTCTTTAGCAGTGCCTTCATTGCATATTCGCATCCGTTCTTGCATAATTAAGGCCTGTTTGAGTTGGCGTTCAAAAAGTATATTTATGTAAGTTGAGATAAAACTTTTCTTATATACTTACCTCGTATACCGTAAATTATGTTAGAAAAGCAGCTTCTACAACTAATCTAAATATACACTTAGAGTGTGTTTGGATAAACAAAAAAAAACACGTTTGTGCATAACACCATGGTTTGCTAAAAAACCATTCAAACACTTAAAAAAATTGAAGAAGCACTTTTTGAATCAAAACCATGGTTTTTGGCTCAAAACAATGGTTTTAGAAAAAAGCTATTTTTTTCTCCTTTTTCTCTTTCCTATCTCATCTATTCCCTTCCATTTTTTTCTCATTCCTCTGTTTTCTTTTTCCTATTTCGCGTCTCTCCTCTCTTCCTATATATATATATATATATATATAATTTGCTAGCTTTTGTGCTAATATGAAGATAAAGGGTAATGCGCATTTTTTTTTTGCCAGTGAATTCGGGTAATGCTCATATAGAAAAAAGAATCTAGGAACTTTTTCTATGCAATTTATTAATTACTATTCAAAAATGATTTGTCTATACAATTTATTAATACATATATGTTTGAGCTATTTTTATTATAAAATTGATTACTATTTTCATATTTCGACGTATTCTATTATTGACAATAAGTAAAATGTAATTATATCCATATTTTGATGTACTCTATTAGACTATTAACAATCAGTGAAATGTAATTATATCCCTTCCATGAACTTGTGTTTGATGTTTTGTAGTAGATTGTTTCCAATTGAATATGAATACAAATTTGTATTAGCACAAAAAAATCTATGAGTATAGAGGCTTTAGTTAAATTTTGTTAGTTTTATTACAAAAGCATCGCTCTTATATATTTAAAGTTCCATTTTTTTAGCCACCAAACATTTAACTATAGAAGAAATTATGCATTTCAATATAAAAGATATTATTTTAGATACTTACTATTTGTAAATGATTTTTGATTATACAATATATATATATATGTTTGATCTATTTTTTTATGTTACATAATTGACTTATTTTATAATTTTAAATTTTTCAGACAAATTTATTTTATTTTTGGTATTTATTATGGAATTAAGTGTTAAATAATACTTAAAATATAATTTTAGCATTTATATGTAAATTTATATGTAATTATCACAAAAGCTAATATCCTTTTTAGTAATTTAACCATAAAAAAAAATACTTCTGTGACACAATATCCAAACACTATATCATTTTATCAAAATCACTTTTCTCTCATAATCTACTTATAATCTATTCTTTAAAATCACTTCTATCATTTTTTCTCCTAAAATTATTCTCCAAAAATTAATCCAAACATCCTCTTAATATAGGTTGAGTATTAGATGGAAGTGAGAGGCTTCGGCCGAATGGTCCTAGATCTTTCCTAACAGATGAAAGCGTGAGGTTTTGACTGAAATATGTCGATCTTTCCTCTTTTGAATATTTTAATAATTTGTGACCTCCACACTTTTGCCTACTTTCCTCGAAGAATTAAATTTTGGGTCAAAATATTGATGATATGGTACTTACGTGGTACCATGGCCCAAACTTTGACATATGATCGTTGAATAATGTTGAGACATTTTTTATTCGGCAAAGAAATGAACAACACGGTTAGTCAATAATTGTCGAATGACAGGGTAGAGACGTCATCATATAGAAGTCATCATATGACGTCATCATATTGACGTCATCATAGTTTAATTGGGCTTTATTTGTTTGGTCATATGCTTGAATGGGCTTCATTGGTGGGTCACTTGCTACATTTACGAGTCCGTTTACAAATCACTGCACATCTTTTCCTTGTTGTTTTGGATGAAAACTGAAAAGGGACTTCATAGAAATTTAAGGTCAATGAGAATTTGAGATTAAGTCATTAGAAAAATTATTATATACTCCCTCTTCTCCTAAACATAGGATTGAATTTATGTTTTTTGAGAAATTAAATAAGCTAAATAAATTACTTAATCATAATGTATGTTGTATGTTGTGTATCATTTGATTATATATTAGTTTATAAGTCACATAAATTAGTTTGAAGAAAAACGATAAATATAAATATTTTTAAGTAATATATTTAACTTCCTTAATCTCTTCAAGATAAGTCAACCGGGTCTTCTATTTAGGACCAGAGGTAGTATAAGACATGTTTACATAATTTGATTAGATTAAAGAAGTTAGTTAAGTTAATTAATATGACGTGTTTTCAAAAACATCATAGTCATCTTCCTTAATTCATTGATTCCCTCTCCTATTTGATTATTATTGATGGAGCATTAATTGGGCTAAATTAGAAAAAAAAATTGAAAAATATGTCTCTCATATGTAAAATCAAAATCAATTATCTAAATATGTCCTATATTAAGAATAAGATGGAATACTTGATAATTTGGTGATAGCTAGAAATCAAGTGATGCGCAGAAGCTCATCCAGTCCTTGCCTGCACCCATTGGAAGGGACATCCAGCAGAAGGACAAGAGTGGTCCTTTTGCATACTATTTCCGGAAAAGTAGAGATGAGAGTGTTGCCATTGTGAAACCAACAGATGAGGAGCCTTTTGCCCCTAACAACCCAAAAGGATTTGTTGGTGAAACTCTTGGACTGCCAGGTTTGTTGGTAAATAAATGCTTGCTCTTGACAACTTCTTTGATGGAGCATCTCTTGAAGTTCAAGTTTTCTGCATAATTAAACACCAGTTGCTTGTTTACGTCGGGGTTGCCAAAAGTGACATTCATTCTATTTAACTTTTGCAAACTTTAGTTAGAGACAGTTAGGAAAATATAATTTATGTTTAGATAAGCTTTTATTAGAAAAAGTCCGTTTGAGAGAAATGTGTTTAGATATTATGTTGAAAAGTTAGTTTTATGTAGTTTAAGAGGTTTAAATTTGAATAAAAGTTAAAAGCCAAGAGTCATGACTCAAAAAAAGTTATTTCAACTTTAGAGTGGTTTTTAACCAAGAAGTAAGTTGCTCTCAAAATTGTGTAAAAATCATGTTTTCATCCAATTTGAGTCTAAAGTGCTTTTCATGCCTAAGGGGTTGTTTGGTATGAGGGATTTGGAAGATGGGGGAAGAGAGGAAAAGTTTTTATGACTTGGATTTAAAAAAAAAAAAAAAATCAGAGAAGTGGGGTTAAAAAATTTTAATTGAATTTTCTTACTCTTTTATTTTACATCTTATCTTTATTAAATTTTTATAACCTCGATCCAACTCTTAAAAATTTTTCCTTCCCTCCTTTCCCCTTCATCTGCCTCCTGCTAAACAGACCCTAAAAGTCAAGTTGGGATGGCTTTAATGCTATCTCAAACAAGCCTTAAATCTTCGAAAAGATTGGTTGAAACCACCTCCACTTCCTCTTTAGTTTTTTTAAACATATACACTACTTGATCTGCTCAGATCAGGAATGGTCAGGCCTGAATGATTGGTGATCATCTTCTTTGTTGGAACATGGTTGATATTTCATGGACATGAATTGTGGAGGAGGTGATCAAATACACACAGAAAGAAAAGATTTGTGGTGTGGAAAGCACTGAGCTATAAGGAAGATCCAACTTGGAGGTCATTAAATGATATTTTTCGGCTTTAATTTTATAAACATGTGGCTATTATTAGTACTACTTTTTCTTTGTTTTATTTGTTGTGTTTCTTAAAACTGAAACTTGCGAATGTATATATTGGCAATACTTGCAAGTTGGGGATCAGGGGTTTGCTAAGTATTCCCTGCTGTGTCTTTATTTTGGGATATTCTTAAATGTATTTTTTATATTTTTTTAGATTATTATATTCTATATGAAATGAATGACATTTTGATATCTTATAGTAAAAAACTTAGGTCAACAATAGCCAATATATAAGCTACAGTCACTGTGTTAGCTGACCGGTTTTCTTTCTTTCTTTTACTCTCTCAATATGGGCTAACCCAACAAAAACAAACAATGTTAGCCAATATTAATGGAAGTTGCATTTTTGCTTAATTTAAAAAAATTTATGAGCATTTTCGCATCAAAAAAATATTTATGATACATGATACATTTATAAAAAAGATAAATAATTATTTTTACACCTTAACTCTATTTCAAAAGACAGACATAAACTCTTTTTTGGTATAAATAAATAGACAGTTTTATTTCAACTAAATAAATGGACACATACGACCATTGACGCCCACTCACATTTCTTGAAAATTGTTCTCCCCTAGCTGAAGAATGATAATTGCTTAGAAGTAATACTATTTTATTATTGATGTGGCTTCCGAATATGCTTAGGGCCGAGCTATGCAGATTTTCGTCCCTATTTCCCATCTCTTAGTAACATATTTTATTTAGTTTATAACATAAATCACTTTAACTAACTCATTAAAATTAAGAAAATATAATTAAGTAGTTCAATATACCTTAAATTAGGTTTTAGAGGCAAAAAGAAAATACAAAATGACGTATTTAATTTTTAACTATATATAAAAAATTGAGAAATAAACATTATTTAATCTTCAAATATTTGTTGACCAAACAGAAAGGGAGAGAGAAAAATACAAAGCATTCTTTAAGAAGTGATTTATATTGGGCAGTGGGGGACTATAATTTGTATTCTATTTAATCCCTTACTTTATTTCAATGTGGAAGATGGTGAATCATGTAATTTTTTTTTAGTCAATCATTTAGTGTGTGTTTGGAACAGCGATGGTCAATTGTACTTGTTTTAATTTGACTTTTTATAATATTATTTTTTATAAAAGTCAGATTATGTATTATGATTTATGTTTAGATTGACGGTTGTATAATGACTTTTGCAAAAGTAAAATTTATTTGGATTGATTTAAATACAAGTGACTTTTGTGATAATAGTAAGAGAGAGTGAGTGTAAAAATATTTAAAAAATCAAGTAAATATTAAAACTTTCTTTAAAATATTATGTGCTACTGGAAAAATATTTTAAAATAGGTGGAAATCAATAAATCAGTATTTCAAGTTTTGGGTGCTCTTTACTACTAAAAAAATACATTAAAGGTAAAATTGTAGTCAATCTTCTAAGACTGGGTACAACTGAAAAAATATTTTAAAGTAATTTTTGGAGCTGAAAAAATACATTAAGGGTAAAATTGTAATCAGTCTGATAACACACTGAGTACAGTTGGAAAAATATTTTAAGGGGTTAAAAGTACAAAAAAATATTTAAAAGTAATTTTTGTAGCTGAAAAAGTACATTAAGGGTAAAATTGCATTCAGTCTGATAACAAACTAGGTACAGTTGGAAAAATATTTTAAGAGGTTAAAAGCACAAAAAAATATTTTAAATTAATTTTCGTTGCTGAAAAGTATATTATGGGTAAAATTGCAATCATTTTAATAACACACTGGGCACAACTGAAAAAATATTTTAATTATTTACCATCATGCTAAAAACTCAACTGCATAAGTCCTAAATTTCAGCTTTTAACCAACCGTGCTATTTGAATTGTAAGCCCAACTTCCTATTGCTTCAACCAAACACTCAAAATTTGAGTTCTCAATTGGCAATTGGGCTTCTGGTATTCAATTGGGCTTTTTGGGTCCCCAAACACACACTTACTCAATTTTTGGAATGTTTAAAAAAAATACAGCTTTAGCCACTCAATAACAGAGTTGTTGAACCCAGACCGGCCGGTTCGGCCCGGAAACCGGCGAATCGGCCGGTAGATTGGTTCGGATTCCTATATAAAAAAAAATTTAACAATTTCTTTTAGAATTTCATATTTATAAACTTAAAATCTTCAATTTTTCACTATTTTAGCTCCGGTTTGGCCCCGATCTAACCCACTGATCCTAAACTCAATACCTCAAACAGGTCAGTACCGATCTAGGTTTTAATACCTTGCTCAATAACTCGCATTCGCTCACGTGACAAAGCCTCCATCCTCTGAGATTTCTAACATACTATGCACTATTTCATTATTCAAACACGGGCAAATTCATAAGCGTCAATGTTGCTCACCAAGTTGAGTTATTGCTTCCACAAACTCCTCCAACTCTGTCCACGACCTCCCCTCCTGACTCACACTCCTAAAAGCTTCATCTCTCAGTGCTTTTGCTCTTCCTTTTTCACCATTATCTGCACACATTGATTTTGATATTATCTGACCCAACTCTTCCGGGTCGGGTAGTGAATCCGCTCCTTCACACACCCTCACTGCCGCGCCCTTGTCATCCACCAGTAGCTTGGCGTTCACGAACTGGTCCGCCTCCATTGGCCACCCCAAAATCATGACTCCGGCCACTATACCCTCCAACACCGAGTTCCACCCACAGTGACTTAGAAACCCGGCCACTGCCCGGTGATTCAGTATGGCCCCTTGCGGCACCCAACTTCTTATCACCAAGCCCCGACCCGAGACCCGATCCTCAAACCCGTCTGGCACAACACCGTATCCTTCCTCCACCTGTTGTGGCGTGCCCGACTTTACTACCCATATGAATCGGGTCTCCGATCTTTCCAACCCGGATGCCAGCGCCTCCATTTGTTCTCTCTTGAGCAACTTCTGACTCCCGAAGCACGCATACAACACCGACCCGTCGGGGCATCCATCGAGCCAGTTGAACAGATCGGAATGTTCCTCCGGGTTCTGATTAGCTTGATCTCCGCCATTGTCGGGTTCGATCAAGCTCAATGGACCGACGACGAATACTCAAGGGTGCTTCAATGTCGATATCAAATAATCCAAATACGGACCCTCAAGAGCTTCGAAGCTATTGAAGATACAACCCCAGCTCACAATGTTGGAAAGAAAACTCTCCTTCACGAACTCCGAATCAGGATCGGATTCCCTGAAAAATCGAAAGATTGAAGGAAGATGCTCCTCCTTAAACGACGGCGTTCCGGGCATGTCAGAGAACTCCACTACTGTCTGATCCTTAATGGCGTTAAAATTTTGCCAACAGAAATTGTTAACGGAGGTCAATAAGGCACCGGAGGAGTAGAAAACGATTCGCGGAATCCCTAGATGGCGGGAAAGCTCAAGGGCGCAGCCGAGGAAGAAGTCGGAGATGACGGCGACCGGTGGCAAAGGGTGGGAATTGAACCACTGGATGATTGGGGCTTGAAGCTTCGAGAGAGCTCTAATCATGGAATAATTTCCGGCGTGTCCGAGCTCTCTGATGTTTTCGACGCCGGGAGGGATTTTGGGGTGTGAAGGGAAGGGGAGAGTGAGGGTTTGAACGGCGACGGGGTGGAGGTGGAGGAGACGGTGGAGGAGGGGGAGATTTTTGGGAGTGACGATGATGGTGATGGATAAACCTCGAAGAACAAGCTAGTGAGTAAGATCGAGGAGAGGGAGGATGTGGCCTTGTGCTGGGTAGGGAAATATGAGTAGGTGAGGTTTACAGAGGAATCGGCTTGCGTCCGCTGCCTCTATATCCGCTGCCTGTCCTTTTCCTTAAACGACGTCGTTTGGCTTCGTTTCAGGTGAGATCTCAGCCTTCCATTGATTTTCATCTGGGCCGTTGAACCTTCACCTTGCAAAAATGAAAGGAACCATCAACAAATTTCTCTGATGCTATTCAGCTTGCGTCGGACGTTCACCTTGCAAAAACAAAAGGGAACCATCGACAAATTCCTTTGATGCTGTTCGGCTTGCGTCGGACCTTCACATCGTAAAAACGAGAGGAAACCATCGACAGATTCCTCCGATGGGTGTTCGGCTTGCGTCGGATGGGTGTATGTTCCTCTTTTATCGCACTTTCTTCTTCTGTGTGCACTGCCGAAGAAGGCACAGGGTAGAGAAATATGTAAAGGGAAAGGACAATGGATTCAGATTCTGTTTGATTCTATTTCGCAAAATAGCTTCGAGTTTGATTCTATGTAGTTTGATTCTGTTTCTCTACCCTGTGCATTCTTTGTGTTGATTGAAGTTCAGAACCAATTATATGTGATTCGATTGCTTGTTCTATGAAATATGTAAAGGGAAAGGATGATGGATTCGGATTCTGTTTGATTCGATTTCGCAAAATAGCTTCAGGTTTGATTATGTTTCTCTACCCTGTGCATTATTTGTGTTGATTGAAGTTCAGAACCAATTATATGTGATTCGATTGCTTGTGCTATGAAATATGTAAAGGGAAAGGACAATGGATTTAGATTCTTCAGTGCAATTTATTCTGTACATTTATTCTTTTTCTTCAAAACTCCATATGAAGTTTGTCAATAATATTGACTTTATTTTGTACATTTATTCTGCTGTAGTGCTATGAAATATTGATTATACTTGCACATTAATGTGTTTGCTTGGCCCAGCTCGTTCATCTCTATGTGTTGAGACTCTTGCAAATGACTGAAGTTTCCCTGAGTTCTTTTCTTAATTTTCTTTTTAAATGTTGAGTTACCTGAAGGAAATAGTTTTGCAATATTTGGTGGTTCAATTTTCTTCTATAACTCTCTGTTGGTAGGAGATAATTCTGCCCCTTTAATATTTATTCAAAAAAATATGATATAGTCTTAAAGAGGTTCCTGTGTTTGTTGAGATTATTATTATTACTATTATCAGCTGGTGTAATGTGTAAATTTTTGTTTCTTAAGTGCTTTTATCAGAAAGTTGAAGTAGGTTTGATCTCTTCTATATCTCTTTATCATTGCCTGGTTTGATTAATTCCATCTTGAGATTAGTTATTCTGTGAATTGCTGTTCAGAGTATTTTGATTGCATGTCTAGTATGTCTAGTATTTAGAACATCTTCGGAGCCCCACTGAATCGTCGCAGGTATTCTGTGTATTTTGTGGCCTCGAATATTTATGCAAGTTTGTTCATGCCTTCCTGATGTAGGACCAGAACAAGAACCCCGGTAGCTCAATAACTCCGATGTAATTTCTGACTAAAAATTAAATATGGCGAGGTAACATAGCAAGTAGCTTTTGGATAGGCTAGAAAACAAGTAAAAAGCGAATAATGGTGAAGTTTCTTAGATACAATGATCTCTGAGCTTTATTTATGATGTTAATGTAAGTACCACCAGTTTGGAGTTTGAAATTTGGTTTTTATAGCAAATCCTATGGAACTTATCGTAGATATTAAAATAAGGACCATGAAAAGAAGATATATGATATAATCCATCTTCTTTTCTATTCTGCTCCTTTTTGAAGGGGACTTTGTAGAATTCTGCATCACTTTGCTGTCATGAGCAATGAAAATGACCACCCCATAGACATGATCAGTGTTTCTCAGCTTTGAATCTCGGAGGAGAATTTGAGTAGGATCAATGGGATAAACTTGACATTGTATTTTCCCTGCAAAATCCTTAAAAGCGTCATCATTATCAAGAGGCAAGGTAACCTCCAAAGATCTCTTCACTTTCAAGTTCGTTTCACCGTCTAAATTCATAGTTTCCACATAGCATATACCATCATCATAACTTGATGACAACAGGAGCAAGTCAGCAGGGAAAAATTGATCCTTTTCTACTTTTACCACATCTCCAACCCTTATCTTATGCCATGCCTTCAAATCAAAAACACCATCACCTTTATGGACACTAACCATCCGACGATTAACTTTGACATCCTGAAGAAACCTCTGCCAATCTTCCAGTGCCTCCTTTGCCATACTAATCATAATAACCCTTTATCTTTTTGTAGCACATGTTATTGTTAAGTATTTTATTCTTAAATTTCTCTGTTCTGATATATTCTTTTCTGTTGAGTGTTGACAGGATTTTGCTTTTGCTGTATTCACTGATCAGCAGTCCACACTCATGTAAATTGAAATAACTGGTTTTATGTGAATCACCAAACTCTACTGGTAAACTGAAGAACATAGGTGTTCTGTGGTAACAAGTAAGATTTCTCATTCCAAACAAGTACAATGGAAACAATCATGAAACAGATTAACATGAAACATTTCTCATTTTTTGACTTTGTTTTATGACAGGTTACAATAAGCTTTCTTCATCAAATTAGAGAGCAACACAACAGAACAAAATAATGAGCTTGCTTGACCAAAAAAAGAGAGTAGCCCAAAAGAAGCCAAAAGTTGTACAATGGAGCTTCACAAAATAAGTTGGAGTAGAGGCTTCATGCAAGAGGATCCAAGCCAATCATTGAATCTGTATTTACAACACAATGTAACCTTGTATTATTAATGAATATATAGTGAGAGTACTGAAATTATCGACTGTCTTGAAATGAGACAATGATATGTAAAGAATTTCAGATTTCAATAAAAGTGACAAAGTTATGTTCTTCCATTATCATCATTCTTTCTATTACCTGAATTGTATGTTTGGTTGAAATCCAGTGCTTCAAGTGATGTGATGTCACAGTTAAGTGGTGCCTACAATCAAGAAATATAAAAGAATGTCTCAATATATATTTCCTAGATAAACAAAGCAGTTGATAATGTTGTCCAACATCATATGACATACCGTTAACAAACTTGTAAAAGTCATTTGACTTAGTTGAGAGTTATCCAACATGATATTATCATGTTGTGCTTGAAATTCATTACAGTGTTCCTAAAACACATTTGAAAAAAATTAATAAATATATAACAAGCATCCTAAAAAAATTAAACTGAACAGAGAAAAAGCATACCTTTGAAACTTGAGGAGGCTTTTTAGAGGCTTTGATTCCCCTTCTTCTTTTACTAATTTCAATAGAACTTTTTATCCGTTTACTTATATTTCTACCTGATATCTTTTTCAAGCCAATAACTTTGCCACCACCATTACCTCCATCATCATTACTGTCATTGGATATGTATTTGATGTGAAGTTGGGCCACTTTCTTACTTAGTTCCAACGCGCCTTCATGAACAAGAGAAAATGCCTCTGGACTTTCTGATGCATCATTAGCTAGTTTAACAAGTAGGGGACACAACTGTCTATACCGATTTGATCTTTGTAATTTAGGATCAACTTCAATTTGTTTTTCATTATTATCATACACAACACCACATCGTGCTTCTCTTGTCCACCTCTTTACTATATATTTTTTAGGGAGTAATTTAACATCACGTTCATTCAAAACCCTCAATGCATGACAACATAATATGCCAACTCGTTCAAACTTTTTGCAACTGCAGGTAATTGTCTCTGTTGAAGGATCATATGTCAACCTATGCTCCCTTTTACTGTTGTCCATAGTAATCACATAATCAAACACAACAACATCATCATTCTCATCTACGATGACCTTTCTTTCTTTTCTTTCTTTTATACATGTAGCATCACGAAGATCACATTCGCGTTGGAACAAGTGAAAAATGGGGCGAGTATACACATCTGAAAGTTGACGAAGCATATTTGAGCTCTGCAATATCAACCTTGGTAACTTGTCAAGTGACTCAAAATCACTTTTCAGTTCATTATAACGCTTATCCTCCAGAACCTGTTCAAATTGTAGGAAGAATCGATTGATATCCAATTTAACATGAGTGCAACCTTTGACAGATGCATTGACACTTTCACTTATTTGTGTGCTTCTCATGCCAAGTGTCCTTGAGTTCTTCATATAGCATGCTGCCCATTTCTCTTTTATTTGGTACATAGATATCAACCATGAGTTTTTTGTCATATCCTGTTTTGATAATAATTCTTGCCAACATTCTTCAAACTCAATTTCATCCCAACAATTATACATACAATGGTTAAAATCACTAACCATTGAGTTTGGGAGGTGCTTCATTGCATTCCTTGAAATATGCCAGGTGCAGAGGGCATGCTTTACATCTGGCATCACTTCTTGTAATGCTCTTGACATAGCAGCGTCTTGATCAGTAAAAACAGTGAGTGGCCTTATATTTTTGTGTGCACACAAAAAAGTCTCAAAGAGCCATTTGAAACTCTCAACAGTCTCATCATACAACAATGCCACTCCAAATATCACCCCTCTTTTATAATGGTTGAAGCCAGAAAAAATTGCAAGAGGTTTATGATTACAATTCGTGCAATAAGTTGTATCAAGAGAAATAACTTCTCCAAAGCAAGCGTAGTCGACCAGCATACGCGCATCAGCCCAGAATATATTTGTCACTTGCTCATCTAAGTCCATTTGGTGGGCATGAAAAAATGATGGGTTTTCTGCTAATTGTTTCTCAAAATATTGAAATATACATCCAGCATCACCGTATTTCATGGCTCGTTGCCTTCTTGAGTTAAGATAATTCTTTACATCACTTCTTGTAAATCCCAAATTGGTTCGACCACCTGCATATTGAATTTGCAAATTGAATGCTGCTTTTTGACTAATTCCAGCTTTTTCAGCGTTTTCTAATTCATAACATTGAGCTGGTAATAGTTCCCGAAATGATGCAAACAAGTGAACAGCTTCAGGAGGCTGAAGAGGATGATTATGATCCAAAAAAACTTCATTTATCTTGTATTTTCCATCTACTTGTTTAACTTTCATTCTGGCATTGCAACCGATTCTTGTCTCATCCCTTTGCCTCTTTGTTGCCACCTCTTGGTTGTCTGACTTTCTCACCCCTTCTTTACAACAAACATATAGATAAGAGGTGTATAAGGACTTATCTTTTTTACTCTTATTAAAGCTTTGTTTTCGAACACCAAAACCAGTTTTTTTTCCATATGCCTTCCAAAATTCCCATGCTTCTTCTAAATTGTCAAATTCAAGATTAAGTCTGGGAGTTAGATCTATATCCATAGTATAAAACTCCTGCAAGAATAAAATAGGATAAACCCAATATAAATTGTGTTCTCAAAATCGACAAAGGTATAGATACAAATAAAAACAATTATACACACACAAATAAAAATATTTTAGCTGATTATACACACACACATATGTGATAGATTATCCTATCATCTACATTGCTTAAGAATATTGTGGGTATTTGACAAAAGATTATCAAGTTAGATTATATGTAAATAAAAATTCTATGATAGACTATATATAAATAAAAACTGTATAATGGAAAATAACAAATAGGACCTACATGAAAACTCACTTTTCTCAATATATTAATTAAAATGATATCTAATATAAAAAATGAAATCAAGTATCAATAATCTTAAAGATTATCAAGTTTGATTATAAATCATAAAAGTAAAAACTAGATATGAAGTATTAAGAATATTGTTTTAATTTGATAAAAGATTATTATTTTACTTACCTAATATCCAATTTCTACAAACTTGTGCTTAATTGCAACACAGCATCCCAGCTCTCAGTTTCCCGCTGAGAAAGAAGAACAGCGCGCCAAATTGCAAGCAAAGTAAAATTACAAGTTACGTGGATCTGCCAAATCATATTACTAAAAGGAGAGATGAAATGGGAAAATACATGGAGGGCTGAGATTGTGTGAGAAAATCAATGGATGAGATCGCCTATTTAAAACGACGTCGTTTAAGTTAGTAGCATTTTATCACCGTCCATTTAATTGTTACAAATAGACGGCCCAGATTTAATTTTCCTATCAAACGTGGCCGTTTAAGGAAAAGGACCAGCAGCGGATGTCTTTGGCAGCGGACGCAAGCTGATTCCGCAAAGTTGAACGTGGCCACACAACGAAACCACAAGAAAACCAAAGGATAAGGTAGCAGAGTGCGGCTATGCTCATCAACCAGTCAACCAGTCAACGTCAACATTTATTATGGGTTAATGAGGGATGATCAAGTGTCAACCAAAAAAAGAAAAAAGTGTCAAAAATTATCTTACATTTTATTTTTGTTTGAAAACTGTTTGTTTTGTGTGCATATATTTTTACACATTATCAATAAATATTGGTTCAATTAGTAAAGATGTTGTCTCATAACCATAAGGTTGTAAGTTTAAATCTTATCGATCTGAGGACCTTGTTAGTAAACGATCTATAAATACTTTTATAAGCTCTATTTGAATTCAAAGGCTTATATTGATCATGGTGAGCCCCAACACCCAACTCATAAAAAAATATTATACGCACCACTTATGAAATTAATGAAAATACGAAAAATAACACAGAAAATTTTAGAAAAATAAAAAATCATATCAAAATATATAGAATTATTAATTAGATAGTAGTCAGTGGTTCAAACCCTAAATAAAATTGAAATAATTGTACGATGTAATTGTTTCCAGTATAATGTATGTAGTCCCAAAAGCTTTTTATTCGTTAGAACTTAGAAGTCAAATCTGTATTTACTCATGCAAGCAAAGATACATAACAGCAGTACTATACCAAAAAAAAAAAAAAAAAGGATGCATAGTAGCATGATTCAGAATTCAGATATAAGGCAGGAAAGTGTGTAGGCAAAAGCTGAATGGGTTAACCAAGTTTATCTGCTACCTAAACTCAGTAAAATGTGTAATTGGACAAAGAGTTTCGTAGCCAAGTTGAATATCATTTTCTTGAATATATTAGTGTATATGCTTTATTATTTTAAAAACCTCGTGCACACGAGATTTGCCTTAAGAGTATCCTTCTTTTGTGTTTAACACCTTGTCCCATTGAAGATGATGAAAGGCGTTGGTTATGTTGTTAATTGTTCTTCTTTGTTGGTTCTGACACAATAGGTCAAGCTAAAAGGGGTCATTTACAGTACCCATGTGTTTGAAAAAGCGGTGGGAAGGGGAAAACGTGCGTTCAAACTGAAAAAAGCATGGTGGGAGTATTTGATGGGGTTGGGGTTGGCGATTATCCTGATGTGCTATTACCCCAAAAGCAACTTCTAAAAAGAAGCCAGAAGGAGCTGCTTTCACGGTGGATACTCTTATTTCTAACAAGAAGAAACTAGAAAGAGATCATTGAATTTGTTTTCCTTCTAGCTAGCAAATGACAATGGGGAAGGAGGGACCTTTGCTCTGTATTCTCTGCTATGCCGGCATGCTCGCCGACAAGGACTTGACTGAGTATACGAAAGATGGGACGGTGGCTAACGATAAGAGAGCATATTTCCAACTTTCTCTATTAGATGATCAGCATGATGCCTCAGTCTCCAATTTGCATCCAGTAAGGGGTCATTTATAGCAGCCATGAGCACGAATGTCAAGTCTTGATACATTGTTACATTTGTGGTTAACAAAAGTGGGTGAGATTATGTTAATAATTGTACAACAAAGTGCAATGAATAGTCCCTCACGAGTCTAAACCATAATATGGAAATTTGTTTGGATGCAATGAATAATTGTACTCCCACGGCTGGAGTGTTGCCATATCAAAGGAGGAGAATGGGAGGAAGGAAGGAAAGCAGAGAAAAATTTGAGAGGAAAATGAAAGGAGAAAACGAAGGCAACACATGGGACCAGAGGGGTAGAGGAACCTCTTCTCTTCTCTTAATTTTGTCTCTGCCCTCCTCTTCTTCTTTTTTTATTAACATTGGAATGGTTCAGATTTTATCTTTTATAAAATTATTATTAAGATGTTAAATTATAAAAAAAAAAGTAATTAATTAAATTCAAAATGCTAAATTTTGATATGATCAATAAAAATAAATATTCTGTATAAAATCAGATTTGGATCATCCAAGTATTGATCATGTGATTAGAAAAAGAATAGGATGGCAAAAGAATGGGAAGAGAAAAAAAGACGATCCACTTCGAGGAGGGTGGGGTTATACCAATAATAATGTGTGTGCTAGTGGCGTAATAGGATGTAGGAATTAGTTTATATTTTTTTTATATAAAAAATAAAGATATGTAGCGTTAATTTTTTTGCGAAAATTATTCTTTTGGTCATTTAAATTTTAAATAATTTATAACTCAATCTTTTATTTATGGTTTGATATGACACAATTCTTGAACTTTTACCTTGGTTAAAACTCATGTCATAATTTTCTTATTTAATAATCAATCCATGTCATACTATTTTTTTTTTTTTTGTGGTGTTGATGCTTCTTTGTTTTCTTATGATTACTTAAATGCATAGTCTGGCACTCATCATGTATATAATTAAGGAAAAATGACATTAAGATCCTAATTAAAAAAATCATATGAGAAAAATCATATAACTTATTAATAACAAGTAAAAGAGTAACTATTAATTAGTGAAGAAACTATTATTAACAAATTTTGGAACCCTTTTAATATTATCTTTTTTAATTAGAACCTTAGTATCATTTTTTTTTTTGGCCGTGAAACCTTAGTATCCTTTTACTTGTGACCGATGCCTGTGTATGGTACTGGGGCCTTTCAGATTAAGTGTGGTACCTTATTAGCTTTTGGAGAATAGTTTTTATAATTTATGAGATAAATATGTGAGAGGAGTTTTATCTCAATTTGCAGAAAAGTGCTTCTGAAACCACGATTTTGGGGGTAAAAGAACACACACTAAAGCATTTAAAGCTACTGAATGATAGCTCAGACCAGTATCTCTTATAAAGTGTGTTTGGAATAGTGATAGGAATAATGGAGTTTTTCAATTTAATTTTTGGTAATTTTATTTTTGGTTAAAATTTGATTGTGTAATGTGATTTATGTTTGGAACAGCAATTGTATAAATGGCTTTTGCAAAAGTAAAACTTGTTTGGATTGACTTAAGCACAAGTGATTTTTGTGATAGTAGTAAGAGAGAGTGGGTGAAAAAATATTTTAAAGGGTTAAAAACACAAAAAAATAGTTTAAAATAATTTTTGGAACTGAAAAAGTATACTAAAGATAAAATTGCAATCAGTCTGATATCACACTGGGTACAGTTGAAAAAATAATTTAACGGTTAAAAGCATCAAATAATAGTTGAAATTAATTTTTGTAGCAAAAAAAAATACATTAAGGGTAAAATTGCAAAAAATCTGATAGTACACTGAACACAACTGAAAAAATATTTTAACCATTCTCACTCTTCCCAAAAGCTAAATCAGTAAAAGCTGAGAAATGGAGCTTATGGCAAAAGCTATTAAGATAGAATTAAGTTCGATTGCTCACTTTGAAAAAATAACACTCAAATTTTTCTTTTCAGATTATCCATTGAGCTTATAAACTCAATTTAGTGGGTGTGTTTGGAAGAGCGATGGAAAAAATAGAGTTTCTCAATTTAGCGTTTAGTAATTTTAATTTTGGTAAAAGCTCGATTGTGTAATGTGATTTATGTTTGGAACAGCGATTGTATAAATGACTTTTATAAAAATAAAACTTGTTTGGATTGACTTAAGCACAAGTGACTTTTGTGATAATAGTAAGGGAAAGTGGGTGGAAAAATATTTTAAAGGGTTAAAAACACCAAAAAAATAGTTTAAAATAATTTTTGGAAATGAAAAAGTACATTAAAGATAAAATTGCAATCAGTCTGATAACACATTGGGTACAGTTGAAAAAATATTTTAAGGGTTAAAAGCACCAAATAATAGTTGAAATTAATTTTTGTAGCAAAAAAAGTACATTATGGGTAAAATTGCAATAAGTCTGATAGTACGCTGGACACAACTAAAAAAATATTTTAACCATTCTCACTCTCCCCAAAAACTAAATCAGTAAAAGCTAAGAAATGGAGCTTATAGTAAAAACTATTAAGATAGAATTAAACTCGATTGCTCATCGGTGAAACAAACACTACATTTTTTTTTTCCAATTTAACAATTGAGCTTAAAGGGCCAATTGAGTGTTTGGGGGTGCAAACGCTCCCCCAAACACACACAAGAAATCTAATCCTCAAAACACTTGGACAACATGTAATAGGAGAAGAGAGAGTCTAAATGATGTAGTAGCTCTTAATTTAAAAGTCACTGGAAGCATAAGCTGGTTCATTCTAACAACATTATAGGCATTTGTGAAATCAAAATAATATTATTAATTAATAATAAAAATATTCAACATTATTTCTCTTTCAACATCTCCTTTTTATTTTATTTATATTACTCAAATTTCGACCCCTACTTGACTCCAATAACGTCCAATTGAGTCAGTGCTTCCACAAGCTCATCAAATTCTTTCAAGGACCTACCTTCGCCAGTCACAGATCCTAGGGCTTCATCTCTGAGTTTCACTGCTCTTTCTTTCTCCGGACTATCCGCACCCATTGACGTCCTTATCACCCGACCCAACTCATCCGGGTTGGGCACCATATCTGCTCCCTCACACACCGTCACCGCAACGACCTTGTCCTCCACCAATAGCTTTGCATTCACAAACTGGTCAGCATCCATGGGCCACCCCAAAATCATAACTCCGGCCGCTGTAGCCTCCAACACCGAGTTCCACCCACAGTGACTCAGAAACCCACCAACCGACTTGTGACTCAGTATTGCCACTTGCGGTGCCCAACCCTTTACAACAAAGCCCCGACCCTTCACCCGATCCTCAAACCCGTCTGGAACCATTCCATATCCTTCTTCCACTTGTTGACTCGTGCCGGGTTTCACAACCCACATGAATCGGGTCTCAGATCTTTCCAACCCGGATGCTAGAGCCTCCATCTGCTCCCTCTTAAGCAACTTCTGACTCCCAAAGCACACGTACAACACAGAACCATCAGGGCAGCCATCGAGCCATTTGAGCACATCGGAGTTCGCCTCGTTATTCGGGTTGCCCCGACCCGTTCCATTGTCGGGTCCAAGCAAGCTCAACGGGCCAACAGCGAAAACCCGCCGGTGCCCCAACGTCGTCCTTAGATGATCCAAATACGGAGCTTCAAGTTCATAGAAGCTATTGAAAACGCAACCCCAACTCGCCATATTCGACAAGTAACCTTCCTTTACAATATCATTATCAGCGTCCGATTCCTTGTATCTTCGAAACATAGAAGGAAGGTGCTCCTGCTTAAAACACGGAGCTCCGGGTATATCAGAGAACTCAACCACTCTCCGATCTCTAATGTCCGATATATTCTTCCAACAGATATTGGTAATGGCGGTCAAGAGCGCACCGGAAGAGTAGAAAACAATCCTCGGAATCCCGAGATCGCGGGAAATCCTGAGGGTCCAGCCGAGGAAGAAGTCGGAGATGATGGCGACGGGAGGTGAAGGGTGGGATTTGAACCAGTGGAGGATTGGATGGTGGAGCTTGGAGAGAGCGGCGATGACGGGGAGGTTGCCGAGTTGGCCGAGTTGTTGGACGTTTTCGACGCCGGGAGGGAGGGTGGGGTGAGAAGGGAAAGGAAGGAGGAGGGTGTGAACGGTGGTGGGGTGGGCGGAGAGGAGAGGGTGGAGGGCAGGGAGGTTCTTGGGGGTGGTGATGATGGTGATGGTGAAGGCTCTGAGAGCGAGCTGGTGAGTGAGGTCGAGAAGAGGAAGAAGATGACCCTGTGCAGGGTATGGGAATATGAGGATGTGAGGCTTACACATGGCTGGTTCAGTTCGCACTTCACACGCAGACGACACACAGAGAGATGGAGAAGCTTATCAAGTGTATAAAGAAAGGTATTGTTGGCCAAAAAAAAAAAAGAATAAAGAAAGGTATTGATCGGTCATTTTCATATGATATATTATCATATTCAAATAAAATTAGTAAATATGTAAAACAAAATAAAATTTATTTTTCAAAAGGATTCTTATTTATGAGAAAATATTTTTTTTTTACCAGATTATGAGGAGAGTTCATTAAGGTAATGAGACAAACCAATAACTAATAGAGGTAATAATGTTAAAATTTACTATTTTAGTAGTATCTCTAATAAAATACAAATAACTAAATTACATAGATTAAAACATTAATTAAAATTAGTAAAAGACAATAAATATATAAAAGGACTAAAATGCTCTAACCAACCCTACATCTTGAAGATTCTATTTTCATCTATCTAACCATTAGTTCGTCATTAACTTCGACTTATAAACACTTTTTTTTGACTAAAATATCCCTTTTTAACGTAAGAATTATTTAAATATTTATATTAACTAAAAACATTATATAACCAAGAAATAATTCTAATATATATATTTTTCAAAATATCTACTATATTATAGAATTTATTAATATTTATTATATTATAAAATTTTATAATTTTTTTGGTATATAAAATTTTATAATTTTAATTTTTCATCATATTTGTTTGAGATGATAAAGGGTGATTTAGTCAATAGAAATTATTATAATATAAATTACAATTTAAAAAATGTATTTTTGGAATTATTTTAGAATATTCTTGACAAGGTTAACAACTTGAACTTAAAGCAGAACGTAGGGATGGTCAGAGTATTTTACTTTATATAAAAATAATACTCCATTGGTCTCTTATTATAAGCTTCAAATTTGTGAATTCATGTGTCCAAAAATATAAGTTTCATTTAAGTTTTGTTAAAATATTTATTGTATTTTTTTTTCAGCTTTATCATTTGTTAACTGCATATATTACATTTATTGACTTTATTTAATTTTAACTCTCTTATCAATTAATACAAATTTGTTATTTGAAGTTTATAATAAGAGAGGAGGAAACACTTGTTTTTCTAAAAATCCCCTTCTTTATGAAGTGAGGATGAGTGCGAGGAGAAACACTTACATACTCCAGAAGCGTCATTTTTTTCATGCTCTGACTAATTAAAATGTAACAATTCATTTTATTTCAATTCTACATAGTAGATGAGTCATTAGAGAAATTCAAATTTTATGATTTTAAAAAACATAAAAATTTTAATTTAGAAAAAAAAATGCAATTCCCTTCTATCATCCCTAAAATCATAAAATTTGAATTTTTTCAAATAACTCATCTGCCATGTAGAATTAAAATAAGATGTGTTGTTTCATTTTAATTAGTCAGAACACAGATGAAGTGGCGCTTTTAGAAAATGTAAGTATTTCTCTAGTGTGAGAGGGAATTAATAAATAGTTAATTAATACAGTGACATTAACCAATAATTAATGTTAATACTGTATTTTAATTTATAAATAAGAACATGTTGTGTCTAAAAAATTTCTCAAAGCACTTTATCTAATCATATTTATAAGTCATTTCTAATATGTTTCACAAGAATTAAAAAAACTTAAATATTATTTACTTTGTTTTAAAATTTAACAAAATTTCAACTTTATCCCTATTTAATATACATTATTCCCATAAAAATAGAGTCTATATAATAATAAATTAAGAACAAAATTACATATTCATATGAAAAATTTAATTACATGACTGATAAAAAATTATTCTTCCTGTTATAAAATCAAGAAAATATACGAGATTGAGATGAAAAGATGAAGAAAGACAAGAGAGAATTGTAGAGATGAAGAGTGAAGAACTCTCATACATATGGGATTTTCATGTGCTTACAATCCTTTGTATTAAGCCTCTATATATAGGCCTCCAATTCTCCCAAGAGTTACAATGTCATAAACATAAGAATTAACCCACATTATGTTGGAGTTACAATGTCATAAACATAAGAATTAATCTACAACATAAAACTACATAAAACCATGGGAGGTTATAAGTGTTATGGAATCCTAAGAGACTATGAACATCCACTACCACAATATTCATAACACTCCCCCTTGGGTGTTCATAAACAAATGTTGTGCCTCATTAAAACCTTACTAGGAAAAACCCAATGGGACAAAAACCCAGTGAAGGAAAAAGAGTACACAATACATACTGAAGCTGCCTCATTAAAAACCTTACCAGGAAAACCCAGTGGGACAAAACCTTGGTTAAGGAAAAGAGTACAGCATGGTCTCTATTTCACATGATGATAATATCGTATTTACTCCCCCTGATAATAACATCAGTTTTACTCCTCCTGATAAGAACATCGCTTCCAATATATTGTCAAACTATGAATGATACATTGTTACCAGATGTTCTGCTAGATGCATTCCTCTGACATATCTTCTGGATACGCTAAAATATCATTATATTATGTCTTTATTTTATTCATTGTGAAAACAATAAAGAAAAATTATTCTGAAATTCATCAAAATATATCTTGCGTCCACATATTCAGTTTGTTTTGAATAAAATAATATTATATAATATGTTCATAGGACCATCACACCAAATCTCATTTTTGTTATTCACTGTGCACCTGCAAGAACTAATTTTTATCAATAAAATCATAATAGATACAATATTAGCATAATATAAAAATATTCTCATAAAATATAAGGTACTTCTGGACCATTAAATTCAATGTATCTTTACAAGAAAATTCACCATGGTAAAAATATGTGATTTTAAAATCATTGATGCATTCGATAACTTGATCTATAAGTCAAGTAAAATGTAAGATTACTCATTTTTTAATATATTTTTCAATCAATTATATATGCTTGAATTATTTTCAAACTATTTTATATATAGAATGATTTTCTTGTATATGCTTCTGGCATTTTAGATCATTCAAAGACTCTCATATAATATTCACTATCCATATGCATATGCTATATATAATGATATCTAATAGACGCATTATTTTGTTTGCATATACTGCCAGACTAATAATATATGCAACAATTATTATATCCACCACCAAATGTTACACCTCATCATAATCATCATTAAATCTTGTGAAAATCTTTATTTTCACATGAATATTCATATAGCACAAATAACTTTATATTTCAAATGTTTTGGACTGCAGGTTCATAAATTTCACATATTGAAAGAACATTTTTTATCGCGTCTTATCCCCTTTTTCCGTCGGCCAATCACCTTTTTTTTCTACCGACATATTTATGTATAAGATCCTCATTTAATCACGTGATATTATTATTACTAAAACTGTTGTCGACAACTTTATCTTTTTAGTTCCATTTTTCTTGTTGTGACATAATTCATTGAGATCTCTTTATTACTTTCAGGTACCTGAACCTCTTTTGAGGGTTTTACAAGTAGTTATGTATTAACCTCTTCTGGAGTGTCTGCCTCCTTAATATGATCATCTTGATTATTTGCTTCTTTCTCTTTTCTTTTTGAACTAATTATTCTCTTATGCTTCGGGCATGTCTCACTTTCATTTATGCTTATTAGAGCATTTTCAACTGGAATATGAGATTTAATAATTCTCATTTAGGTCAGTAATTGCATCTGGCAGATTTTATGCAATATTTCATGAATGCAAAACTCAATGAACTTCTGGTTCATATTGTTATATTCGAGGATCTATACTTGATAGTAATAATGCATTTCTTTTTTTTCTTTTCCAGCTATTTAATTTCTCCCCCTCATGTTAGGAAAACTTTGTCAAATGACAATTGACTAATCATGCAGTATAAGTCTCCTAAATCCATTTGTTTCCATTAAAAACATCCTTTTGTTTCATTTAGAGACAAACAAGAAGGAGGAGGTTCTTACCCAACATTTATCTCAATTTCCTTTAAATATCCATCTATGTGCATTGTGGTGCCTCAATAGGAATCCACATTCAAACTTTTTAAGATGGAATATACCTGGCTCCTGACCAAAAGCCAATTATGTCGGGAGAATTTGGTTGGCTAATATATATAAGTGCTGCAATATGTAAGATCAAATATGCCAACACTGAAATATAAATTTTGTTATCATAAATATTAATCTTGCTATTTATGGAGGCTTCTATAAATGAATCGTATAATCTGGAAATTACGCTTAACATAATGATTTCTTCAAACATTCGTGCAAACTTCAGGTTGCAAACTAATAGCAATTTCACATGTAACCATCTTATATAGATGCATCTATCAAATTCATTGAATACTTGTATGGTTTATATGCTATTTGAATGGGCTCATATATGAGTTTGATATATTTCCAGAAATATAGAGATCCATTCCAAATCATAACTTTTGATAATCTCATAATCAAATTTCTTTGAGAACAAGCAGCACATAATAATTCTTGAATTATATAATATGTTGGCTATTCATAAAGAATCTTCTGGTTCTTCAATGTATGTGAATACATAATCTTCAATAGTTTGTTGCATCATATTGGTGACTTGGATGATCAAACAAGTCATACCAACAACAAATTTGTTTGGATCAGTAAACTTTTGGTTTGCTTAACCAACAGTAAGCCTTTCAATTCCTATAACATATTGATTCAAAATTTTAATTTGACATCCATTTTTAGGAGATCGATTAGGCTTTGTAAGGAAGTATATGAGTACAACTTTTCAATATCTCTCTTAGAAGCCCAAATGCTTTGTAGTTAACGTGCAATCATGGATTTTCAATGACCCTTTATTGACCAAAAATAGACCCTTTATGGAACAAAGATCTAATATATATGTCATAATTTTCATTATCAATTCTTTTTCCACTCACAAAATAAAAAGAATTCATATTAGTTCTTTAGGGACTATTATACATTATTATATGACCATAACATTATTATATGACCATATAATTTCAACACTAATTAATAATATACTTCAATTGTTATCTAACAAGAAGATAAGCATACCTTTTTTAATAAATCAATCTTTACTGGTAACGAGACATACACTCTACTGAAAACTGAGGGATGGTCATGAACAAAAAAAAAACAAAACAAAAGTGAATTTATGAAGAAATTTGAAGATATCCATATCACAATACAATGATTTTTTTTTTTAGTGATTAAAGTGAAATAACAAATGCGACATAAATATATGATTTTAAAATTAATTTAATTCCAATATATGTGAGTGTGATCAATACTTAATTTCATGTTAGGGAATCTACAAATGTGCCAGTGCCTCTTTGGGTACGCCAAAACGGTTTTACATCCCTTAGTAACTTAATTCCACCCCAAAGAGCATGGTACCAAGACTTATTAACAATGCTTAGGATTCTACTAGAATTGAATTACCTACCAGTTTTGAAGAAATCTGGTCCCTAAAACTATAATATTCTAACCTTTCATTGACTCTATAACGAAGTTCAAATGCTTGTCTCACTCCCATAATAAAAGCATAACAGAGCAAAGCATTGGCTTCCCTGATACTAGAGCCTAATATATAATCATTTTAAAAGGAACATTGCAAGGATGCTTAATTGGATTGAAGGTGGGAGCGTTTTATTTTCACCTCTTGATTGTGGGTTCCAACAAGGCAATTTCACAGTAATCAAATGTTCAGGAAAGACTTGAGGGAAAATATGTTTGTCAGCAAGTAGCTTAATTTTTTTTCTTAACTAATTTCGTATTGTTAGTTAAACTAAAAACAACTTCAAATACTGTAATGAATTTATATCATCAATAAATCACAATAAATTCAAACTAATCTTGAATAAGACGATACAAATAAGATATAAATGAAAAAAAAAACATGAATAGCATATCATCCCTTTACCCCTTTAAAAGGGATCCCAATGGGAACCATGCCCTTGTTGGGCAATATATAATCCGTTTAATTTGCACACAAATGGCACAATAAAATACATCAATATTATGACAGCCTTTTTGGCTATTTGATTTCGTAACCATTCTTGACATTTTCTCATGGTCATTTATGGTTTTATAACCATTTGGTCCCACTTTCAATAAATTCATGACCATTTTTTTTTTTTTTTGTTCATGACCATTTTTCTAGATGGCTTTGAGCCATATCATCACAACCCTTGCTCATAATTCTATTTCAATGACCATGGCAATATTATTTTCTTTAAAGGCCATGAATTTGCTCTATCTTTCATTGGCATGAGTTTTATCACATACTTAGTCTTCAGGACTAGAATAAAATTCTTGAGTTATTGGCCTTCAATGTATGGTAAAGATGACATTCATAACCATCAAATTGTCAAGAGTTCTATGCAAATAAATGTCATTTCTTAATATCACTAAGTGACCTTTTACAAAGTAACCAAATTGAAGAAATATTATAGTGTCTTGCCATATAACCATAAAATAAAAGGCAGCATGGTTGCTGGCCATCTCAATATTGTGGTTTAAATATATTAATTAATCAGTTGATATCAAAATTCATAATTATAATGACAAAAGTAAAGTATTTATACTTTAAATAAATAAATATTAAATATAAGGCTAATAGGATGTAATCTTACCGTGATGAGCAGGAATTTTCAATCGATCAACAATGAAACCTTAGGAATTTTCTTAATATCACCTCAATATGCTTTGCCTTGGTATAAAGGTTGTAGAATCCCTCGGTGGTGACTCGCATGTTTGCTCTGCAGTGGACTTCTTTATGGGTAAATTTAGCACCCTTGACATTATAGTCAACAATGCCAGAATTGTTGGATCGCCTTGTAAGGGGAGTATTCCATGAAATAATTTGATAGAGTATCGTGCTGATAACGTGTTATAAAATCAAGAAAATATACGAGATTGAGATGAAAAGATGAAGAAAGACAAGAGAGAATTGTAGAGATGAAGAGTGAAGAACTCTCATACATATGGGATTTTCATGTGCTTACAATCCTTTGTATTAAGCCTCTATATATAGGCCTCCAATTCTCCCAAGAGTTACAATGTCATAAACATAAGAATTAACCCACATTATGTTGGAGTTACAATGTCATAAACATAAGAATTAATCTACAACATAAAACTACATAAAACCATGGGAGGTTATAAGTGTTATGGAATCCTAAGAGACTATGAACATCCACTACCACAATATTCATAACACTTCCTCGCTTTTAAGTAGGGGTGTATAAGAGTATATATATAAGAGCTGGTCGGAGTATTCCTACTGTCCCAAACAATTAATTAGTTGGCAAATAAAAGTCCCAAAAAATTAATTACCATTAATACCTCTTATCTGCAACTTTATGGTGGATAAAATTTGTAACTAAAACACCATAAAAAAAAATTTGTAACTAAAACGTTGTATAAAAGCTAATTATAAATTTTTTATTTACTTTGTTTTAAAATTTAACAATATTTCAACTTTACCCGTATTTAATATACATTATCCCATAAAAATAGAGTCTATACAATAATAAATTAAGGATAAAATTGCATATTCATATAAAAATTTTAATCACATGACTGATTAAAAATTATTTTCTCTCGCTTTGTTTTTTTTTTTTTGGGTGATACATAGGAATGAAAACACACAAGAAATTTTTTTCTCTCGCTTTTAAGTAGGGGTATATAAGAGTATATAAGAGCTGGGCGGAGTATTGCTTCTGTCCCAAGCAATTAATTAGTTGGCAAATAAAAGTCCCAAACAATTAATTACAATGAATACCCTTTATGTGCAACTTTATGGTAAAAAAAACTTGTTTATTGAGCATTACTCCTTTGATCCTATTTATAGGAGGATGGATAAGAAGTTTTTTTGTCCTATTTATAAATCATATTATTAAATTTCTTTTATGAATGTATAATTTTTTTATACACATATAAATATATAATTTTATCCTTAATGTATTACTCCCTCCGGTCCTAATTATAAGACAAAGTTAATTTTTTTGGAGAAATTAAGGAAGTCAATTAAATTACTTTAGAATATTTATATTTTTATTTTTTTCCTCCAAACTAATTAATTTGACTAATAAACTAGTATATAATCTAAGGATACTAAAAATATAAACATTCTAAAGTAATTTAATTGGCTTCCTTAATTTCTCCAAAAAAGTCAACTTTGTCTTATAATTAAAACCGGAGGGAGTATTATGTTGATTTTGCTATTAAGAATATAATGTATATTAAATATGAATAAAGTTAAAAAGTTGTAAAATTTTAACCAAAAATTAATTAAATTTAAGATTCTTTTCTGCTTATATAAAACATGCTAGAAGTGACTTATAATTAGCGCCATATGTTAATTATTCTGCAAATTTATAATCCACACCTGGACACTACGAGGATACTACAGTTAATTATTCTAAAACTTATACATTGTATTTAAATATATTTAACTAAAATATATTTACTATTTAGTGTAAGCTTTTGGTTTTGGTTGGCTAATAATAAAGGTGAAAAGAAATCAGGTGTCTATCAAGTGACCTATAGCCTGAAGCCTGGCTCATACCTATCTAAATGTTTAAATGTATAAATAGGTTAGGCTTGTTTTTATCAAAGCCAAACCTATAAGCCTTTAGATTTGACTTATTTATAAATTAAATAAAGGGATAATTAATATGTAAGTCTTTATAATTTCAAATAATTTTTAATTGGGTCCTATAGTTTTTTTCCTTTTATTTGATCCTTATACTTTTACTTACTTTTTAATTAGATCCCTGTATTTTTTTCTTGCTTATCAGGTCCTTGTAATTTTTTATTTATCAATTTAATTTTAAATTAAATAAAAAAATAACATTAAAATATAAATACTGATAATAAATTTAATTTAGAAATTAAATAATTAATATAATAAATTCGTATATATAATTAATATAATTAGAATAATATTTTTAGAAAATTATATTATTATGATTCAAACTTTATAATTAAAAAAAGGGAGAATCCTAATTAAATCCTTTTGAAATAGTAAAATCTAAATCCAGGCCTATATTTTTAATAAATTCCTAATAAGGACATGAGGCCTAATTAAGGATTTCAGAATGTTGTTAAAAGACTATAATACCCATATTTAGTTAAAAAATGAAAAATTTTAATTATAAATTCTCATATACTTTTAATCATAATAATGTTAGAATCTACGCTTCTTTGAATTATTGATATCTCAACTTTTAGTTGGCTTGTAACAATATTAAAGGGTTGGGTTTCTCTCATTGTCTTCTGATCATCTCATATTCTTTGTTAGATTAAAATAATATATGGCTTAGATTCATTCTTTTATAAAATTATTTCTATAAACATAACTAAATAAATTTAAACTCTTAAAATCTAATCTATATCATTCATAATTGCAATCCATAAAAAGTAAATAAATTTTAATGTATAAAATATTATAATAATACTTTTATAAAATATTAAATCTAAACCATCCATTATATGATCTAAGAGTGGAGATGAGATGATGAGAAGATAATGAGAAAGAGGACAATGAGAGTATCCTCTCCCAATATTAAAAGATAAGTTCTAACAATTTCTCTTTAGCCCTAATGCTTCGCGACATAAGGGGACGATTGAAAGCATAAACAATTAAACTATATAAATTGATTGATCGTCCACTGTCAGCAATTGCACGTTCATCAATTTTTTTTTCGTTTATGATATATGATCAATCGGTTTCTTACGAAAAGAAAAGGCAAAATACGAAGAACACATTAAGAAAATAAACTACTCCTAATTAAACTATATAAACTTCTAAAATACTTTGTCAGGTTTCAAATGCCCTGCATTTGGGGAAGCCTTGCAAAATACACTGTTGGTATCATCTACTCCTAATTTAAATATATAATAAATTGAAGGAATCCTGGCATATTGCGGATATCTCGCCTAAATTGTAATTCACTACATAGGAAAAAGTCAAACTTTTATCAACCAACTCTCTCATTAATGTCAAATTGCAAAATTCGTAGTTCAAACATTAAGTGAGATAGTATGTGCATGATAAGGAGATGTTGATTTTTCTACTACGACCATCGCTCAAAAGCCCCAATTCCTCTGACCCTTTCCTTTTGTTTTTTTTTTTTCCAGATGATTTAGTCGGGTGAGAACAATGGGATGTAGACGCTCATTCATAATTAATTATTAAGGGTATTTTTGTCTTTTAATAACATTAAAAAATCCATAATTATGCCTCACGGCTTGATTAAGAATTTATTAAAAGTGCAGGCCTGAATTTGGATTTGAGTATTTTGAAATGATTTAATTGGGATTTTCCCTTAAAAAAACAAATAAAAATTACAGCTATAAAATAAATAATATAAATATATGTTTGGTTAAAAATTTTAAAAAATATTTAAAAAATTATTATAATAACTTACTATTTATAGAGTATTATTATTTATACAGGAATATCAAAACAATATTATAATTAATAATATTATGTTTTATATTTATAGAATCATATTATTAGAGCAAGAAAAAAATTAAATAATAAAAAGTTATAGGGACCTAATTAAAAAAATAAATAAAACTATAAGCACATGATAAAAAGAAAAAAAAATTTAAGGACTTAATTAAAAATAAATGAAAGTATAAAGACGTGATAAAAAGAAAAATAACAATATTGACTTAATTAAAAATTGGTTGAAAATATAAGGAATTTCAGATTAATTAAATTAAGAGAGCAAATAAGTTAGTGCCCTTATAATTTCTTAAATAAATACGACTACATATATCTATATATGCATGTAATATTTATATTTTTCATTCTTATAATCTAATTTAAAGATACAATTATTTAATTATCGTAATATCATTATGTTTTTTATCACTCCGTTACCTCTTCATCCTGAATTCTGAAGCATCCATTAAAAAATTTGAAGCCTAACCGCCATCACTAACGCGTTTTCTACTATTTTCTCACGGTTGGACCTCCATTATTTGCTCACTTCAATCCTCACAAAGCAAACTTGAAGGCCATCATCGCAACTTAGTATCAAATTCAAGTTTTTTAGGTTCCTTTTCATCTCAATACATAATCTTGTCTTACTCCTACAGTTTACTATTTAGCGAGGCAAGATCTTTGAACATTGTTTTTAATAGAGGATATCCATGTATTAGTTTATCATGCCTAGGTAACATCATGTTTGATTAGATTATTGTCTTTGCCTAATATAATAAACTGCATGGTTCGTGGTGTGCATGCTTGATTGAAATTAGACAGAGAGAAGCAGAGATAGAAATAGAGAAATTATATGTGTTTGAAACAGTGGTAAGAATATTTAAAAGTAACTTTTCAATGGTGATTTAAGATATACGAAGTAAATATGTGGGAGGAGTTTTATCTCAATTTATATGAAAGATAACTTAAACACCATATAATCGCCCATCCAAACATTCCCTATGTGTAAAAAACTCTCTCTCTTACACACACACACACAAGCTTTAAAGCGGATTAAAAGCCCACAAAAATTGTAGGTTTCAGTAGGCTCACAACCTATAAGACTTGAAATATAAGGCATTTTTAATTGTCTGCTTTATAAGTAAAGTCAGCTTTTAAAAAGGTTTTTTTTGACCTAAAGCTTTTAAAAAGGTTTTAAACCTTAATCTCAAAAAGTGACTTGGTATATTTTCACTCCTACGAACAATTAAAAAATTATTATGATTTCACTTGAATTTGATTAAAAACGCGATATTGGAATTTTATTTCTATACAAAAAATAAACTTTACATAGAATTAGTGTTAAGAATAAATAATATCTAAAAGAATTGAACATAAACTCTTAAATATTAATAAAAAAAGAATATTTTTTTTTAAAGGGTCATAAGGAAAAAAGTTAAATTACCCAGATGTAATTTGGGTGGAAATTAAAGCTTCACGTCACCCAAAAAATTATGAACCACAAAAGCTAAAGCTGCCGTACGAAGACAGACGTGCAAGTCCAACTCATCATACGTTTTCCCCAGCATTTTCTTCTTTGTGTTGGTTCGGGATAGCTTATTTTTAGATAATAAGTGTTTATAATTTGTGATTTACGGTATTCGAGGTAAGTATGTGAGAGGAGTTTTATCTCGGCTTATATGATAAGTGCTTATTTCCCATAAATAAGCTAATCCAAACACTCACTTTTTTTTTAAAGAAATTTTACTCAGAAGAGGTAATAATTATTTTTTATCAAGGTATTAAAATCCGGACCGGATATTGAATCTTTCAAGATAGTGGGTTAAGGGTCGGTGGGTCAGATTAGGGCCAAACTGGAGCTAAACCGGAATTAAACCGGTGAGAAATTAAAGATTTTAGGCTTATAATACGAAATTATAAAAAAAAATTAATTTCTTTTTAATAAGAACCCTGAAAGGACCGGGAATCGGACCGGTCTACCCGCCGGTTCGCCGATTTCCGAGCCGGACAGGCCTGTCCAGTCCGGATTCCTGAACCTAGCTTTTTACCATCAAAATTAGTTTTTTTTAAAAATTTTTTTATTATTATATTCCCTCCGGTCTTAATTATAAGATAAAGTTGACTATTTTTGAGAAATTAAGGAAGCCGATTAAATTACTTTAGAGTGTTTATATTTTTAGTATCCTTAGATTATATATTACTCCCTCCGGTTCTAATTATAGGACAACATTTGGGGGTTGATTTTGGTCCTAATTATAAGACAAAGTTTTAATTTTTGTCAATTTCTTCTCAAAATATCCCAATTGATACTTCAAGACAAGTAATCAACATCAATGGAACATGATTTCTTGTATGTATTAAATAAGGGCATTTTAGGAAAATAAATAAGATTAACTAATTTAACTACTATTCTTAATTTCTCCAAAGTTAGGTAAATATGTCCTATAATTAGGACCGGAGGGAGTAGTTTATTAGTCAGATTAATTAGTTTGAAGAAAAAAATAAAAATAAAAATACTCTAAAGTAATTTAATCAGTTTCTTTAATTTCTTCAAAAAAAACCAACTTTATTTTATAATTAGAACCAGAGGGAGTAATATATTTCACTCCCCATGTAAGCAGCCCAACAACTCGTTCCTACTTCATTTACAGTACGAGGAGGATTTAATTTTTATGCTTTCTCATGGTTTATGGCTCTTACAGGGTTATTTCATTACTTTAATTCCATGGGAACCGAATGTCACTCTGGAAAATCTGTCTGTTCATTGCTTTCTAATTCGGATTCAAGTTCATGGATTACCTTTAATGTATTTTAATGAGGGGACAACAAGGTTTATTCGGGAGCAATTGGGGAAATTCATTTGTTATGATGAAAGAAGTCATGTTAAGGGTTATGGCTTGCGTCTTCAAATTTATCTTTCTGAATTGGGTTTCAGTTATTATAAATCTCTGCATAATAATCATCCTCAAGTTATGGTTTCTGTGGTGGGCACTAAGTCAATTAGTGCTGAATATGATGGCTTTTTTGGCTGTTATTCTCCATTGTGCAAGAGTTTGGACTTAAAACTGATGTCTATCATTGCTTTGAAAAGGTTTTGGTAGAGGGATTTGTCTTTCGCCACGGTTGGGCTCTTTATGAGAGTGTATATGGTAAGAGATTTTGTCAAAGGATGTTGGAAAATTTTGGTTTGGCAAGTTCTATCAGTAAACGGTCTCGTTTACAAATTTCTAATAATAGGAAGCACAAGTTTGAACAAGAGCCCTCTTCTGCTATCTGGGTATCCAAAAAGGTTATGCATTTTTCAAAGAAGGTTGTGACATCTTCACTAGAGCACTCCACACGTGTTGATTTTCCTACAAGGTCTATGATCATTGAGGACCATAATTCTCATCAGCATCTGAAGCAAGATTCTCAAGTCAAAGGAAGCTTAGGTCTGCAAATTCGAACCTAAAAAAAATGATCTTGTAACTCTTTTAATCCTTCTATTGTCAATCTTGGCTCTTTTGGAAAGACTAATTAAACTCCTGATTTTTTTTTTCACTTTTTCGCCCTTGTGCGAGTAGATGTCCCTGTGCTAGGGTTTCCTTTTTCCGATAGAATGGGTGTGTCGGCGGGATCCAGCCCAGTGCTGGTTGAGCGGCGACCGCTCGTTCTGCCTGGAAGGTTTGTGTCTCCCTCGGTGGAGTTGAGCGGCAGGCTTCCTCTGGTACGGCTTAAGGATAGGCGGATTGGGGGCGAGTCCCGCGACGGCGACGAGCAGCAGGTTTGGGTTAGCGGATATAAGGAAGAGGGCAAACCACAAACGCACTTTACATCATCCGTTGACGACCTCCGGTGGGTGCCTCCATGGCCTCTGAAGTGGGTGGGGAAATCGACGCGAGGGCTGCCCCTCTCGACTGAGTGTTTGATAGAGGAGATGAGGGACGAGTGTTGGGGTTGTCAGGAAATTGGGGGCAGATCGGTGGCGGTGGTGCGGTGCTTAAGACATTGGAGCTCAAAGTTCAAACAAATTTGCGCCATGGAGTTGGAGGACCTCGCCGCTGGTGGTCTCTCAGGCGAAGGTAAGATGCTGAAGGAACAATGGACACGGGGACGCTGGGATCTCACTGCCGATTTGGGGAAATCATTGGAATCGGAAAGAAGATATGCAAAGGCATTATTTCGGCGACCTTTGGCTCCTGAGGTGAGTAGATTGCTAGCAATTAAATTCGTTCCGACTGATGTATTATTGGAGTTGAGATTTGCTGCGGGTGGGAGAACCTATTTAGGTATTGGTTATTCATTGTTTAAGTCAGATGATTATTTAGAAGAATTGATACCTGTTGTGGTTTGGTTTATATATGATTGGGTAAGCTATTACAGTTCTTTAGTATGTGCGTATTATCAGTCAAAATACCTTACCCAAATTGTCTATACCCTACCTGAGTTGGTGTGGAAGATTTATCGGTGGGAAAGAGTTGGGCTGGCTACCCTAAGCCCCAGAAACAGAGTCCTTATGATACATTCAGAATTTAGTAATGTTGGGTGGAGGTTGAAGGTAGCTGTGTGGGATAGAGAGGTAATGTTTTTTGTGGGTATACTGGTTATGGAATGTGCAATAAATAGACTAATATATATCAGTTTTCTGGGTTCGATCTGTTTGAGTGGAATTGTATGCGCTGTTCATCATGGGTTCATTTTGTGCCTGTTCAGTGTATCGATCAACACTGTTCATCATAGGTCAAGACATGAGCCTGTTCAGTGTATATGGCAGTTCTGCTTATCTTTAGATTGGAGTTGGATTTATTTTTCCTATGGTCTATGTGATTGTGCATTCTCGGATAATAGGTTGATTGTTATTCTCCTTGAGTACACTTGTGTGTCAGGGAATCTGGTTAGGAACCTCTTTTGCAGGTGCGTTCCCAGAGAAGCAGATTTGGTAGCCGGAAGGAGTACCAAAGCTTCCTTAGAAGAGTCTTGTCATTGTTATCAGGCATATCGACCTTCTTCCCAGTTACAAGCATACTTAGCGATTGGAGGGGATGTTGTCTCACTATTATTATTGTGTTCTAGCTGCATTGTAGAGTATTTATATTTTAGCCTCTATAGTTTGTTAGCTAGGTTTAGGACGGTGTGTTTGTTAGCTGTATCTTGTTTATTTTCTCTTTCGCTGCGTTGGTTTGCTGTATCTTATGTGACAATGTAACTTTATTTGAACTTAATGCTATTAGTTTCTGTTGCTGGCAAAAAAAAAAAATTAAACTCCTGAAGAAATAGGGAGTACTAATTCTCAAGAGGTATCTCCTCCTTTCTTCAGGAGTTTAATTAGTCTTTCCAAAACATTCAAGAACTGTGATGGGCAAGACAAAGAGACTTCCTTTTTGCGGAAATTTTGCCAATCTTCTTAATCCTTCTAATGAAATGTTGAAGAAAAGAGGCTCTGAATGTATTGATTTAAATTCTGATCCGTGTGCTGATTCCCTTGGCTATGCTAAAGATCACTAGAAGAAAGATAAGAAGCGTCAAGCCCATGTTGTCCTCTCTTGGGACCCTGCAACTAAGAAACTGAACTACTGAAGATTAAAAGAGAAACTTCTCCTACTGATCGGGCTTAGGAAGCTACCTTGAAGCCTCCTCAAGGACCATGAAGATCTTAAGCTAGAATTGTCGAGGTATTCGTAAATCCTGGACAATTCAACGTTGTAGGCGTCCGATCACTTTGCACTGCCTAGATTTTATTTTCTTATCAGAAACTAATATTAGTGTTCAAAATGCCTTTTCTTCTGTTTTTAATTATGGTTACTCTGTTCATTCTGGTACTGATGCAGTTAGGAAGGGAGGAGGTATATTAGTAGCGTGGAAACCCTCTTTCAATGTGCAAATTATTGACCTGTCACCTTTTGTTTGCCACTGCAAGGTGAATGAAATTAATTCCTCTTCTCCTTACTTTTTGTCTTTTATATATGGTCCACCAGAAACTTCACTGAGATATATCCTTTGGGATTGGATGACTGGATATGCTGAAAATATTTGTGAGCCTTGGTTGCTAATTGGTGATTTTAACCAGATTCTGTTACTGTCGGATAAATTGACCTGTTCAGGGAATAATAGCGCTATGTCTACTTTCAAAAGTTGTCTTGATGAATGCAATTTGATGCAAGTAACTCAGAAGGACCTAACTTTACTTGGAAGAATAATAGGAAAGGTCAACAGATGGTTCTAGAAAAAATTGATAGGGCATTTTGTAACTGTCTTTAGTTGATGGAATTCCCTGAACTTTGGTAAATAATCCCTCTATAGCTTCTTCAGACGACATCCCCATTATTTTCTCACAATTTAATGATTGAAAAAAAGGCTAGATTTAGGAAATTTGAGGACTTCTGGTTCAAGTTTAAAGAATGTGATCAAATCATCAAAGATTGTTGGGCTCTAGATTATCAAGGTTCTGCCACTTTTAGGTTACATTGCAAGCTTAATACTAGTAGAAACTTCTCTTGTGGAATGGAATAGATCCTCTATTGGGAATTTGTTTAAAAGAATCCAAAATGCTGAAGCTGAATTGAAGTCACTCTCCTATGCAATTAATCTGTCTGGAAGCATTGACCCTTCCCATGAATCGATGCTCTTAAATGCCAAGCTCAACCTGGAATTTCTGTATGAGTGTGAGCATAGCTTTTGGTCTCAAAGGGAAAAATTGAAATGGTTCTCAGAGGGAGAAAGAAACAATAAGTTCTTTCATGCATCTGTCTCCAGACGAAAGGCAAAAAATCATATTAAAAGCATAAAAATAGAGAGAATGATTCTTGGACAAGTAACAGTGAGAAAATATCCCATCTGGCTTCTTGTCATTTTTCAGAAGTCTATTGCCCACAGGAATCGCTCTACAGAAACTTTCTGTGCCTACACTGTCAAGCGAAGATTTACAAAACTTTTTAGAGCCTTTCTCTATGGAAGAAATTAAGCAGGTAGTCTTTTCACTACCAAGAAATAGTGCACTTGGTCCTGATGGTAGTCATGCTAATTTTTTTCACAAATATTGGGAGTTGGTGAAATATGACTTGTTCAACATGATGCATAAATTTTGGGAATCTAGTTATTCTTCAATCTTTCAACAGGACTAATATCCTCCTCATTCCCAAATCAGACCAGGTACAAACATTTAAAGATCGTAAGCCTATTAGTCTGTGCAATGTGGTCTACTGATAGAACTTAGGAACTAAAAAAAATGTAAGGACAATTCTAGAGCCAGTTATTGCAACTCTAGCTAGAACATGGTTCAAAATAATACTTCTGTATATTCGTAACAAGTCTTACAACATCTTAAATAGTCTTATAACATAATAACTGTCAAAGATAAGATAAGGACAACTGATATAAACTGCTAATCCTACTAACATAACCATAATAAACTACCCTGCAACAAAGTAAAAGACTAAACTGCCCCTACTTAACCCACACGATTCCTTCTAGTATAAACCTGTAAAGGCCATGGTATTCTATCATTACCCCCTTGGAAAGTCGCCTTGTCCTCAAGGTGAAAGAAGGGAAATTGTTGAGCAATCAGATCATAAGGTTCCCAACTATTATCTTCCTGAGGATGACCCTTCCATTTAACAAGAAGTTCAATGTCAGAAGTGGTAGAAGAATCTGTGGAAGCTAGAATTCTGGAAGACAGAATTTGTTCAGGTTCCAATTGACACTCTCAATCTGCAGCAATTGGTAAGGGAGGTACAAGCAAGGAATCAGAACTGTGAGCCTTCTTGAGGAGGGAGACGTGGAAAACAGGATGAACCCGGTCCTCACTTAGAAGCTGTAATTCATAAGCAACTGATCCACTTCATTGCAGTACTAGATAAGGGCCGCAATACCTAGGAGAAAGCTTTTCAAACCTGTATTTAGCCAGAGAACGCTGCCTGTAAGGTTGATTTTTGAGGAAAACCATATCGCCTAGCTGAAATTCAACTTCCCAATGATGAGAATCTGCATAAGATTTTATTCTATCTTGAGCCACAACAAGGTTCGCACGAATAGTAGACAGCACCACGTTTCTTTCAGCAAAGTAATCCTCTAGTTCAAATAACTTAGTAGCTCCCTTGGTGACTGGAAGGAGAGAAGGAAACTCTCGACCATAAACAATTTGAAATGGTGTTGAACCAGAAGAAGAGTGGAAACTGGAATTATAAGATAATTCTGCCCAATGAAGGTAAGTACTCTAATGCTTAGGATGGTCTTGAGAGAAACACCGAAGGTAAGTTTTCAAGCAACAGTTGACTACTTCGGTTTGCCCATCAGTTTGTGGATGATAAGCTGTACTTATCCTCAACTTGGTACCACTGAGTTTGAAAAGCTCCTGCCAAAAAGCACTAAGGAAAATAGTATCCCTATCCAAAATGATAAACAAGGGAAACCCATGCAGCCGGACAACTTCTTGACAGAAAAGAGCAGCAACAATCTTGGCTGTGAAGTGACGAGGCAGGCCTAAACAATGAGCATATTTACTCAAATGATCAACCACCACCAGACTAGCTTCACAATTATTGGACTTCGACAAGCTGATAATGAAATCGAGGGAAATGTCATCCCAAATCTGTTGTGGAACATCTAAAGGTTGCAAAAGGCCTGCTGGAGCTTGAGGGAGATATTTATTCCTCTGACAGACTAGGCATGATTGGATAAAACGTCGAACATCATCCTTCATGTTGTGCCAATAAAAATGCTGGTGGCACGCATTACGAGGTAATTATTCAAGGATCAGGGAAGGGCAGTTAAGGTAGGGAACTTACCTCTCCTGCATATATTTGATATTTGTGCTAGTGTATTGATACATGTTATTGCTTTGCTTGATTATGTGAAACATATATGAATGATTGAAGCTCTATTTCTATTTATGCTATAACCATAAGTATGTTGTTTGAAACATTAAGCACACAGATATGTCATTGTGTAAGCATGAGTTTATGTAATGCAAGCATGTCATATATTAAGTATTTATCTTACATGCATATTGGTACCGTTTTTCTACTGAGATTCTCTCGAATCTCACCCTGCCCTACCAACAAATTAGGCAAGTGAAATCAAGAGGTGTACTAAAAGCAGAGAAGAGAACTACACGGGAGGAATGTAGTGGTGGAACGAAGACAGGAAGATGTCTCTATTTCACTAGAATAGTTTTAAACACCCTAGTAACCCTTTGTGGCTACATTGATGGTATTTATTATATATGAATCCCTATGGGGAATTTCTGTAATCATGCACTTATTATCAGTATATTTATGTCATTCATGTGTTGTCCACCGAACTGCATATCGTTTTCTGCGAATACTTTGAAAATGGTGAAAATAAGATAAAGGTGTGACATGAGAGGGTAAGAGATTAAAATAAGATACATATTTCTAATAATATATTAAAACAATAGAGAGTGAATAGACCGATGGCCCTGGTTGAAAAAAGAGAAGACTGGTGGAACCTACAATGTAAAAAATAGGTAAGGGGTCTCTCTATTTTTTACTGTTCATTTCTCTCAACTTCTTTATTTACATTGTTATATCAACTTTCACGAATGAGATTTGATATCCTATAAAAAATAAAAAAGAACATATAAAATACTATAATAAAAGTATAAAGATATAAACCATTTAGATTAAATTTTAATGATTTAAATTTACTTATTTATATTTTTTGTTATTTAATATTATAATAATATCTTTATAGGATACTAAATCTCAATCAATAGAGTTTATCTAATGGTGTAAATAAAGAAATGGAGGAAAATGAAGAGGTTCCTTGTCCCAAAAGGTAATGGAAGTTAATTAGAATTAACAATGTTATCATATATGTTACCAAAAAAATTGTTTATATCTATTTTAGACCCAACAAAAAATAATTATGCTAAATACTTATAGTAAAATAGTTTATTGCTCAATCCTTTCTATAAACACCCCTTGTTTATTGAAAGATAAAATGGCTGAGCTAATAATTAATGCTTTCAAGAAAATTTAAAATCAAAATTATTTTTGTACCAAAAAAATCACAATTATTTAAAATTTATATGACTATATATAATTAAACGCAACGTAATTTTTTGTTTCCATGAAAATTCAAAACAATAAATCATGCTTTATACAAATTTTAAATTATTTGAAAATCACTTATTTTTCGACCAAACATATAAACATAGCAACGTCTAGCTTATGAACCTCGCAATTTTAATAGATTTTATATTAAAATGATCTCTAAAAAAATACTCTCTCCGTTTCTTTTTATAAACAATTTTTTTTTAATTGCACAAAATAAAATAACGGTTAAAATTATTTAAAAATAATAAATATGTTAAAAATATTATTTTCTTTTCCCAATACATCTCTATTTATGAATAGAGCAGAGAGAATGAGTAAAAAATATAAGAAATAATAAGTATAAAATATAAAAGAGAATGAGTAATAAATAATTGAATGAAAGAGAATTAGTGGTGAGTGGGGGATAATTAATATAAAGATATATATTTAATAGGGGTACAAAAGAAAAAAAATAGTTTTAATTTTGAGACACAAGAAAAAATTTGTTTAGATTAAAAACCAATTTTAGGGAGAGAAAATTGTTTATAAAAAGAATGAGGGAGTATCATTTAAATTTCTAAATTTCAAAAAGGTAAATCCAAATTTTAAAATCTCAAATCTACACTCATGATTAAATAGAAATTGTAAAATGTTAGTGCTTTTATAATTTTACCTCTTACAATTTTTTTTTTTTTTTTAAAGCTTAATCTATTATCGCCAGAGACACAGGTAGGCCTTCAAGATGTTGGCGCCCGCCCAGTACAGCTCCGGTGCCAATGACTGAAATTTTGGGGTAAAGTGGTGAAAGCGGGATTTGATCCCAACAACCTTTGGATTTCAAAAGATTAGGTGAACATTGAGCATTTGAGCCTCCAAACCTCTTTATTTATACAATGCAAAATATTTTATAATACAAGTAATTTGGCGAGGTTGTGGAAAATTCCATGCTCATGTAACATAGTTGACAACATTAGGTATTCACCATTTCGCCGGCGGTATTTACTATTTCTTTCCGTACTAATTATAAGATAAAATTGATTTTTTTTAAAGAAATTAAGGAAGCTAATTAAATTACTTTAGAACATTTATATTTTCATTTTTTTCTCCAAACTAATTAGTTTGACTAATAAATTAATATATAATCTAACGATACATAACATATGATATATGTGCTCGTTTGGGATAACTTATTTTTAGATAATAAGTGCTTATAAATCGTGATTCACGGTATACGAGATAAGTATATGAGAGGAGTTTTGTCTCGACTTACATAATAAGTGCTTATTTCCCAACATTCATTAAGTAACTTATTTAACTTTATTAATTTCTCCACAAAAAAAAAATCAATTTTGTCTTATAATTAATACAAAAGGTAGTACTATTTTTAACTAGTGTCACAATTGATGAAATTCAACTAATTGGGCATGGTGGAAATGGTGTCGAAGCTGAGGTAGGTGAAGAAGCTGAGGAACATTGGATTCTTCAAGCCGTTTCTCAGTTCTCTTCATCTACCTCCATCCTCTCAAGTCTGTTTTTTAATTTCATAGAAACTCTCACAATGCACAGAGTTGGGTGTAATTTTAACGGTGTTATTAATATTGTTTTACTACATTGGATGACACAAGGATAATGATATAAAAATTGAAAAGAGAAGGGATTGAGTTATAGGTGAGTTAAAAATTTAGAGATTGTGTCGCACCGAATCATAGTTAAGGGACTGTGTTATAAGTGAGATAAAAATTGAAATACCAAAATATTAATTTTCTTTAAAATCAATTTGATGTAGTCATAGTTATTAGTTATAGATGTTTCCTTTATCATTTATGAAGAATTTTTTGGGGTTCCATGGAAAGGATTGCACTAGAAACTAATATATAATAATCCCTTCAGTTTTTAATGTGAGTCATATTTACCTAATTTGATTAAATTATTAAATTTAATTAATATGACATATATTTTCTAAAATATCCTAGTCATCTTTCTTAATTTCATTATTATTTCTCCTCCTTGATTATTGTTAAGGAATCATTGATAGGAATAAATTAAGAAAAGATCCACAATTATGAATGAAAACTATATTTTATATTTATGATTAAGATCAATTTCCTAAATATGCCTTATATTAAGGATCGAAAAAAATATAGTTTTATATAATTGTTTGATCATTTAAAAAAGAACTTGGTGTGGATTTCAAATACAGAACTTGTACATGACTCTTCCATTTTCAAACTCATTCTTATTTGTTTTGTTGTACTCTCTCCGGTCCTAAATATAGGACATAGTTTGTAGTACAATTTACACTATAAACTTTATCCTATATTTAGGACCGGAGGTAATAGTTTTTTTTTTTTTTAAACTTTATGTTATGAGTGATAGACTAGGCTTGTGGTTTATCTGGTATTTCTCATATTAGTCCCCTAAAGCCCCAATAGATGTATTGGCTTTTTATGTAATTCGTTTTATCCCTAAGAAATTGACTTTTAATAAAAAAAAATAAGTGGAGTTTTTTTCCCTAAGAATTTTTATAAAGCCTCCATGCTTTTGTATTTGCCTCTTGCCAGGTCCCATTAATCCTTGTAACATGACTCAAAATTATTGTGGGTTTATTTGTGTCGGCTTTTTTAGGAACAAAATATGCGATTGCGTGGGGCAAACCAACGATCACTTGCTTTGGGCCTTTAAGGCTGAATTTGGATGGGCTTTTAGTCCATTTAGCTTATGGGAAAAAGCTACTTTACGGTGTGTTTGGTTTGAGGGGAGGGTAGGGGAGGAGAGGGAGTTAAATTACTTTTTTGGGTTGAAGGTATTTAAATTTTGGGTGGGAACTCAAAATTTAAAAGGAGTGAGAGGGTAAATTTTGGGCGGGAATTCAAAATTTAAAAGAATTAGAGGGTAAATTTTGAGTTTCTTTTATCTAAAATTATAATTTACTAATCATCCCCTCCCTCAAACGAAACACATCCTAAATCCTCGACCAAAATATGGTTTTTGCATTCTACCGTAGCGAGAGAAACACTATTTTAATGGGTCTCACCTTCGTTTTCAAAGGAGAAATGATAACATTACCAAAAGACCAATAATTTTATGTTTATAAATAATCTAAAGAGTGAAAAGAAATTAAATAAAAAAATTTAAGAGAAAATTGGGAAAAGTTTTCATTAAAAATGAAACTGGTGAGAAGGATCTATTAAATTTTTATACACCCAGATACTATGTAAATTTTGTACCCTCAAAGTATAGTACTCTAATTTAAGTTCTTCTTGGCCATTAAATTTTTAGTGGAGGATTTTTTCCAATTTTTTATAAAATATAAGTGTGTTACTATCTTGAAAATTTTTCAATAATTAATTAAATTTTTTATAACTTTAATATTTCTCTTAAAATTATCACAATATATACTTATTATTTAATAAAATTCATTTTTTTTTCAGCTTTTTTGCATCTAAACTTATTTTTTTAAATAATATCTAAACAAGTTTCAATTTAAGAAAATCATATTTACTATCATCAATCCAAACTTTTTTTTTTTGATACACATCAATCCAAACTTTGATAACATTAGGAGTGTGTTTGGGATCATGTTTGTGATCCCGAAAATGACTTTTAGACTGCAAAAAAACAACTTTGGGCCTACATTTTTTTGTTTGGATCCACGTCATGTGCAATGGGCCTTCTGCTCTAATCTCGGTTATTTTCCTAAGCAACCTTCAGTTGCTTTTAGCTTCCACCATCGAGTTTTTCCCCCTTGTTGTGTCTCACTATCATGCACAATGACCAATTCCCTCTCATTCTTTTTATTACTCCATGCTCTCTTTAATATAAGATATATTTATATAGTTGATCTTAATTCTAAATATAAAACATAATTTTTACATTTATCAATATTTTCTTAATTTATCTCTATTCATGCTTTCTTAACAAATAATTAAGAAGGAGGGTGGATGAGAGAATTAAAAAAAGATGATTATGGTGTTTTCAAAAATATATATCATATTAACTAACTCAATTAACTTCCTTAAAATAATTAAATTAGGTAAATATATCTTAGATTAAGGATTGAAGGAGTACTTCATAATTCATACAGGTGGCCTCACCAATAACTTTATCGTATTTTTTAACTTATCAATAATAAAATAAAATGAATAGAAAATAAAAGCAAGCCATATAAGCAATAGTAATTATATTATTTAATATATATATATATATATATTATTAATATTTTAATAAAAATAATATTCTCTGCTAAAAATTAACTTTTTCTCAAACCAAATTGTAAAATTTAATAACAAATATGTTTATAATATTTTATCAATAATATATTAAATATTTTTTATTTTTATCATTTTAATTTTGATACTTTTACCTATTCGTTACATACATATATGTTGGTATGTTTTTATTTAATAACATTAATATGCTTTTAAGCTACATCTAGACTTACTTTTACATTGCTCATCCAAACAAGTTTCAATTTATCAAATTGACTTTTTTCAAAAGTCAATTTAAACATAAATTACATTACATTATCTGACTTTTACCTTAACTTAAGTTTGTAAAATTCATATTAAATAAAAGTCACTTTTGAAACTGCTAATCTTGAAGGCAAAAAAAAAAAAAAAAGACACCATTAATCCAAACACACCATACATTATCTGATTTTTAACCAATCTTGAGTTCCCAAAAGTCATATTGAAGAAAGTCACTTTTACCGGATCCAGCTATGGTCCTCTTCCTTCCCATCCACTTATAGTCCTCTTCTTAATCTGGACCGTTGGATTAAGATATCAACGGTCCAGATTTAATATATTATAAAAATATAATAATAATAATATTTTTATATTAAAAAAAATCTGAACCATTGAGATCTTAATCCAACCGTCCAGATTAAGAAAATGACTGTAAGTGGATGGGAAAGAAAAGGACCATAGCCGGATTCACTTTTATTACCGCCAATCCAAACACACATTATATCAATGATAGTTTTTTTAAAAAAAAGGGAGAATTGCTAATAAATACTTTTTTGGGAAATTAATTGCTGAATACTACCATGAAAGATTTGTTGCACATAACAGAAGATATTTTACACGCAACGGAAGATTGTTTGCACATTTATATGAAAAATTTTTACACACACGAAAGATGGTTTGCATAAAACGAAAGATCGCTTGTACGCTTGGTAGCAATCAACAATTAATTTACTCTAAAGATATTCTTGGGCAATTCTCCCTTTAAAAAAATAAAATTGTAGTCAAGTCAAAAAGCAAAAGAAAGTATGTGCTGGGGTGATAAAAAGATGATTAGTTTCTATCTTGGTTAGGCGATATTTTAATCCAGAAGGGGGAAGGCGACATATTTTTCAACAAAAGTATTTTTGGAAATTACTGCAATGCCGATAAACGCTGCTCTGTCGCTTAGCTATCGGCAATTATGCACCTGCCTCTTGAATTTTTAATACCGAGTTCAACCATGGAAGTCAATTTCTGTGGGATTTTTGAAACCAAACAAAGTTCAAACAGTTTTTGACTTTGTTGCTATTATTCACCTACATGGACTGCCAAAAGTCTCCACTAACACACATTTTTCGATGGCAAGTGCATGGTTTTTGAGGAGTGTGGGAACGAACTCCACGCCCGGTGCCATAAAGAGCATATCTAATACTATTAGATCAATTGTGTATTTGGATTAGTTTTTTTTAATAGTTTTTACGACTTACGAGGTAAGTATGTGAGAATAATTTTGTCTCAGATTGCGCAAACCATGGTTTGAAAGCTTACCAAACTTACACCAAAGGGTCTTTGACCCCACATATTTTTATTGCCGGACACACGCATTTATACTTATCTGATTCTACAGCTATTTATTCAATTTAAAGAGATTAAGCTAAATAAATTATTTAATTATAATATAAGTGACATGATATTTCTAAAATATTTTTATGTAATATTATATTATATATCATATTATAAGTCCGGTAGATTATTTTAAAGAAAAATTATAAATGTAAAAGATAAAATGAAAAAATGTTTTATGTTTAAGACAAAAATTTACTTCTGAACTAGGTCCGGGAGAGTATATATATTGGTTCTCTCCATACATCAAGTTAAAAAATCTCCATCTGTAATTTATTATGAGCATATCAACAACCAACGTCAATTTGGATTTTGAAATATTTTGCCCATAATGCCCACATGAATCTAACAAATTTCTATCTGTTCACTCTTATCTATTTGACTTTTTAAGTTAACTTCTGTCATACTTCCGTGTGGCTGCCCATAGTTTCAATATCCAACATGTCAATGGGTTGCATCTAAAAAATTTCCGGGGTTTAGGCAAAATTATCGGAAAATTTTAGTGTCACGAACTCATCATTCATCAATCCTTGTATCATTTTCCTAACATTAGAAATCATCTCTCAAAATTTTATAACAAAAAAAATTCTAATACTTCACTATCAATAGATGAAACGTTCAAGTCATTAAATGATTTAGATAAAACTGTCTAAATGGGTTAGTTAAATATTTAGATACCGAATTTTTTTGTGCTTAAAACTTAAATTACAAGAAACTCTCTATATTTCCTAGTTATTGTTGAGTATAAACTACTATTAATAGGTAATTGATTTAGATAATAAGCTATAACTTGATTTCACTGTTGTCTCTAACCAAGTTGAACAAACCAATTGCCAAGATAAACTTGAAAGCTTGTGTATTGCGAAAAACTAATCTGAGATAAGTAAGTTTTCAAGGTCACTAAATTCTTAAGTACACCATAAACTTGAGATTGAAATAAAACGTAACCTAACATGAACAAACTATGATTTAGAATTGCCCATGTGGCTATTAGTGTCTTCATGAGTTGACTGAACAAATCTACCCCAGAAGGGATGATCATCCCAAATTCTGGACATTTCTTCGATCGGAATCCCTTTAGTCTCCGGCACCAACTTGTACACAAAAGTCGTCATGATCACGACAAAACAACCAAAGAAGATGAACAGCCCGAATTTCAGGTGACATAACATCTGGGTGAATAACTGAGCAATGAGGAAGGTGCTGATCATGTTCACACCAACTGTGATACTCTGAGCAGCAGGTCTAACTTCAAGGGAAAAAACTTCACTGGGCACCAACCATCCCAGAGGACCCCAAGACCAGGCAAAACCAGCCACATAAACACAGATCACACCGACAACCACAACTGAATACCAATGAGGCAATTTTCCAGGGCTCCCACTTGTGCCAAATTCAATTCCAATAGCTATTGCCATGATAATCTGTGACCAAATCATAGATGATAAGTCTATCAGCAACTAACAAAAATAACCAGTGAGATACAGAAAATGGTTAATATCGTTGCTGATCTTTACTGATTGAACTTTAGTATTGGTCCTTATAGTTTCAAATCGTTAGTTTTGATTTATAAGGACTTGGTTTGAGTTTAAATATATGGACCATAATCAAAAGTTCAAAACTCGTTAAAAGTATAGAGATTAATTGTTAAACTCAGACCAAATTTTTATGAAACTATTGAAAATGAAACCAACGATTTGAAACTATGACTAAAACCAAGATTTGATCAAACTATACGGACTGATAATAGTATTAAACCTATAAAAAATAAGGTTAAAACAAAAGGAGACAGAGTGGAAAAGTTTTTTGTTTGATTTACCTGACAAACTAACATTTGAAGACCACCTTCAATGAAGAGAGTTCGTCTTCCGAATTTATCTACAACAAGAATTGAAACCAAAGTGGAGACAGGTTTAACACTGCCAATGATCACAGCAGACATGAGTGAAGCAGTGCTTCCAAAGCCAATTGATCTGAACAAGATAGGAGCATAGAATGTGATCACATTCAGGCCAGTGAATTGCTGGAAGAAGGGAATTAATATTGCCAAAACAAGCTGAGGCCTATACTTCCTCTGCCTCAAGGTTGCCCAAGGGTGTTTCACCAGTTTTGAGGACTCTCTAGCAGCAACAATATCATTAAACTCTGCCTCAATGTTAGGCGTACCCCGGATTTTTATAAGCTCTTGTTTGGCTTCTTCGAGACGGTCCCGTTCAACAAGAGAGCTTGGAGAATCAGGAAGGAAAAAAGACCCCACAAGGAAAATAACGGCAGGGACTGCACCTAATCCTAAGCTTAATCTCCATCCTTGACCATTCAATATATCGGCAAAGTAGTAGTTCACAAGGTTGGCACTAAATATACCAATAGTGATAGATAATTGGAAACACATGTTTAAAGCTCCTCGGTACTTGTAAGGGGCCATCTCAGAGACGTAAATGGGAACAGACTGAACATAAAACAAAATGTAAAAGGATCAATTGAGAATTATCAGGTTCAGGCAGCAAAATATTGCAGAAGAATCAGACCCAGAAGCTAACTAAGCCAAGAGTATTTACCTGATTGGCACATCCAATACCAAAACCAAGCAACATTCTACCAACGATAAGCATCCACATGTGAATGGCTAATCCATTGAGCAATGCGCCTAAGACAAAGAAGACACCACCAATCATCATAGTCGCACGCCTTCCTAGCTTTCGTGTGATCGTGGATGCCCCAAGACCAGAAATTAGGGCAGTTAGATACAGAGAAGATGTGAAAAGTGTCAGGATCTGGCTGTTGAATTTACAGTATTGATTCGATGAAGGTTTCATGTTAGCCTCTCGTGAATATACCGATGGAAAGAATTTCTGGAGGAACGAATCCATAGACGTAACTCCACCTAAAGAAAAAAACAAAATAAAAAACAAAACGACCCCGCATCAGAAATTTCAGACAACTACTCAATCAGACATTTCATCAAACAGATGATACATTTAAAACACCAAGGTTCAGATAAAACTACTCATCTTCAACACAAGCGTTTGAAGCAAAAAGGAATTAGGGCATTAAGAGAAACGATGTTCATCTAGGCATTTCATCGAACAGATGATACATTTAAAACAGAGATGCGAAATTCTTGAACTCGAACAACACGAATAATGAGCATCCAAGTGTAGTGAGTAAAATCGAAGTCAAAAAATAGTAAAAAAGGGATTGAATCGTTTACCTGAAACACCGTGATCATAACCAAAGATTAAACCACCCGTGGCAGCAAGAACGCAAGTGAGGACCACCCTCGGGGTGAGTTCGCCGGGATATTTCATTGTCGGGTCCATATCTTCGCCTTTCATGATTGAGTAACCAGAGTGATACAAACTCTTTAATAATGAATCCTTCTTTTGTGGTTGCTGTTGATAGAGAGATAACCAAAAGCTCTGAATCCTAGCTATTGGAGAAGATAAGGAGAAGTTTCATATATAGGAAGGTACATGCATGTGGAAGAAACAGCAGCACAAATATAGAAGGAAGGATTGGGGATCAGAATGGCACATCATATCAGTTTCAAACCTTTTTCAAATATAGAGAAAAGGATAGATTGCTTAAATTAGGGATTTCGTATTTTTAGTATCAATTCAGATATATTTCCAACGTGGTCAAACTCCAAAACTGATATCGTGAGGAGCCTCGCCTATACCACTGTAAGGGTGTGTTTGAGGTGAGGTGAGTTGGCGTCGGGAGGAAAGCGGAGGGGAGTGGCGGGATGAGGAAAAAAACCTAAAATTTATGTTTTCATTTTTTTTAATTTTGTATTCCTATATAAAATTTATCTTTTCATTTTTTTTTTAAATTTTGAGTTCCCACCCAAAATTTAAATATCTGCAACTCAAAAATATAATTTAACTCCTCTCCTCTTTCTCTCACTCACCTCAAAACAAACACACCCTAAATCGAAAATGTAATACTGACTAACCAAATCAGGGATATTATCGGATATATATATCTGTACATGTATATTAGGATGATATGAATCTATGAAAATGTACGTAACAAATGGAATTTAAAAGATTTAATATTAACCGGATATTTAAAAGATTGAGGGTATTACTTTATGTTGGGTGATAAGTAATATTTGATTAAAATATTCTCATTAATTTTATTTTATAACTACCTTAAATGATGTAAGTAGAATAATATCATTGTCAAACCCCACCTAAATTACAAAATAATGGATTGACTGTGTCATGCAAAAAATCTAAAATTTGTATAGGAAAACAAAAATATTGTTATAATTTGATATAGATATTGACAGGGCAAAAAGATATATAAATGCCATTTCAATTATTAAAATCTTAAAAAGTATGTTAACACTTGTAAAAACAGAAAAGTGATAGAGATCAAATTAAGATATTAAAATGTTGGTGATTTTATTAAAATACCACTTAATTTTTTTAATTAAAAAATAGAGGCACCCTCACCTCAGCACCATTGCTAGCCGGTCACCGGTTACTAAAACTCTAACAATGATAGCTGTTTTTTGGGAAAGCGATTTTTTTTTTCATTCAAAAAATGTGGAGCCAAGGTGGTGGAATTGGGATTTGAACCCTCACCTTGGTTTCTTCTAAAAGCATGGGCTATTGGGACACCAAACTTCCTTTGAGATATCTATGCATAAGAATATATGTGTAAAAATGTTGAAATGATTAAAGACATAATGATATTGATTAAAGGCAAAAAGATATATTTAAATGAGAAATGATATTAACTAAAAGCGTAAATGTAGTGACTAAAGGCATAATGGTATTGATTAAATAAGTAATATAAATGACTAAAGGCATAATGATATTAATTAAATGAGTAAAAGCGGAATGATATTAATTAAATGAGTAATGATACTAACTAAAGGCGTAATGATATTAATTAAATGAGTAATGGAAATAACTAAAGGAATAATTGTATTAATTAAGTGAGTAATGATATTAATTAAAGGCGTAAACGTATTGACTAAAGTGTATAATGATATTGACTAAATGAGTAACGGTATTACCTAGAGGCGTAATAGTATTGACTAAATGAGTAGTGAAAATGACTAAATGCGTAATGGTATTGAATAGAAACATAAAGAAGTTAAAAAAATGAGTATTGATATTAACCAAATGCATAAATATATTGATTAAAAACGTAATGGTATTGACTAAATGCTTAAAAGTGTTTATCAAAAGGTGTAATGGTATTGACTAAATGTGTAATGGTATTAACTAAAGGTATAATGATATTAATACATTTACTCATTTAGGCAATATCATTGCTCATGTATACACATTTTGTTAATATCATTACTTATTTAGTTAATATTATTACACATTTAATAATTTGTATTATTTATTTAGTCAATACTATTATACCTTTAGTCAATGGGTTTATACCTTTAGTTAATATCATTACTTATTTAGTAAATACATATGCACCTTTAGACAATACCATCACACACACACACACATCAAAAGAAGCATGGTGTCCCATTGGCCATGGCTCTTGCAAGGAACCAAGATGACGGTGCCCTCTTCTTTTCTTTTTTTATTTAAAAAATTGAGGGATATTATTATAAAATCACTAATACTTTAAAATTCTAAATTGATATCTGTCACCTTCCCGACATTTTCATGTCTTAACCAATGTAATGGAACCCGGACCGGACCGGCCGGGAAACCGGTCCGGTCCAGGTTCACTTATTAAAAAAAAAAAAATTTACTTTTTCCTTTAGAATTTCATACTATAAGTCTAAAATTTTCAATTTCTCACCGGTTTGGTCCCGGTTTGACCCACTGACCCTTAACCCAGTACCCCGACCGGTTCAATGCCCGGTCCGGGTTTTAATACCTTGGTCTTAACAGATTTTTTGGATTTCATTATTTCGTAAATTTAAATGGTATTTTATTAGAATTTTCCATATTATCAAATCTTGTTTGATCAAATATAAACATAATATCTTATATTTATATTTTTAATATAGATACAACATTGATAATATTAAAATAGGATATATATTTAATAAGTAAGGTTGAGATTCTAAATAGGTGAAAATTAAATATTGAGAAAAGCGTATAGCAAAGAAAAATAAAAAAGAAAATTTGCTGAATAAAAATATATGTAATAAATAACTCAGAGAGGCCGACAGATAGAGATCGAGTTTTTGTTTAAGATAATGATATAATAAACGTGGGACCCTTAAAAGTTTAATCCAATGCCCTTTTTTAATTATTCACGTGAGGGATTCAATTATTGAAATTCACATGCTTTGGTTAGGATGTTAAGTTTTAATTAAGATTCCATATAAACAGTTAATCACTGGTTGCTGATAAGTTTATGCATAGGAGAACAAAAATAAGAATACAGAAATTTAATGAGATACATGAATGTGTATTACTGCAAACAAGGGATTCATAAAAAAACAAAAAACAAATCTGGATCATAAAAATGAAAAATTTCCTCTATTATATTATGCTAACTATATCAATTATTTTCTACCAACAATATTAGTAGTAGTATATTACTATATAAATTATTCTCAGAGCTGTAACTAAAGATATAATTTTCAAACGCAGATGTGCCGAGGTAACAAAATTCCCTCTATTTTTTTTATACATTTCCGTATAAAAAGAAAAAGATAGCATGAGATAAAAAATTCTTGGTAGCAGGAAAAGATTTGGGAATCCTTACCATTAATACTTGGAAAAATATCTTAAAAATTTTATTGGTCAGACCTAAATTTAAGTGTTACATATTTTCTGTGTGTGAAATTTTGCATAGTACTATTAATACATAATGTCTTTTGACTAATAAAATTCTTAAATAAGAACTTTTTCACCAGTTTTTTAAATATTTCTGGACTTTATTAGACAAACTTCTTTTTATTTATACGACAAAAAATCACTCAAATGCTATTAATTCAAAATAAAAAACATCATTATGAAAAAGAAAGAAGTACGAATGAGTGGAGAGAGCGGGTTGAGGCAACTAGTGGTTGTGAGTCGTGAGTTGTGACTGTGGGGCTCTGCAGTGGAGAACATTGGCGTGAAGCAACAATTCATAAAATCATGCTTTCAACATGATCATATATACGTCTGTTGATAGGTATATTTTATCCACATAATAAATTTGATTTTTTTATTAAAATGAACAATTATATATATGTTTTACCAAATGGGTTTAAGGTGCAAATTTACTTCGGAAGTTTTCGTTAAAGAGCAATGTTATCTTGAAAATTTTTTTAGGTGCAATTTTGCCCTGAAAATGTTAAAATAGAACAATATTACCAATTTTTGTTAAAAATTTAACATTTAATGTCAATTTTTTAATAATTAATATTAGTTTTTTAATGTCAATATTGCTATATTTTGAAATTTTAGGGGTAACATTAAACCTGAAAAAATTTCTAAGATATTATTGCTCCTTAGTAAAAAATTTTGAGGCAAATTTGTACCTTTATCCCATAAGGGGCGTGATTAACCCATTGTGGGACTAGTTTGTTGGTGCAAAAAAATAAATTGATTTTTAAATAAAATGATCAGTTGTATCATTGTATGTATTTCACTGGAAATAGTAATAGCATGTTTGGGATCACTTACTTTTTGGATATAAATGTTTATTATGTAAGTTGAGATAAAACTTCTCTCACATACTTACCTCGTATATTGTGAATCATGATTTATAAACACTTATAAGTAAAAAATAAACTATTCTAAATGAACGCTAAGTTGCCCCCGTTGTAGGTTTATATTCCTGTGAAGGGGGTTAATTGGTTGCTATTGTGTGTGTATATATATTATAAATATTTAATAGATTTACATATTATCGCTTATCATATAACGGGAAAAATGATAGATTGAGGTAAAAGATATTGGCTTGAATGTTCGGTCATATTCTTTTTTTTTTTTTTTTGCTAAACATATTTAACCACATTCAATTTGAATTAACATGGAGAGTTCTAAGAAAAAAAAAAAGGAGAAAAAGAAATAAACCATGCTTTAAAAATTGTTGACCTTGATTAGCTTACTAGTAAAATTTAAAAAAAAAACTGCGTATTAAAAAAAAATTCTGAGTTTCTAACCTCAGACCAGTGAAGATATATATATATATCATATTGGAAAAAAAAAAGATATATATATCAAGCGGACCTTTGCATTTTGCATTCGTGGTGACAAGAATAAATTTCTGAATAAAAATGATTATAGAATTATATTAATTATAAAAAACTCATTTGAATAGCTTATGGCTAAATTAAAATTTTAACTTCAAATTAAATTTTAATATCAAGAGAAGTGTTGGGAAGATCGTTTCATGTCTTTTATTAGGCACAATAGTAACACCCGTGATAGGAGGGACATGTCACAAGTCACATGTGATGGTTGAAGAGGCGGAACTTGATATATGGCTATTGTCCTATTTAGAAGTTAGGCAAAGCATTTTTTCCAATTCTTACTATAATGATCTTATTAAATTTGAAAAAAAATGATACCAAGGTCTCAATCAACAAAAATAGTATCAGAAAAGCTTATAACTTGTCAATAATAGTTTTTTCACTTATTATTGATAAACTATGAAACTTTTTTGAAACTATTGTTTTGAGTTGGGACCTTGATATCGTTTTTCCATAAATTTATTATATGAACATATAATCCTACTTATAGTTTATTAGTTTATAGATTATTATTTCCTTGGACTTGCCACACTGATAATTATTATAAGTCTAATTTGATGGAATCTCACGTAACAATAAATTGAAGTTAAGATATTTAACATGTCTTAAATTGATTGCTCTTTTTTTTTTAAAAAAAATGTCCTTATTTAATAATGATTATTGAAATAGTTATTGGAAGAGATGGTAAGGAACCCCCTTACAAAGAGAACTTAATTACATATATTGGAAAATAACTTGTTGGACTAGCTTTAACCTTGATGCTCCTAGCCTAATGAATTAGTCTCAAGTAATCATGTCTAAAGTGACTTGAAGATGCCAACAAATGTTGGTTTAATTGGTAAAGGGATTGGCTCATAATCATAAGGGTGTGGATTCGAATTCTGCCGATGTGAGAACCTTGTTGGTAGTTGATCTGCAATTACTTCTATAAATGCTCTTTGAGCCTGAAGACATACCTTGACTCTGATGAGCCCCCGAGATCCAACTCACATAAACTTTTAAATATCAGGAAAAAAATGTGACTTAAAGATGCTATATATTTTCCCCCATATATTTTCAATGGTGTAAATTAGGAAACTAATCATTAATAACTCTCAGGGTGTACTTATATTTAGAAACAATTTTTTTTAACAAACTAGACTTATAATAAAGATTAGAGTGGTATCAATTATTAAAATAGAAAAATTAATATTAAATTTTTAGATATAATTGTTTTAAAACTTTTCTAGGTTTCAGTAAAACATGTTGAAAATATCTTATAAACAAAAGCACATAAATTTTTATGAAGGAAGGAATTATAAATTTATGAGATAAAATAGATTAATATCTTATATTTAAAATCAAAGTAAAATTATGTCTAACTTTTATATTATTTTGATCCTCAATATAAGACATATTTATTTAATTTGATTAGATTAAGGAAATTAGTTAAATTAGTTAACATGATAAGTATGCTCTAAAACACCATGGCCACCTTCCTTAGTTCTCATATTTCCTCTCCTCCTTAATTATTGTTGAGGGAACATTAATAGGGTAAATTAGAAAAAGATTGATAAATATAAAAAATTTATCTTATATTTATAATTAAGATCAATTTTCTAAATATATTTTATATTAAAAACCGAAGGAAGTATTAGGCACCGGATCAACTTATCCCATTTGAAAACATAGGAATATAGGATCATGCCCAAAAAAAAAAACACAAAAGACAAAATTGATTGTATTACAAGATATTTCACCGCAATTTGCGCCGGAAACCATCCATTTGTGCCACTATTCTACTTGTGAAATTTGATGTCTCTTAATCCTTATCTGCTAATCCTCTCGCTTGTGATCATATTACCCGTTGTTTTCAATTGAGTTTTTAATATTAGATATTGCCAGATTAAATTTAATATCAAAGTTTAATGCGTCAACATCACACTTAACATATAAATTATATTAAGAAAAAAATGTCTCCATCTTAATATTATTGGATTAGTTTTATCCTTTAAATTAGGTATCTCGACTTCCATCGTAGTTATAGGATTTATCAGCTAATGAAGTTAGGAAAGTTTTGTTCTCATCTGGTTTTTTTTTTTTTTTTTTGGCCGATGTTCTCATCTGGCCTTTTTTTTTTTTTTTTGAATATAAAACTGGAATTAAGTGCACTCAGCCTTAAATTCAAAGATCTTTTATTTGCTTGTTTTCCTAGATATGCTTTATATTGTTTGGAATCTGCGTTGTCTTTTCATTCTGTTGGTTGTTTGTTTTTATGTTTTTGATGTTATAGTTTCACTTTGACCAAAAAAAAATGTTATAGTTGCACTTTGCTTTTAATATAATATGTTTTTTTGGAAAAAAAACAAAAAAGAAAAAGTCTCCAACAATCATATACGGTTTGTTTTTGTCCGTAACCAAAATATTTCTCAATAAATTATAAATATTGTTATGAATATTAAATATGTAAATGTCCATTGACTCATATTACTCTTCCAGTTAACTTAACATAAAGAAGAAAAGAAGACTTGACACAAAACAAAAGCAAAAGAAGACAAGGACATAAAGAAGATATAAAGTAATCATGGTCATGTAACCAGGGTTAAATATAACCATGGTTATGCAACCAGAGTTAGATTTCTGACTTTATATAAAGGCTTGTAATCGATTGTTTCAGTTGAACTAAATGAGAAATTCTCTTTAGAAATTCTATCAATTTTCTCTGAATCCTATCAATCTTCTCTCTTATCACATATACTTTTATAATACGTTATCAGCACGAAGCTCTAAAAGAAGGTATGATCTTCTTATAGTTTCTTTAATGATTATATATACCTTGTTTTATTTTATAGATCTGGGATAATCTGAGCCACTATATGAAATTAGAGAGATACTTTTACCAATTGTTATATAACATCGGGTTCCATAGCTAAAATTGGAGATCGTCATTATTTTTATATCATTTATATATCATTGTCAAGTTCTTTTATATTATTATTATTATTATTATTGCCAGAAGCCATACACATCTGATTCTTGAAATTATGACCAGAAGTCATAATGTTTTAATTTTTTATAATATGGCTAGAAACAATATCCATTTGATTTTCTATTATATGGCCAGAAGCTATATACATTTTTTTATCTTATACGACCAGAAGCCATATCTCTTTTCTTATTATATGGCCAGAAGCTATATATATTTTCATCCTTTATCTTATTGTATGGCCAGAAGTCATGTACAACTTTTATCCTGAAAATAATAGTTAATTCCTCATCTTGAGATTAAATGGCCAGAAGCCATACATGTTTTAATTTTCTTATCTTGCCTTATGAATTATTTATTGTCTTTATGAATTTACAGTTATTATATTGCATATTTACATTTCATATTTTAATTATTTTCATTTATCTCTTTAATTAGTTTGAACTATGGCAAATCTAGCAAAACTTGAAATTGTGGTACTTGATATTAACGGGAAAAATTATTTATTTTGGAAGTTGGATGCGGAAATTCACCTGAATGCTAAAAGTGTGGAAGACACAATCAAAGAAGGGAATCATGCATCCAACCAAGACAAAGCCAAATCCATGATTTTTCTTCGCCACCGTTTACATGAGGATTTAAAAATTGAATATTTGACAGTAATGGACCCACTTGTCCGTTAGAACAATTTGAAAGAAAGGTATGATCACTAGAAGATGGTCATTCTTCCAAAAGCTCATTTTGACTGGATGTATTTGCGCCTGCAAGATTTTAAATCTATAAGCGAATATAACTCAGCTATGTTTAGAATTACTTCTAAATTGAAATTATGTGGAGAAAATGTTATTGATGATGATATGTTAGAAAAGACATTCTCCACATTTCATGCATCCAATTTGCTCCTGCAGCAGCAATATCGTGAAAAAGGTTTCAAGAAATATGCTGAGTTAATTTCTTATCTCCTTGTGACTGAACAAAATAATGAGCTTTTATTGAAAAATCAGGAATCCCGTCCAACAGGCTCAACTCCATTCCCTGAAGTGAAAGTAGTAACAAATGAATTTTATTGTGGTCGTGGCCGTGGACGTGGATGTGGACGTGGGCGTGGCTACAGTCGTGGGCGTGGTCGATATCATGGTGGTTCAAATTCCTACCAAAAGTGGGAAAAAATTGATAAGAACCAAAAAGGGGAAAGCAGTAGGCATAATAAATATGCTGATAATCCATGTTATCGATGTGGTGGCAAGGGCCATTGGTCTCGTACCTGTCGTACACCAAGGCACCTAGTTGATCTTTACCAAGAATCAATTAAAAATACTGGTAAAATATCAAATATTGAAGTTAATCATGTTGATCAGGGCGAGAATTCTGAGTATGGCGATATAGATAATAACTATTTGGATGTTGCAGATTTCTTAATATAATTTTAACTGTTATATTTTATTTAAAGTTGTTTCTATCATATGTATTAATGTTAATTATGTTTTTATGAAGAATGAATCCTATTGGCATCAATCCTGAAGATTTATGTCTCGTTAATAGTGCAACAACCCACACCATACTCAGACATGATAAATATTTTTCTTCCCTGGTAATACGAAAAGCTAATGTTCAGACTATATCTGGTAGTACAAATTTAATTGAAGGCTCTGGAAGAGCTAATATTTTGTTACCTGAAGGAACAAAATTATGCATTGATAATGCATTTTATTCTACCAAGTCTAAAATAAATTTACTGAGTTTCAAAGATATCCGCAGAAATGGATATCATTTAGAAACAACAATTAAAAATAATTAGGAATATCTTATCATTACAAATATAGTTGCTGGTAGAAAATGCATATTAGAAAGTTTTCCTATTTTTTCTTTTGGTTTGTATTACACATGTATAAGCATAATTGAAACACATGCTATTGAGAACCAGAAGTTCACTAATGCAGACCAGAAGTTTGCCAATTCAAACCAGCAGTTTGATAATGTAAACCAGAAGTTAACTAATGAATTTATTGTTTGGCATGACCGATTAGGCCATCCCGGTTCAATCATGATGCGACAAATAATTGGGAATTCATGTGGACGATACCCTGAAGTGTAAACAAATACCATAATCCCATGATTTCTCATGTGCTGCATATTCCAAGGGAAAGTTAATTATCCGCCCCTCACCAAGCAAAGTAGAAAGTGAGTCTCTCACATTTATAGAACGGATACAGGGAGATATTTGTGGGCCAATACACCAACCATGTAGACCATTTAGGTATTATATGGTTTTAATTGATGCATCAACTAAATGGTCACATGTTTGCTTATTATCTTCTGGCAACCTGGCGTTTGCGAGATTACTTGCTCAATTGATTAGATTAAGAGCACATTACCCTGATTATCCTATCAAGAAAATACGTCTTGATAATGCTGGTGAATTTACATCACAAGCTTTTAATGAATATTATATGTCCCTTGGAATTGATGTTGAACATCCTGTAGCTTATGTTCATACGCAAAATGGACTTGCAGAATCATTGGTTAAAAGGTTACAACTAATTGTAAGACCTTTACTTATGAAATCTAATCTCCCAATTTCTGCTTGGGGCCATGCCATTTTGCATGCAACAATGTTAATTCGCATTAGGCCAACAAGTTATTTAAAGGTTTCCCCCTTACAAATGGTTTTTTGTTAGGAACCTAATATTTCCCATATAAGAACTTTTGGGTGTGCGGTATATGTGCCTATAGCACTACCATAATGCACCAAAATGGGTCCCCAAAGAAGGATGGGAATATATGTTGGGTATGAATCTCCATCAATTATAAAATGTTTAGAACCATCCACAGGAGATTTATTTACGGCACGATTTGCCGATTGTCATTTTGATGAATCACTTTTCCCAATATTAGGGGGAGAAAACAAACAGCTGGGTAAAGAAATTAGTTGGAATGAATTATCATTGGCTCATTTTGATCCTCGTACAAAACAGTGTGAACTGGAAGTTCAAAAGATAATTCATCTACAAAATTTAGCTAATCAAATGCCAGAAGCATTTACTGACCCAAGGAAAGTGACAAAGTCACATGTCCCAGCTGCTAATGCTCCTATTAAAATTGATGTCCTTGAAGGACAACATGCTATGAATGAATCTAAAGCACGCCTGAAGCATGGCAGGCCCATCGGTTCCAAAGATAAAAATCCTTGAAAAAGAAAAGGAGCAAAGAATATAGATGGTCAAGTCGAGGATAATGAAGAAAAATTATTAGCTCCAGAAGAGAATGTTGTAGTCCCAGAAGAGACCCAGGTACCTAATATATGCGAAAATAATGAGATCTCAATAAATTATGTCATGAATGGAATCCGATGGGATAGAAATGAAGTTAACATTGATGATATTTTTGCTTATCATATAGCATATGATGTAATGAATGATAATGAGGATCATGAGCCAAAATTCATTAGTGAGAGCCAACATAGAAAAGATTGGCCCCTATGGAAAGATGTCATTAATGCAGAACTAAAATCATTGGTTAAATGAAAAGTATTTGGACTTGTAGTCCTTACACCTGAAGATGTAAAACCAATTGGATGCAAATGAGTATTTGTACGAAAAAGAAATGAAAATGGCAAAATAACTAGATATAAGGCACGTCTTGTAGCCCAAGGTTTTACACAAAGACCTGGCATTGATTTTGAAGAAACATATTCACCAGTAGTGGATGCGACTACTTTTCGTTATTTAATTAGTCTAGCAGTAGATGCAGGACTTGATTTACATCTAATGGATGTTGTGACTGCCTATTTATATGGATCACTTGACAATGATATTTATATCAAAGTCCCTGAAGGACTTAAGATGCCAGAAGCATCCAATACAAGTTCTCGAGAACAATACTCAGTCAAGTTAAATAAGTCCCTGTATGACCTGAAGCAATCAGGGCGCATGTGGTATAATCATCTTAATGAATATTTGTTGAAAGAAGGATACAAAAATGATCCGATATGTTCATGTATCTTTATGAAAAGATCTAATAGTGAGTTTGCTATAATTGTTGTTTATGTTGATGATATCAACATCATTGGAACTCCTGAATCTTCAAAAGGTAGTTAATTGTTTGAAGAAAGAATTTGAAATGAAGGACTTAGGAAGAACAAAATTCTGTCTTGGATTACAGATCGAGTACTTCAAGAAAGGGATCTTTGTATATCAAGAAACTTATGTGAAGAAAGTCCTAGAGCGATTTTACATGGATAAATCTCATCCATTATGTACCCCAATGGTTGTAAGATCTTTGAAGGTGGATAAAGACTCATTCCAACCCCGAGAAATTAGTAAAGCAGATGATGAAAAACTACTTGGTCCAGAAGTACCATATCTTAGTGCTATTGGAGTACTAATATATCTTGCTAATCACACACGTCCTGATATATCATTTGCTGTTAATTTACTAGCAAGATATAGTTCTTCACCAACACGAAGGCATTGGAATGGAATAAAGCACATTCTTCGTTATCTCAGAGGTACTACAGATATGGGGTTATACTACTCAAATGTATCTAAGCATGAACTGGTTGGTTATACAGATGCCGGATTTTTGTCTGATCCACATGATGGTAAATCACAAACGGGCTATCTATTTACATGTGGAGGTGCAGCTATTTCATGGCGATCTATGAAACAGACTATATCAGCCACATCATCTAATTATGCAGAAATTCTAGCAATACATGAGCAAGTCGAGAATGTATGTGGTTGAGGTCAGTGATACATCATATACGTACAACTTGTTATTTATCTTCAGGCAAAATGATCCCAACAATCATATATGAGGATAATGCTGCATGTATCGCTCAACTTAAAGAAGGCTATATCAAGGGCGATAGAACAAAGCATATTTCACCAAAATTCTTCTTCACTCGCGACCTTCAAAAGGATGGTGAAATAGATATCCAGCAAATCAGTTCAGGTAAAAATCTATCAGATTTATTCACTAAGTCACTCCCAGGTACAATCTTTGAAAAACTTATTCATGATATTGGTCTTCGGAGATTCAAAGATTTCAACTGATATTGTCAAGAGGGGGAGTCGATACACGCTGTACTCTTTTTCCCTTATCTAGGTTTTGTTCCACTGGGTTTTCCTAGAAAAGTTTTTAATGAGGTAGCACTCGACGGTGTATCAATGAATGATGTACTCTTTTCTTTGGCTAGATTTTTATCCCACTGGGTTTTTCCTAGTTAAAGTTTTTAATGAGGCACATTCATAATGGACATCCAAGGGGGAGTGTTATGAATATTAAATATGTGAATGTCCATTGACTCATATTACTTTTTCAGTCAACTTGACATAAAGAAGAAAAGAAGACTTGACACAAAGCAAAAGCAAAAGAAGACAAGGACATAAAGAAGATATGAAGTAATCATGGTCATGTAACCAGGGTTAAATATAACCATGGTCATGCAACCAGGGTTAGATTTATGACTCTATATAAAGGCTTGTAATCGATTGTTTCAGTTGAACTGAATGAGAACTTCTCTCTAACTTCTCTCTAGAAATTCTATCAATTTTCTTTGAATCCTATCAATCTTCTCTCTTATCACATATACTTTTATAACAAATATAACATTTCAGAGTTCAGACATATTTTGTTAAGCTTGAATGATTAATCAGAAAATAATTAGTGGTTCAATCCGTCTATACTTCATTTCTTTGAAAGTGGGAATAAATATCTTTTTGGCAAATTAATTGCTAAATGCTATCTTAAAAGATATTTTACACATAACGGAAGATTGTTTGCACGTTCATATAGAAGATTTTTGCATAAACGGAAGATTGTTTGCACACACGGAAGATCGCTTGCACGCTTGATAGTATTTAACAATTAATTTACCTCAAAGGTATTTTTGGACGATTTTCCCACTAATAAGCCATCAATTTTATACACAATCTTCATTATTTAAGTGTTAGAGCTTTCGTGTAGGCTTGATGCCCTTGGAATTTAAAATCATTTTACATCTCATTAATATCCTTCTCAATCCTTTTTATAAGAGCCTAAAATTTAAATTTTCTTGATCTTTTTATAAGAGCTTGACATTATTTGAGCATTTAATGAGTTTTTTTTTCATTTTTACCCCTCATTAATTATATATATTGTATTAATTAAAAAGTTGATGATGGTAATATTTACTTTATTTCTCTTTCTTATTTACCCCTCATAAATAAGGGTATACTTGGAAAAAAATTTTATTTTATACATACTTATTGCTTTGAAATAATTTTAACAATTTTCTTAAATCGCGTAATTCGGTTATTGAGCTTTTATAAATAGGACTAAAGGGAGCATTACATTATAGACACGGACGTGGTAATTGGCAGGTACTCTCTCCAGTTTTTTTTATAGGAGTCGAAAATTTAATTTGTCTTGATCCTTTTTATAAGAGTCTGACTAGAGTTGTTTGAACATTTAATGATTTTTTTTTCATTTTTATCCCTCATTAATTATATATATTACATCAATTAAAAGGTTAATGATACTGGTATTTATTTTATTTCTCTCTCATATTGCTCTTCATAAATAAGGGCATATTTGAAAAACAAAGTTTATTTCATATATACTTATTATTTTTAATTAATTTTAACCATTTTCTTAAACAGCATGATTCGATTATTGAACTCTTATAAATAGGACCAGAGGGAGGAATATTTACATCAATTTGGATAAGAATGACAACAAATAATATAAATATTTTTTAAGAATATATAAAAATAAAAAGTGAATTAAACTATACTATCTTGGTCCTAGTCTTGGTCCTTAATATAGGGCCAGGTCTATAATGTAAATTATATTATAAATAAAATCTTATATTAATAATCGGGTAGTAATATGTTGGAGAGTGTAAGAAAGAGTTTGCGAAAAAAGAGATCATGTATTAATGATCGGGAGTAATATGTTGGAGAGTGAAAAAAAGGGATCCGGCTTTGGTCCCTCTTAGAGCCATCGGATGGAGATATCAACTATCCATATTTAATATATTATAAATATATATTAAATGTGAACCGTTGATATCTCCATCTGACGGCTCTGAGAGATAAAAGGACGGTCATTTTATTGAAAGGAAAAGGACCGAAGTTGCTTCCGAAAAAAAGAGCCGCAAAAAACAAAGCAAGTGAAATGAAATATGATGAGTGGTTTTATAATCACCAAAAATATCATTTCTCTAGTCTTTAATATAAGGTATATTTATCTAATTTGATTAAATTAAGGAAGTTAGTTAATATGACAAGTATTTTTTAAGACACCTTAATCATCTTTTTTTAATTTTCTCATATCTCTCCTCCTTCATTAATATTAAGATAATATCAATAACAGTAGATTAAAAAAATTGATAAATACAAAAATATAAATCCTATATTTAAGACAAATATCACGGAACATGTTTTATATTAACAACGAAGGGAGGAATTCACGAGCAGCTGAGCTTGATTGCGTTTTCACACATCCATTTCAATTTTCAAAGTGAAAGGGACATAGTGGAGCGGCTATGATTATGCACTAGCTTGAGTCACAATATATGCTTGTCGGATTGAGTTTTTGGGTGGCACAATGTTTAAAAGTTACAAATTGAAAAACTTCAATTTTATTTTGATAAAAAAAAATTCAATTTTAGATGGATTGACTTTTGACTGCCCCTTTTCCAATGTGCCTATATTTTCTTAGGATATAAATTAATGGGTCAAGATATATTTAATATCCTAAATTATTTTTTCAGTGATATTTTAAAGTATTTTATGATTTATTCATCACCCTAAAATATATTTTAGGTGTTTCTAGTATCCTAAACTAATTTTTTCATACATACAATATCATGAAATTTTTTTTTTATGTTTTTTATCCCTATTTGATTAGTCATACCATATTTAATTATTATCCCAGTTGATGAAATGGCTCTTTAATATATACAATTAATATTGGTGATTTTTTTGGCTTTAACGTATATAAAAAAGATAGTTTGAGGGAAAAAATAATACAAGTTTGTGGGATAAAGTTGATTGAAGTTTTATATTTAAAACTAAATTTGAGTAAACTTTTGAATTAGCCCCTATATTTAAGATTAGACAGAATGCAAAATAATATAACCAATTCTAAACTTCATGTAGTGCGTGTTTGGAATGGCTTATTTTTGTCCAAAACGTGCTTATAATTCGTGATTCACGGTATACGAGGTAAGTATGTGAGAGGAGTTTTTTCTCGGCTTGCGTGATTCGGGCTTATTTTTTAAGCTGCCGTGAAAACAAACACCCCCGTAATGGATCACATGATCCACACTACTCCCTCCGATCTTAATTATAAGACAACATTTGAGTCAATTATTGGTTTTGTTGTCATTCTTTAGGATGTCGGTTGGTCTCCATGATATCTGTAAATAAATCTAAGTTGTTTTTTTTTTTTCAATGGATAAAAATCTAAGTTGTTTTGATAAGTAAGATGTTAATTATCAAAACTTCATACATCAAATTTTAATTAAACCTAATTCACTTCTTAAGGCTCGATTAGGTTATAAGTCAATATACATTATGCATAAGAACTTTGACGTATAAACTATATGTAATAAATTATGTGCACAAAAGAAGGGGGTGATAAGAGGAAGAGTTTAAACTGAAAAAAAGGATCTAGCCTATAATTTATTTATTTGATAATCTTCTAGCTTATAATTTATTAATTTTATATATACATATTCTGTACAATTAGTTGTATGGTATTTTTTTTTCTGAATGGTGTATAATTTGATGAATAAGATACATGATTCATAGCTTATAAATAATGTGGCTTTTTATACGTGTAATATGAATTTTTTATTGTTAAATAATTATATATACACATATATACACACATATTAAAATTTGACTTTGAATGTTCACATTTATTCCATGCAAAAAAGTAGACACTCCGTGAGATTCCCCACTAGTTAATATGTAAAAAGATGGTAGATTACACCTAGATGGAAGCTTTCTCTTGGAACTTGTGCCACCTTCAACTCTCAATGGACGAAGCTGCTCATAGGATATCGCAGGACAGACTACCGGAAAACCCCATTCTTCTAGCTGCTCTGAAGAAACCGACGAAGTTAGTGAAAGAAGATGTTCCTATGTCTCAATTGAAGCTTGATGAGGGATACGCAGGGAATGTGGTAGCAAGTGAAACACAGGGGGAACTTTCGGACCTACCAAAGCATATAAATCAATCCACATACAGAGACACTTTGCTGGGGCTTAAAGGATCTGATTTTAATGGGGTTGTCTACTCACCTCCCAATTCAAATGGTGATCAGCTGACTTTGAACCTAAGCAACCAATCGTGGATGCTGCCATAACCATCAGAAGAAACAAAAAAACTCATGCATATATATCCTTCAATGCCAATACTGAGAAGGAATTTAATGATGCCTGCCAACCTTGGAACAATACGGTGATAATCACGGTGTTGGGGGCCCATTTCAACTTCCACAAGCTGGAAGAATTACTTTGTAGGATATGGAAATTTAATGAGTTCGAATTGATAGACTAACCAAACAATTATTATATGGTGAGATTCACCAATGCTGAAAACTGGAGTGCTCAGTATAAACGCATATTGCTTGATGGCCTATGGGCAATTGCTCAACATACAGCGTTGGTTCAAAGATGGCCCCCTTACTTTGATCCGTTCCAAAATCCCCTGGGAAGGATTGCAACATGGGTTAGAATCCCAAATATTCCATTCATATTTTACTCTCATAAATTCATCTCTCGTTTGGGTGACATGATAGGGAAAACGCTCAAAGATGATTTACATACTTTGAATTATAAAGATGATATCACTAGTAAAGTGACAAGAGGGACGTACACGAGAACCTGTGTGGAATTAGATTTTCAGAAAAGGCTCATCCCGAGAGTATTCCCGGCATCCTCATTGTTTAATGTTGAATATGAAGGACTGGATCTGATATGCTTTTCATGTGGAAGATATGGGCACAAAAAAGAAGCTTGCTCATGGAAGAAAAAAGAGGGTGATCCAACAATCACACAGCAGCTTCCATTAAGACCAGATCTCATAGCTTTATCGCTGTCATTGGAAAAATCACCACCAGCGGAGAACGCTGAATTCGGCCCATGGATATTGGTTGGTGGCCAAAAGAAATCATGACTCTTTAGAAATGACGGCAATAGGTGCAGCGTGTCAGGTGGAGGACCGCGTACTGAGCAGGCCAAAAATTTGGGAAGGAGATCTATCGTATCTAGATTCGAAGTGATCTCTGAGTTGGAAGACGAAAATGAGTGTGATGGAATTCAAAGCAAGGAAATTCAAAATAATGGCAGAAGGGAGTAGGTGGGTAAGGAAGATTTGACAAGGAAAACATCGTTCTCGGTGAAAACAAAAGGAATTGGAATAGAACTAAAGAGATGAAAGACTTTTCAATGAGTAAGTCAATCACAAAAAGTGTCCAATCATCTAGAAACATCTATGTAGCAAAAAACAAAGGGACCATTGCTACCCTTCCTCAGGAATCAATGATTTCGGCCCATAATAAAGATCCAATTGGTACAAAAGCCCAAGCACCAAAAGAAGCATCCCCTGTATCAAAGCCTAAAAATCAAGCTTCTGGGAATAGAATCCACCAGGTCCTGATGGGCTCTTTGATTTCGGCTGAATCCCAGTCACTTGGGTTAGAGGATTGGATATGTGCTATACCTGGACCTGTCAACATAGATGAGAAATCTCAAGCCTAACTATTGAATCAAGTAATTGCTCCCAGAGAAAGCAGCAAAAACACGGCTAGCTCAATGGTAACGTTAGAAGGCACAGGAAACTCGGTCATCATGCACACAAACAAATCCACTTCAGATGGGAAAATTCTTGGGTTAGTAGACCTGACCTGTGATGTCCCACGCTCTAGCTACTCTGATGACACAAAGCTTTTGCTTTATGGTGAATCATTGTCACCGGAGGGAATCAACAGAAAAGTCAACATGGCAGAGGGCAATTCCTTGGTCAAGTCGGAGGTGGCGTCAAATTTCAGACCGTCTCTGGTTAGTAAAGATGATAGACACAAGGAAGAAAGCAAGTCGAGTAGAAACTTAAGAGAAATCAAAAGCAGAAGCAGCACAACCTCAGGCTGTATTCCTCCAGATAAGTGACCAATCTCTCCTCTTATTTTCTGTCCATGTTTTCCATGATTATAGCTTCTTGGAATTGTCGAGGGGCAGTGGGTAGATCTTTCCCTCGCATTCTTCATGATGTTGTTGAGAAACACAGAATATCTATTTTGTGTCTGCTAGAGACCAGAGTTAGTAGTATGAGAGTAGATTTGGTTGTAAAAAGATTGGGTTTAAATAACTGGTTGAGGGTAGAAGCAACTGGCTATGCGGGGGGGATTTGGTTGTTATGGCATGATAGTGAGGTTTATGTTGAATATATTTCCTCCATTACACAGTTTTTGCATTGTCGTCTAGTAAATAGAAACTATACTGAATGCTTCTGTTGTACTTTTGTATATGGTGATCCTAGATGGAGCTACAGACAAGACCTGTAGGCAGGCCTTCATGATTTGGCAGATAGAACCCATAAGGCGTGGCTGGTTTTAGGTGATTTTAACTCCTTCTTGAACCCTTCTGACAAAAGGGGAGGTGCTCCTGTGCATGTAAGATCATTACAACTATTCCAAAATTGTGTGCAAGAAAGTGGTTTGATCGAGCTTCCTGTGGTTGGTGACAAATTTACATGGGCTAAGAACGGTTTAAATGAAAGGCTTGACTGGGTTTTCTGTAATTTAGCATGGGAATTATCACAACCAAATCACAAAACATTCCATCACCTGCGCTACAAGTCATACCATAGGGTGATTGTAGTTTCTGCCGGGAGTGATAACCTAACAGCCCCTTCAAATCAGTTTAAATACCAAGAGGCTTGGTGCTTAGAAGAGGGATTCACTGACCTGGTAATTTCTGCTTGGCAAGATAAGAATTGGATTGATAGCTGTAATACATTCCAGGAAAATCTACACTGTGGAACACAAATGTTATAGGGAATCTTCCTAAGAAGAAAAGGACACTGCTCAAGCGTCTTGAGGGTGTTGACCGTGCAATAACAGCTCACCCTCATTCTAGCCTGTTTAAATTAGAAGCTAAGCTGTGGCAAGAATACATAAAAGTTGTCAATCAGGAGGAGCTCCTTTGGTTCCAGAAGTCAAGATGTAAGTGACTTAAGTATGGAGACAAGAACATGAGCTTTTTCCATTCTACAGTAAAGATAAGAAGAAAGAAAAATAGAATTGAGATGCTAAAAAATGATCATAGGTAATGGATTACTGATCAAGAGGTTTTGAAACATCAAGCACTTACCTACTTCAAAAACCTCTATTCAGCAGATCAAGAAGTGCTTCACGTGTCTGACTGGCTGGTAAATTATCATCAATTGAATGAAGCTCAACTAACAATATCCAGAGGAATGTGACTACGATAGAAATAAAAAATGCGGCATTTCAGATTGGAGCATTTAAAGCACCGGGTCCAGATGGGTTGCAACAACACTTCTTCCAGACTTAATGGGTGACAGTAGGTCCAAAGATCTGTGAGCTCATCTTTTCCATTTTTGAAGATCCAGGAAAAATCAAAGAAATAAACCAAACCCATATTATCTTGATCCCAAAAGTTGACAACCCAAGTTCATTAAAAGAGTTTAGGCCTATCTCTCTATGCAATATCTGTTACAAGATATTAAGCAAAGTGCTTGCAAATAGGCTGAAAGTTGTGATGGAGTACTTGATTCACCCCACCTAGTGTAGCTTTATAAGAGGCCGACAAAGCTGTGAAAATATCATTCTTGCCCAGGAAGCCATTCATACCATGTCAACTACTAGAAAGAGGAAAGGGTACGTAGTAATAAAGGTGGATATGGAAAAAGCATTTGAAAAATTGGAATGGAGCTTTCTGGAATTTAACCTGCAAGCCAGGGTTTAAAGCAACACTTTGTGGATCTCTTGATGTTATATGTCTCGTCGCCTTCAATGAAAGTTTCTTGGAATGGTTCTCTATCGGACCCCTTCCAACCATCAAGAGGAGTGAGGCAAGGTGATCCTTTAAGTCCCTATCTTTTCATCCTTTGTATGGAAATACTTAGCCAACTGATAAATCGGGAAGTGGAAGAAGGTGGATGGAAACCGTTACAACTAAACCCGTCAGGCCCGAAACTCTCCCATCTATTTTTTACAGATGACCTGATTCTTTTTAGTGAGGCTTCCTCAAGTCAGATGGAGAATATCAGAGACTTGATGATGTACTTTTGTAGGGTGTTAGGTCACAGAATTAGCCTTCCCAAATAAAAAATGTTTGTTTCAAGAAACGTACAATTCCAAAGAGCAGTTGAGCTTGGTGGAACCTTGGGAATCGGCATCACAGCAGATTTGGATAAGTACTTAGGGGTTCCACTGCTGCATAAAAGATCCACCAAACTGACTTTTGCCCCTTTGGTTTCAAAAGTTCATAACAAACTTTCATCCTGGAAAGGGAAATTTCTAAGTATGGCTGGTAAAACAGTGTTGATCAAGTCTGTCATCTCAACTCTCCCGTTTTATCAAATGCAAACTACCATTCTGCCTAAAGGGGTTCTACAGGAGCTAGAGAAGTTAAGTAGAAACTTCTTTTGGAATCAAGGACGGGAGAGTAAGAACATGCACCTAGTAGCTTGGGAGAATATCAAAAAAGACAGAGGCCTAGGGATAAAAGATCTTTCAAGCCAGAACAAAGTTTTCATTATGAAATTATGCTGGGACCTTATCACCAAGCCCAATGCCCTATGGGTGCAAGCTATCAAAGCAAAGTATGGTTGTGGGCATAGTAGATTTCCTAGAGTTGTCAAGGGAAGAAATCAATCAGCTGTGTGGAAGGCAATAACATCAGTTTGGGACTCATTCAGGAAAGTGGTAGGAAGTAAAATGCGGAATGATAATTCTACTAATGCTTGGTGGGATCTATAGACTCAATTTGACCAACCACTTATGCACTTCGTTGTCAGGAACCATCACTTAATTAATCCAGATGACAGCGTTAGCCAGTTTGTCCAACCAGATGGTGGGTGGGACTTGTATAAATGGTGTATGTTCCTTCCGTGGTGGGTGATTGAGAAAATAAAGCTAGTAAATCCTCCTAACTTACCAGGAAGTGACATGTTTTTGTGGAGGAAATCTTCTGCGGGAAACTTTAGTGTCAAATCTGCCTACTCGATAATCTACTAGCCGCAAGCTACTACTAGTGATCCTTTCTGGCACAGTATCTGGAGGTGGCCTATTCCAGAGAGAGTTAAACTTTTCATGTGGCAACTGTTCCAAGAGAGAATCCCAACGAATTCAACCCGAACAAAAAGGGGTGTGATCAACAATATTGAGTGTCCTTTTGAGTGTAACTGCGAGGAAATAGCTATCCACACTTTGAGAGACTGTGAGATTGCGAGTGACGTCTGGTTATTTTGTATTAACCCAATGTATTACTCTGCTTTTTTCTCAAGTAATTTGCAGGAAAGGCTAAAATGGAACATGCAGAACTCGCCTGGCGTTCACAAGTTTCGTCATTGGCCCTGACAGAAGACATTTGGTTCGCTGTGCTGGCTCATTTGGAAGAACAGATGTAAGAAGGCAATGGAAGGATGCTATGACCTACCACAAAGATTAATGCATAGAGGTCTTCATTTCTTACAGGAAGCGGTCGAAGAAGGACGTCTCAAACACAAAGTCTTCCAAATCCCTGACAGAGCATCAAACAGATGGTGTGCACCTCCAAATGGCTTTATTAGAGTGGACGTAGATGCAGCTTTGGATGGTCAGAGATAGTCAGCAATAGGTGGAGTAGGTCGTGACGATCACAGTTCGTGGATCTGTGGATTTCAAAATAACACAGGATTCACAGTTGGCTCAACAGCTGCTGAGATTCAAACTATAAAGACCGGACTTCAAATATGTCAATCTTTAAAACTCACCAAGGTTCGACTTTACACAGTTTCAATGGAAGCCATTCAATTGTTGTTCCATTCATATGGCACGGATCATCCTCTCAGCTCGGAACTGCAGGAAGTAAGGAACTTAATCTATCTTGATTGGGAATTAGAGATTCACCACGCCCACATAGAAGCACTTAAATGTGCTGATTTTTTGGCAAAACTAGATTTAGACTCGAACAGCGAGCTAATTATGTTGCATCAACCCCCAGCTTTTTGTTCGCTCCAAATGTTAGCTGATCTTAGCTAAGATTTGGTTGTTTCTATTGTATTTGCTAAGTATGATGTAATTGCCTTAAATGGCCACCAAGAGTTTCCTCTCTTGTCACTATAATTCAAAAAAAAAAAAATATGTAAAAAGACTTGTCCCACCATCAACATAGAGTTGGTTTGGCGGTCTAGTTAGATTCTTTTGGATCTCAAATTCAAATCTTAGATGTGACACTTATAATAAAAGTGGCAGCCACTAACCCATAATAGTATACCGGATAGTAATATAAAAAAAAGATTTGCCACACCTAAAAATTTTAAAAAAAAAAGAAGGGTTAATATAATTTTTGGTCCCTAAAATTTGATCCAATTTTGATTTTGGTCTCTCAAGTTTGAGAAGGACTTGGTGGAAAACCGAACTAGAAAAAAATCAAGTCCTTTTCAAACTTGAGGGACCAAAACAAAAAATTTCAAACTTGAGGGACCAAGGATCAATCTTCAGGGACCAAAATCACCAATTTTAAATTTAGGGACCAAAACCAAAATTGAATCAAACTTCAGAGGCCAAAAGTTATATTAACCCAAAAAAGAATAAGCATTAATCAAAGGGGAAAATCAGGTAAAAAAAATTGAAGACATAACTTAATTAAGTTTGCATGAAAAAATTAATAAAAATTATTTTATTGGTATTTGTAAGTTAAATAATTTTTTCTTCTAAAACAGACGGATGGGGTAATATATGTGTGCGTGAGAGACAGAGATTTGTTTCTGTACAAATACAATTTTTTTTTGGTACAGGAGAAGGCATTAAAGCCTAAAACAACATAAAGAAACTAAAAAACTTAGGGACAGAGTCCCGCACAATTTACATCAGCTATAGTTCTCAAACGCTCTGGACACAGGTCCAAGAAAACAGAGGATGATAAACCCCACTTAGATAACGCATCCGCCAGTGAGTTTTGTGAGCGAGAAATGTGGAAGATCTCCACATTCCAATGGTAGGAGAGCAGACGTTGGATTTGGACAAAAACTAACGAACCACCTCTGACCAAAGTCGGTTTCTGCAACATGGAGACCAAGTTCTTAGCATCTAATTCGATCTGTATCTTTTTGAATCCTAAATCCCATGCTAATTGTAAACCTTTAAGCATTGCCCACTGCTCAGATTCCATAGGCTCACAAAGGCCAAGCTCATGAGTAAAACCTGCAATCCATAAACCTTTGTGGTCACGTAGTACTCCCCCACAACCTGCTCTGCATTGAGATAAGGAAACCGCCCCATCCACGCTTAACTTGACCCACCCAGCTGGGGGCGGCTGCCAAGTTGGCTTAGATGGAAGAAGCACTTGTTGAGATGGCCGTTCCTGAGTCATGATGCTATCCTGTACAAACACAAATTGTTGTCGTCTTTTAATTCTGCTTCAAATTTTATTGTTGTCGTTTGATTTGACCGTTAACAATGTCATTGCCAAGAAAGCCCAAAACTTTTTTCCCCAACCACAAAGCCCAAATGTTACAATTCAATGCACTGTTGAATATCGTCTCCAATCCATTATGGATTTATGGGTCGGATTGCATATGTGGACAATTTTGGATTTGCTGTTAATAAACATGTTAATACAAGTAGAAATGAAACTTCTCACAGTTTTTTTTCTCTAACAAGACATAAAACTTGGGAAGAAGATAGAAAAATATTATCAAAATTGGTAATAGATAAATAAGTATATTGAATTTTAATAATTTTAAAGGGACTGATTTAAAATCTTGAAATATTGTAAAATTTGAAAAATTACTTAACCAGCCTTAGTTTTTTTTAATAAAAAAACTCTCAACCCTCTTGTCGACCGTTAGAGCTCTGATGTTGGCGACCAGTGACCGGAGCTTCGGCGGCTTAATATATCTTTTGAATTTCTCAAATAAAAGTTGTCAATATAGATACTTGAGTTATTAATAGCGATACTAAAGTTGTAAACGGAGACCTAATATATATATTTTTAATTTCTCAAGCAAAAGTCGTCAATATTAATACATGAGTTGTTAATAACGATACTAAAATTGTAAACGGAATATTTGTTGAATATTTCTTAATAACTTTCATCGGAGCTCCAACGGCTAATCTTTTTCCTTTGAATTTCTCAAGCTAAAGTTTTTAATATAGATACATAGATTATTAATAGATATACTAAAGTTTTAAAAACGAAGTATTTTTTGAAATTCAACTTTAGCCTGAGAAACTTTAGTATCACTATTAACAATTCAGGTATTCATATTGACAACTTTTGCCTAAAAATTCAAAAAAAAAAAAAAAAGATGCCGCTTACAACTTTAATATCGATATTGACAACTTTTCTTTGAGAAATTAAAAAAAACATATATTAAGCAAATGGAGCTTCAATCACTGGACTCTGGCAAGGTCATGGGAGCTTCGGTGACAGCTGAGGATTTTTATTTGTCAAAAACTAAGGATAGTGAGGTAATTTCTCAAATTTTGCAACATTTCAAAATTTCAAATTAGTTCCTTTAAAATTATTGAAATTTAACATATTTATTTGTCTTTTACCAATTTTGATGGTATTTTTTGTTTTTTCCCATAAAACTTCTCACATGTATTTACTTCATAAATCATAAAATCTTGATTAAAAAGCTAGATTGGAGTTTCAAAACGCAAATCCAAACCAGCACTAAAGAGTTATAGTTGGCTCATCCACACGAATCAATAAATATTAGCTAACATTTAATGTATTTTAAATTAATAAAATTGACTATTTTACCCCTTTTAAAAAATAGGAAAAATTAGAATAAAAGATCTAGAGCACATGATATTTATTGGGAAGGATCGTAAAAGTTGTAATTATTTAGAAAGATAAATTATCAAAATAAAAATAAAAATAAAAAACCAAATTGCACTTAATTAAACCTCTAATATTTTCTCCACATTCTATTTTAAAAACTAATATAAATTTTAAAATTTTATTAAATTAAATACAACTTCTCTATTTTTTAACCACTCACACTTACACTTACACTTAAACTAAGAGCCTATTTGGTTAAATGGGAGGGGATAGAATGGGAGGGAATAGAGGGGAGGGGATGGAAAGAAAGGATATGAGGTTACCTTGTTTGGTTTGGTTGAAAGGGAAGGAAGGGAAAGGTTTTTTAACGATCTTTTGTTTGGTTTAAGAGGGGATGGGAGGGGAGATAATATGTAATTTACCATTTTACCCTTATATATTAGTTTATATATTTTTACTTATATAAATTATTTAAATTAATTTACACCTTAATGTAAATTATATAATTTTTGAAAACTTACTCCCATCTCACTATAATGTTAATATGTATACAACAACTGATATAATAATTTTTTTGTTTAAACTACGTTTTCAACGAAGGGTTAATTTGACTCTAAAAAAAGATGACTCCAGCAACAATGCTTTGGCCAAAAATGATTAGCAACAATGCAAATTATTTAGATCACCCTATAACGTGGTTCTCAAAATTCAATTGCTGACAAAATTTATTGAGCCGAATGTGCATCATGATTTGTGAAAATGAAACTATCAGCCATAAGGATTTCTTATATGTTATTGTGCAAAAAATGAGAATACAAAAATAAAGTCCAAATTTACATTTTTGGCATAAAGCAGAGGAGGGGAGTTGAGGGCGAGAGACCAGGAGCAACGGCAGCGGAGAGGGCATGAATTGCAACCATGGGCATTGATGGTATATGATAAAGATTATGAGGGTAAATTAGTCCCAATATTTGGCTCCCCTCCAAAACCCCCCAATTTGGAGGGAATTCAAATAAGGGGAGGGAAGGAGAGAGAGAAGCAAATTTTTACTCCTCTTCCTTCCAAAATTTCAAACCAAATGAGGGGAATGACTCATTTTTCCTCCCCTCCCTTCCAACCAAATAGGGTCTAACGTAGGTTTTTTTTTTTTTTGTTTCCCAGGACAAAAGCGCTTACGTAATGTTGAAAAAAATAACACAAACATCTTTCAATTTTGTTAAAATGATAACTTTTAAAATTTGACACAAACTTTAATTGAAAATAAAAATTATATAATTTTAGGAAAACTCAAGATGATTTATAATTTATTATAAATGTTAAAGAAAGGTTATATACATCCAAAAAAAATTAAAAAAATATGAATATGAAATTTTAAACCATTCAAAGAAGATTTGCATAATTTATTTTTATGCCATAATAGATTTATGTGAGTTTTAAAAATAAAAAATCCACGCAATTTTTTTTGACGGAAAACCATGTAATGTTAATATACTTGAAAATTTTTTAGATAATCTATTATAATTTTTATTCAAGAATGATATATAGGATTGCTTTCCCAGAGAATACTCGTGCGTAAACCAAAAATTTAATATAATCAATAAAATATCTAATATAAAAAAAAAAAATTTGTGGGGATAAATCTTTTTTAACGAATAAGATATTAGATAGAAAATTTAATATCTTCTAAATAGGTCTATTTTACTTAGAGTTTAGTTTATATAAGATTATATAAATCAGGAAAAAACTTAATAATTTAAATGGGTCAATATCTATGTTAATAATTAAATGATATATTAATGATATAATATGATTAAGTAGATGTTATTTAAAGTTAAAAAATGATGATTTTTGAAGTTGTAATGTTTGTGAAAAATAAAATTTAAATTACTTTTGAAATAGAATGTAGGAGAGAATGTATAAAATTTAATCAAGGATAATGTGATATTTTTAATTTTATATTTTGGTTATTGGCCTTTTTAAATAATTATAATTTTTACCGTCTTTCCCAATAAATAACATCTATTCTAGGTCTTGGATCTAATTTTTCCTAAAAAAATATAATTTTTAAATATGTATTTAGTAATGGTCACTTTTCTCTCCTCCAAAGGACAAAAGGTAAAAACAATGGAAGAGAAAAAAAGTGGAAAGCAATAGCTGGCCATCATTGAAAAGGAAACGTTACAAGCATGTTTGTTTCAACTTATAAAAATTTATAAGTTGCTTTTTACGTAAATCGAGACACAACTCCTCTCACATACTTACTTCGTATACCGTAAATCACTATTAAAAAGCAACTTATAAGCAATCGAATCGCTCAACCAAATATACCCAAGGCTGGGTGGCGTTTTGAAGGACGGGAGAGACTTTCTCTCTGATTGTGCTCCTCCCTTAGCTCTCTTTTCTCTGTGGTAGTTCCACGCTCTGCAACTCGGATTGTTTCTATTTGAAGCTTTTCTTCTGCATATTGTTCCTCTTCTTTTGCTTCTCACGTATCCTCATGGCCTTCCTCCTAACTTGCTCGAAATCTTGAATGGAATATTGTTCTCATCACTAACTTTTTGTTTGGATACTTCATCATCGGGTTTTTCATGCTACCAAACTTCAGTCCTCAATCTCGATCCACTGGCACTTGTGAGGATCTGTCTCTGTAATTCAAGACAACCAGAATCACTTTTTGCTTTATTTTCAACATGGTCTTGATAGATTTTCCTTCCTCAATCATGGAGTGTGGCGACTTCAAGGTTTTCTGTGTGTCTTTTTGCCATGGTTCCCTGATATACATATTCATGACCTAAAGATCACAAAGATGACCATCTAGATTGCTTTTTAAGGCCTCCCACTTAATTACTACAATGAAGTCGCTGCTTGGTTTCTTGCCCATGCATTTGGAGAATTCATATCCTATGACCGGAGTAGTTCCTTCCGACCAGATGGCTTCCGAGTCCTAGTTCTCCGATCACTAATGGCGACATTGCCTCACCTACTATCGGTTTTACTGTAGACAGGTAATAAATGTGGGATGCATGGGAGGCTCACCGGAGTGTATTCATGCATGGCATACACAACTTATATTTACCTACCATTCAAGGTCGTGACATTGGATGAGAACAGGACCTTTGAGCGTTTCAATAAAGTCACTTTTTAGTTTTTACCGTCTCCCTCATCGGTGACTTTGCGAGAGTCAATATATGCATCGTATCGTCACTGGACATCTGGCTTTCACTTTTGAATGCAACCTTGCCACTCATGAAACTTGTCCTCTTGCGGTTGAGCACGGTGGCTTCCGCCCTCTTGAGCCACGCTGGTTTCAAGAACAATTCCTCTAGTTCCGATTGATCTTTGTGTAACATCCTAAATTTTAATTTAGGATTTAATTATAATTAAAAAAGAATTATTTATATGAATGGATTTATTATATAATTATTAAAATTAAAAACGTTAAAAATATGATTTGTAATTAAAAACAATCAATTAGGAAAATTAAAATTAATTAAAAGAAATTAAAAAAAATAAAGGGGCACGTGGCCCTTTACTATCACACAGGAGATAGTAAACATACCCCAACTTCATTTTCCCATAGTCATTTGGACCCCGGGGGGTTGTTGTTTCCTGCGCCCTCGTTTTAGATTTGGGTAAGTTTTGGAAATAATTTAGGTAATAAAAACCACTTCCTTTTGATAATTTTCCTTTATAAAATTTTTTCGATGTATATTTTTTTTTATTGATGGTAATATTATATTGATTAGTGAGAATTGGAGTTAAGATTTTATGAGAGTTTTGAGTTTTGACAATAGATGACTATAGATATGTAGAGAAAAACTAATAACTAATTTTAACTAGTTTAGATTTATCATTTAGTTGTTTTATGATTTTATAATTTATTTATTTTAAAACATAATAAATTATACTCCCTTCGATCCTAAATATAGGATATATGGTATGTTTGGTTGAGCGATTCGATTGCTTATAAGTTACTTTTTAATAGTGATTTACGGTATACGAAGTAAGTATGTGAGAGGAGTTGTGTCTCGATTTACGTAAAAAGCAACTTATAAGTTTTTATAAGTTGAAACAAACATGCTTATAGTTTGTACTGCAATTTGCACTACAAACTATGTCCTATATTTAGAACCGGAGGTAGTACTTTTAGGACGTTTTTTACTAATTAAATTTGGATTAAACAAATTATTTGGGTTATTGGAGGTATTATTGAAATTTTAATCGGTTTAATTTTTTAGGTTTTAAGCTATATGAAATTATAAGTTATGATTTGATATTTGAGTTAGAGTTTGATATGATTTTGATTATGTGGAGGTTTGAAGAGTTATTTAATAATTGGTTTAAGCTCATATAAGTTAGAAAGGAGTATTAATTGATCTAGGATGTTGATATTTATTATTTTATAATTATGGGTATGTTGGAGGTGAAATTTTAACTTATGAAATTGAGTGATTAAAGTGATCAATTTTGAGGATTTTAAGGTGATTAGAGGAAATTATTGTTGTTAAAAATTTTATTGAGTGAGATAGAGTTAAGAAATTTTAGGATTTGTGATTTGAAAGGATAATTTGAGGAATAGATAAATTGTTGTCATTTTTCTAAGGAAATTAAAGTGAGCCAATCATAGGGTTCAATTACTGTTATTTATTGTTGTATTATATCATTATTATTAATTTTATTAACATGTAAATATATATTTATTGTATAATGAATTTGAATTTGGCTTGTTGAACTTGAATTCTATCAAGTTTAGTTCTTGTGTCAAGAACTTGAAGTAACTACTTTCCAATTTATATTGTATGCTTATTGAGGTGATTATAAATATATGTTGGTATTTTTAATTGCTATAAATATGTTATATTATTTTATATATGAAAAATGTACAATAACAGTATGAATTATGTTTTTAGTAAACTTATTAGTTAAGTGGGCCTGGATGGTTTATTTGAATGATAAATAATGCATAACATTGAGTATTGATTATGAGAAAAACATTATGATATTGGATTTGTGATGTTAAATTGTTGGACTGCATATCAAGTTATGTTGGATTGTACGGAGTTATGGTTATGGGAGGTTTGATGCTATTATATCACCTGGTATAGCCGTCACTTGATGCCCAATGGCTGGCTAAACATTCTCAGGGTCCGTAATATCATCCTTCTTTGACTAGGTTAAGGGTCAGTTCAATAGACATGTAACCCCTTTCCATATTCTAAGGAAAGAGAATCCATGGTCTGATGTGAGTTATATAGCTTTTGGACAGGCTACATCTCACTATTGGAGAGCTTGGTGCAGTCTTGTCACATAGATGAATCATGTTATGTGTTGTAGCTCATGAGTTTTGTCAAAGGTTATAAGCATGGTTGTGGGAGAGTCATATGCATGCTTAATTACTCCTTGAGCTATTATTGATTATTAAAAACTATTTATACTTTGTTATATATTGATATTTAACCCGTTTAACTATCTTGTAATCATTCCTTGCATATTTGTTAAATTAGAACTGTGGTTACTAGGTTCATGTGACTCACCCCATAATTGATTATTATTTTTTTCAGGCAAGGTTCCTCATGGGATACGTTCAGGGAAGGCACTTGAGGTTTAGGTTTGTAGTTGTTCCTTGTAAACCCTTCTCTTTTGATAATTATGTGTTGATTTTATATATTGTCACCCATAACTCATTCATACTCTAATATAACTTATGAAACTATTTTGAGAAGTAAATAAAAGAGGCATAAGGCCATGGGTTATAAATTACGACTTTTAATCATTGATCCACTTTTGTGTAAGTTTTGAGAGAGTTATGGTTCTATATAAAAATGAAATTATTTAGGAAAGTCATGGTGTGTGTTTGGAACAGTTATGGGAAAAATGGTTTTTTCTTATTTGACTTTTTGTAATCTTACTTTTAGTAAAAGTCATACTATGTAATGTAATTTATGTTTGGATTGGCGATTGTATAAATGACTTTTACAAAAGTAAAACTTGTTTGAATTGGCTTAAGCATAAGTGACTTTTGTGATAATGGTAAGAGAGAGTGGGTGAAAAAATATTTAAAAAATCAAGTAAATATTTAAAAATTACTTTAAAATATTAGGTGCTAGTGGAAAAATATTTTAGAGTGGGTGGAAATCAATAAATCAGTATTATAAGTTTTGGATGCTATTTACTACTAAAAAAATACATTAAAGGTAAAATTGAAGTCAGTCTTCTAAGACTGAGTAAAGGTTAAAAGCACTCAAAAATATTTTAAAGTAATTTTTGGAGCTGAGAAAGTACATTAAGGGTAAAATTTCAATCAGTCTGATAACACATTGGGTGCAGCTGAAAAAATATTTTAAGGGGTTAAAAGCACAAAAAATATTACATAACAATTGAATCACATATTCCGTACAATATGGTGGAAAATTAACGTCAAATTCAGTATATTTGGATTATATGTCAGTTTATAAGTTGGGCAAAATAGTTTGGAAAAAATGATAAATATAAATATTTTAAAGTAATTTAATTAGTTTTCTTAATATTTCTAAAAAGTCAACTCTATCTTATATTTAGAACCGAAAGGAATATAAATTAGTGATAAATATAAATATTTTTTCTATTTATTTCTCTCTTTCGCATCATCATTTCCTATCTCCCTCTCATATCACTTTGCCTCTCTCCCTCCCCCCTCCCTCCCCGCCAAATACCACATGACCTTTTTCTCTCTCTTTCTCTCTTTCACATCAAAGCTCCAAAATGGAGCTTATGTTTTTCATACGTTTCCTTATCGCAATCACCAAAAGCATGATTTTCTAATAGTTTAACCAAACACTCCAAAATTTTAGAGTTGTGGACAATCACAATTTAGACTAAAAATCGCTCAAATATATCTAAAAAAAGCAGTGTCAAACACACATGATTTGTAATTAATGAGCTTATAATTGTGGAAAACGATATAAGTCTTATTGATAAATTGTAGTATCGGGCTTCAAATGCCTAAGGCCCACTTATTATACTCTTGACTGATATGTGGTTTTAAATCATATATTAAATACTTTTTTTCAGTCATTGTAGACTAACATTATTTAATCGTTTTGGTCAAATCTTTTCTACTATGGTAGACTTTTATAATTGATTTCAACCTTTTGTATCCTAGTGGTAGTGGTACTTAATGAAGTATTCAATTATGCTTTGTAATTGTTAAATGTATGGTAATTAAGAGGTTGTTACACTATGCGATCATCATGATCCACAGACTATATGATCTCAGGTGGGAAGATCTTCACAGAGATGGTTATGAGATCGTCCTTCATGTGCCTTCCATTCAACCGCAATTATACCAGTTGTTATAGGTTCTGCGAATCTCCTTCCCGTCACAATCTCACTGATCTCTCCTGATGCATCACCTACCTACTCACTCCTTCATGATGGTATTGGCTCAAGCTCCTCTCGAATACCATAGCTTTCATGGCCGCATCCCTTCTGTTACCATTCCATCCTCTGCATCTAGACTGATCAATTGGCAGACTGTGAATGGCTCTATTAGCAGAAGAAGGACTCAAGCTTCGTTTGAAAATTATGCTTTAGAGAATGGCGAAGTCTCCACCAAATTGACATTGGGGTCTGGCGAGCCACCCTCCTCCAGGGCTTGCCATTGTTAGTTGTGGAAAAGAGTCCCATATCGGTGGGATCTCTTTGGATGAGGGGGGTGATGAGTATAAAAGAAGCCCCCCTCCCTCCTTTATACTCACCCCTCAACTTGCCTATTTCCTTCTATAAGGCATTTTGTATATCCTCTTCTCTTATAGTATTTCACTTGTAAATTATTTAGAGTGAAATTAGATTCTGGTATTTCCCTTATTGGTGTCCTATTTATTATTTATTAGCTGTTATTAGATATAGTAGTTGTGATTTATTATATTATTAAATTACGTCTGGAGACTTTGTTTCTAGTTTGTGATTTTTTAGTATAATTGGTTACACTCTATATATCCCGCTTCCGCAACAATTGGTATCAGAGCCAAGGTTCTGTCTGAGTATGCTCTGTGGTTGCAGTGTAATCTGAACTTCCACATCAGAAAAGAATTACTTTGGGCTTTTGTATTGACAGCTATTAAATAGTATCTGGAGCAAAAATGGCGGACAAGAAAATTGAAGAATCCACATCAAATGTCGACAACTCGTCGTTGACATCTTCACTTATGGCAAGAATTGTGTCAAATGCGAAGGTTGCAGTTGAAATATTTGACGAATCTGGATATTTTGGGATGTGGCAGAGCAAAGTTTTTGATGCCCTTTTGCAACAATCACTAGACTTTGCTATTGAGAGAGAAAACTAGATAGCATGGGGGAGGAAGATTGGAGGAGGATCAATCGTGTTGCTTGTGGTACCATTCCATCGTTCCTTTCAAGAGAACAGAAGTATCCATACACAAAGGAAACTTCTGGATATAGATTGTGGAAGGCACTGGAAGACAAATTTTTGAAGAAAAGCACTCAGAATAAACTTCATATGAAGAAAAGACTGTTTCGCTTCACCTATGTACCTGGTACCACAATGAATGATCATATTACCAGCTTCAATAAGTTGGTAACAGATTTGCAGAATCTGGACGTGACCTTCGAAGATGAAGATCTGGCTTTGATGTTGTTGGGATCACTTCCTGATGAGTACGAGCACCTAGAGACTACTCTACTTCATGGCAAAGAGGAAGTATCTCTTAGAGACGTTTATTCTGCGCTATATAGCTATGAACAAAGAAAGAAAGAGAAACAAAGAAGTGGAGAAGCAGAGGCACTAGTCACAAGAGGACGTACTAAAAATCAGTCGAGATCGAGGAAAGGGAGATCCAAATTGAGGTCCAAACCCAGTAAAGATGAATGTGCCTTTTGTCGAGAAAAAGGCCACTGGAAGAAGGATTGTCTGAAATTGAAGAACAAATCCAAACACAACAATGAGAAGGCTGCTATGGATTCAAATATAGCTGACTGTGATGATGAAAATTCAGATTTTTCACTATCTACAACAACGTCGTCAAAATCGTCAAGCGTATGGTTGTTAGACTCAGCTTGCAGCCATCATATGTGTCCCAACCGAGCTTGGTTCACTGATTTCCAAGAAGGAGGATGTGGAGTTGTCCACACAGCAGACAACACTTCACTTACCGCATATGGCATTGGTTCAATTCGTTTGAGGAACCATGATGGACTGATCAGAACATTGACTGATGTTCGATATGTACCGGATTTGAAGAAAAATCTCATTTCTGTGGGAACTCTGGATTCAAAGGGATTCAAAATCACCATAGAAAGTGGAGTAATAAAGATACTTTCCGGTGCACTGGTGGTAATGAAGGGTATATGGAAGAACAATAACACGTACCATTATCAAGGTAGTACGGTTATTGGAACAGCAGCAGTGACATTCAGTGATGAGAAGGAAGTAGAAGCGACAAGGTTGTGGCACATGCGCTTGGGACATACTGGAGGTAAATCCTTAAAAACTCTATCAGATCAAGGGTTGTTAAAAGGATTAAAGCATTACAGTTTGGATTTTTGTGAGCACTGTGTAAAGGGGAAGCAGACAAGGGTTAAGTTCAGAACAGCTATCCATAATACAAAAGGTATTTTGGATTATGTTCACTCTGATGTTTGGGGTCCTTCCAAAACACCGTCATTGAGAGGAAAGCATTATTTTATAACCTTTGTTGATGATTTTTCCCGAAGAGTCTGGGTGTATACAATGAAGACCAAGGATGAAGTGTTGGGAATCTTTCTCAAATGGAAGGTGATGATAGAAACACAAACAGGCAGGAGGATCAAATGTCTTTGTACAGATAACAGAGGAGAATACAGAAATGATCCTTTCCAGAAGATTTGTGAGGAAGATGGCATCGTTAGACACTTCACAGTCAGGCATACACCATAACAGAATGGAGTGGCAGAACGCATGAACCGGACTTTACTGGAGAAGGTTCGGTGTATATTGTCCAATGCTGGCTTGGGCAAAGAATTTTGGGCTGAGGCAATTACATATGCGAGCCACCTCATTAATCGTCTACCATCTTCTGCTATTGGTGGTAAGACACCATTGGAACAATGGTATGAAAAACCTGCTACAGATTATGATTCTTTACATGTATTTGGCTCAACTGCATATTACCATGTAAAAGAATCAAAATTGGATCCGAGAGCAAAGAAAGCCATTTTTTTGGGAATCACTTCTGGAGTTAAAGGATATTGTTTATGGTGTCCAGAGACAAAGAAGATTGTATTCAGTAGGGATGTTACCTTTGATGAATCTGCTATGGTGAGAAAGGTAGCAGCTGAAGATACCAAGCAAGGTGATGGTGTTTCAAAGCAGGTGGAGTTTGAAGGAAAGTTGATTTTCCCAGTACAAGGTGCAGACGGGGAAACAAAAGAAGACTTTCCTGTAGCAGATGAAGAGCCAGTTGAAAGGGAGGTTTCAACTCATGAACCTCAACAGCAACATGAATCAATAGCAACCAGCAAGCCAAAATGAACAATAAGAAAGCCTACTCGTTTCGAGGACATGGTGGCTTGTGCAACCTCAATTGCAGCTGATGATATTCCTTCAACTTACAAGTGGGCTATCCAGAGCTCAGAGAAGGATAAGTGGAGGAATGCCATGAATGAAGAAATGCAGTCCCTTCATCAGAACGGTACGTGAAAATTGGCCAAACTCCCGAAGGGTAAGAAGGCAATTGGTTGTAAATGGGTATATGCAAAGAAAGAAGGATTTCCTAACCAAGGTGATATACGCTACAAAGCAAGATTGGTAGCTAAAGGCTATGCTCAGAAGGAGGGAATTGATTACAATGAGGTATTTTCTCCAGTTGTGAAGCATTCCTCCATTAGAATTTTGTTGGCTTTGGTAGCACAGTTGGATTTGGAACTAGTTCAGATGGATGTTAAAACTGCATTTCTGAATGGAGACTTGGAAGAGGAAATCTACATGACTCAGTCGGAAGGATTCAAAGTTGCTGGAAAGGAGAATATGGTGTGTAAACTTGAAAAATCGTTATACGGATTGAAACAATCTTCGAGACAATGGTATAAACGATTTGACAAGTTTATGTTGCGGCATAAGTAGAAAAGAAGCAGATACGATCATTGTGTTTATTTGCGAAAGCTTGAAGATGGATCCTTTATATATCTCCTCGTATATGTTGATGATATGTTGATAGCTTCAAAAAATCAAGCAGAAATCGAGAAGCTGAAGGTTCAACTAAAAAGGGAATTTGAGATGAAGGACTTAGGAGAGACAAAGAAGATTCTCGGCATGGAGATAATAAGAGATAGACAATCAAAGAAACTCTTTTTATCTCAAAAGGAGTATTTGAAGAGAGTGCTAAATCGATTTGGTATGGATGAGAGAACGAAGCCGATTAGCACTCTACTTGCCCCTCATTTTAAGCTCAGTGCTGATATGTCGCCAAAGGATGAAGATGAAAGAGAGTATATGTCAATGGTACCATATACAAATGCTGTTGGTAGTTTGATGTATGCAATGGTTTGTACGAGACCTGACATTTCACAAGCTATTGGAGTTGTGAGTAGGTATATGCATGATCCAGGAAAGGAACATTGGCAAGCTGTGAAATGGATTCTACGGTATATATGTAATACTGTGGATGTTGGTTTGGTTTTTGAGCAGGAAGATGACCAATCTTTAGTTGGGTATTGTGACTCAGATTTTGCAGGTGATTTGGACAAACGAAGATCAACTATTGGTTATGTGCTTACTCTTGCAAAAGCACCAATTAGTTGGAAGTCGACTTTGCAGTCAACAATTGCTTTGTCTACTACAGAGGTAGAGTACATGGCAATTACAGAGGCTGTGAAGGAGGCAATTTGGCTTCAAGGATTGCTTGGAGAACTTGGCATTGGTCAAGAAGACATCATAGTATTTTGTGATAGCCAAAGTGCTATTCAATTAGCAAAGAACCAAGTTTACCATGCAAGGACGAAGCACATTGATGTTCGATATCACTTCGTACGAGAAATTTTAGAAGAAGGTGGAGTCATGATACAGACGAGCGAGAATCCTGCTGATATGCTGACAAAGGTGGTGACCTCTGTCAAATTTCAACATTGTTTGGATTTGATCAACATTATTGAACATTGATTGTTGAATTGTAAATAAAATTTGTAATTAGGAATGTGGGAATTTTTCCAAGGTGGAGATTTGTTGGTTGTGGAAAAGAGTCCCACATCGGTGGGATCTCTTTGGATGAGGGGGGTGATGAGTATAAAAGGAGCCCCCTCCTTCCTTTATACTCACCCCTCAACTTGCCTATTTCCTTCTATAAGGCATTTTGTATCTCCTCTTCTCTTATAGTATTTCACTTGTAAATTATTTAGAGTGAAATTAGATTCTGGTATTTCCCTTATTGGTGTCCTATTTATTATTTATTAGATGTTATTAGATATAGTAGTTGTGATTTATTATATTATTAAATTACGTCTGGAGACTTTGTTTCTAGTTTGTGATTTTTTAGTATAATTGGTTACGCTCTATATATCCCGCTTCCGCAACAGCCATGAGTCTCTATAAGCTTTCCCTGATAGCTAAGATGCTGTCAGATTTTTGCCACTGATGAAGTCAAGTTGCTCTTTTACCATATAATACTCTTACATATCCTATATATAGCATTTGTTTTTGTTAGTGCAGGTTTTTGGGCAACTAGCTATCCAACAAAGCAAATGGCATTACAGCCTTGTTACCTCTTGTTGCAACTGGTCTTGCACTCTTCGCAGTTTCAAACACTACATGTGTAGACGTCTCGAAGACATGGCTATGATGTGTTCTTCATTATGGCGTGACCTTACAAGTCTTGAATGATCGACTACCAATTTGGATTCATCGCGTCTATGCCTCTCGCATGCCACTCCTTTTGAGAGCATCACACTGGGTGCAAGTTGCGTGCTCCAACAGAATGGGCTTTATGCTCACTCTTGCCAAGTCCAGCACTAGTGGCTCGGTCCCAGGCTTTGCTTTCTTTTGCTCTGCTTTGCTTTATCTAGCCTATACTATATCTCCTGACTTTTCTCGGCAGGGCCCAATCCTTACTTAAATGTTTCCTCTTTTGATCTATGAAATTGGGCCCTCTATAATTTTAGGAATAATGTAATATCATTTTGACTATAATATATATATTGTCTTTTATAAAAAAAGGGGACCAATGGGAGTTGGTTCAAGTGGTAAGTGGCTTGGTTCTGTTTAAGTAAGGTCTCGGGTTTGAGCCTTATGTATGCAGAAAATTCCTATTGGGAGACTTTCACACCATAACCAGGTGCGCGACGCGGACCGGAATTTTAAAAGGCTTTTTTTTTTTTTTGCCAACGCTTAAAAGGCTTGTCATATTTTCCACAACAAGGAGCCCACAATATAACTAGGATTGCGGGATAAATTGGGTGTTGCCCAAAAAAAAAAAAACCTAGTATTGGGTATTTCCGGTTCTGTTGGCATTGCTCAACAAAACGATATCGATTGTCTGCAGTCACGCCTAGAGAGCGTTCCTCGGACAAAATCGTCACATCCTCCTGGTGGCACCTCCGAGTTCACTGTCCCTTTGAAATCCTTCACTCTGATTTGTTGTTCCTATGCGGTTCTATTGCAAAAGTGGTTGTAGCCTAAGCTCATATTCATCACCCTAATTGTAAACAATTGGTTCATTTTTCATAACTCCAGTACATAGTTGCTGTGATCGCTGCTGCTTCCTTTAAATTGATAAACCATTGCTTTTTAGGGTTTAGAAAGTATGAATAATAGTGCTGAAAGACCACTTAATGGAGAGTTAGAAGGAGAAGATGATGATGAGGATGAAGCAAATGACGGGGGTCTTGATGCGTGGGAGAGAACTTATGCTGAGGACAGATCATGGGAATCTTTGCAAGAGGATGAATCTGGAATGCTTCGTTCCGTAGATAATAAAGCCATTTACCATGCTCAGTATCGCAGGCGTCTTCGAGCTCTTGCTTCAACAGCAGGTGCTTCTCGGATTCAGAAGGGCCTTATTCGCTACCTCTACATTGTTATCGACCTGTCTAAGGTATTCTATTTATTGCTCAATAGTTCTTGTGTGAATATCATATTTTATATTGGTGTTTGCAGTTGGCCTTTTGTCAAGATGGAACAATGCTTTTGTTATCCCCAATCATAAAATTGGGTTTTAATCAGAAGACATGGTGCTTAATTAGAACTTATAGGTTTATAAATTTCAAGCTATTAATCTGGGTATAAGTGTATTTACTATTTCAATTCTCTAATACAGAACTTGGTTTTTCTTATTATGTGAAGGCAGCTGCAGAGACAGACTTCCGTCCATGTAGGATGGCTGTGATTGGAAAACAAGTTGAGCTATATATCAGGGAATTTTTCGATCAGAACCCACTGAGTCATGTTGGTCTAGTGACTGTGAAGGATGGAGTTGCACATTGCTTAACAGAACTTGGTGGCACTCCTGAGACCCATATTAAAGCATTGATGTGTAAAATGGAATGTTCAGGTGACTCTTCTCTACAAAATGCGCTAGAACTTGTTCATGGCTATCTGGATCAAATACCATCATATGGCCATCGAGAAGTTCTGATCTTATATTCAGCTCTTAATACATGTGATCCTGGTGATATCATGGAAACCATCCAAAAATGCAAAAAGGGTAAAATAAGGTGCTCAGTCATTGGTATTGCTGCTGAAATGTTTATATGCAAACATCTTTCTCAGGAAACTGGAGGAACATACTCTGTTGCGATGGATGAGGTTAGTTGAAGTGGTTCGTTTTAATTAGCCCTGCTTATCATTATTCCCCTGATCCCCTCTGTAAAAGTGTTTTGAGTTTTTTGTTACCCAGGAAAAGCCCTGGTTTGAAGACTCTACAAGGATATAGAATCTCAAAGAGTGTCTTTTTAGCATTGCATGTGGTTAATCTTCTAAAATTTTTTATATATTTTTTTCCCATTCATACAGCTACATCTTTTGTAGGCCCACTTGAAAGAATTAATTCTGGAGCATGCACCACCACCTCCAGCTATAGCAGAGTATGCTACTGCTAGTTTAATCAAGATGGGTTTTCCTCAAAGAGCAGCTGAGGCTTCCATTGCAATATGTACATGTCATGAACAGGCTAAGGAAGGTGGTGGATACACTTGTCCAAGATGCAAAGTACGTGTTTGTGAGCTTCCAACTGAATGTCGTATCTGTGGATTGACCCTTATCTCGTCACCACATTTGGCAAGGTCATATCATCATCTCTTTCCAATAGTTCCTTTTGATGAGGTGTTACCATCATCTCGAAATGATCCACATCAGAAGCTTCCCAACTCTTGTTTTGGCTGTCAGCAAAGTCTTCTTAGTCCAGGTAAGGTTTATAGAGAGGCAAATTGGCCTTGAGTTTCATCAATGTGTATGATGTTAAGCAATCATTTGTTCAAGTCATAAATCTTAGTGTTCTATTCATTATGGTGAATGCATCTGTGAATTGATGGAAAACTATTGTTAAGTGAACGTACATTTAAAATATTGTGGTTGCTTAGGTATACTTAGAGGGGATGGAGTTTAGGCATCAATTGAGGGACTTGAATTTTAACGTTCTTGGTCGCATCTGATTATCTGGTAGAACAAGTTTAGGGTATTTAAGTATTTATTCTTTGTGCAAATGGCATATGCCAATTGATGGGTATCTTCAGAAATTTCATCTAACAACATTGTAAAATTCTACGATTAGTACGATATTCCTGTTTCTTCCATATTGTATGTAAAACATCTCAATGTGATAGAAGACAATACTATTGTTGATCCATTTTTTCACATCTTCTCTGCCCTACTGGCTTTGGTGCAGGAAACAAGCCCAATCTTTCTGTTATTTGCCCCAAATGCAAACAGCACTTCTGCCTCGATTGTGACATCTATATTCATGAGAGCTTGCATAACTGCCCAGGCTGTGAGAGCTTCAGGCATTCTAAGATGGTCACTGCAGAATGATTGGCAACCTCCTCCCTTCCATTTCCATAGCAATATAGCATCAGTATCTAAAAGATTCTCTACTGTCTCATTCTCATGGCTTCGTAGCACACTAGCATGGACCTGAAGGACTTGATAAATGATAATAGGTGCTGATCTAATACTGTCTGATTAAAATTGTCAATTCGCTCTTTTGATCAGTCATTTGAACTTGATGCAAGCACCTAGACGCCGTATACCTTTCAGGCAACAAGGTAGATAATTTATACATCATCTGCTATTTAATATAAGAACTATTTACCTACTTTGATTAGCTTAAGGAAGTAGATTTTACCCCCAAAACCGTGGTTTCAGAAGCACTTCTCCGTAAATCGAGATAAAACTCCTCTCACATACTTGCCTTGTAAACTGTAAAAGCTATTCTCCAAAAGCTAATCAGAACACACACTTAGTTAACTTAGTTAATATGACGTTTTTTTTAAATGTCCTAATTATCTTTTTTAATTCCCTTCATCTCTCTCTTACTTGATTATTATTGAGGGAGCATCAATAGGGGTAAATTAGGAAAAGTTTGACAAATATGGGAAATAAATTTTATATTTAGGACCAAGATCAACTCCCCAGTTAGGTCCTATATTAAGGAATGGAGGGAGCATTAGCATAACAGTTATTCGTCATTTTAACAATCTTTTCTTTGATCTCTTTCCCTCTTGCCTTCTGCTAGGAATTCTATGTCATGCTCAGAAGCTGATGGTATTTGCCTTGTCAGCATTTCATGTTTGAGCTGAAAATACCGTGCTTGTAATCTGATTAGATTTTGTTCATTAAATTATTATTTGTCGACTTTTTATGACATGTACATTTGTTTTGCTCCAGTGATTATGTTGTATGCGACTTTCAACCTCAGCTCTGTGTCTTAAATTAAATTGGATAAGGAAGCCAAAGGATAGCCACCAATTTTAACCATACTTGCCCCTATGTATGAATCATATGTGCAGGTTCAAAGTTACCCAATCACTGCTTTTCAATGCATCTATATTTTTTTTTTCTATCATTTTTTCTATATATAATTCAGTTTGACTTGTTCTGAACTCCCATGTAATGAAAATGAACCATGTTAGTTTTTGTCAAAGTATAATATCTGTATACTTTACCTCCTGGATGAAGAATTGAAGATCAAGAAGATAACTGGGTTGAGTTTTTGGTTTTGTGGTCATTCTTAAATGGTTTTATGGCCCAATGAATTGCATAGACAAGCCGAGTCCTTTGAGTTACCATCATATTACTCTTCTAATCGGGAAAAAAAAAAAAGGAAATGCACCATTAAAAATAAACCTTCAAGCTTAATATATTTATGTACTTCGGACAAAAGGAAAAGGGGCCCAGATCACCGTGTTTGGTACGTAGAATTGAAGCGTATAGAAATAATAAATTAACGTTGAATGGGATTAAAATAAATTACTTTTTGTATGGTTTCAAATGGTATAAGAATACGTTTCTATTAATTTATTTGGTGAAATAAAAATGATGCAACATAAACAATCCAAAAAAGCCTTCCATGAGGAAAAATATTTTAATTTTATAAAATTTTTTTCAAATATATATTGAGTCCATGTTTGACAATTCATTATTTTTACTCTCGTTGAGTCATTTCATTAACTGGCATCATAATCCTGTGAACACATTTCCCACGGCGTTTGCAGGGAAAAAGGCAAACCAAACAACTTTTGCCCAAGGATTCCATTCGTATTTCCATTCCCAGTGTGCTAAAAAAAAAAAACAAGGCATAAATAAAAAATAGTAGTATACTCCTACAAGGATACTTTTATTTTCTGCTCAAGATTTCTTTTTTCCCTCATAACAGTTCCATTCTTCTCTCTTGGCACATAAATATATGTTTAATCTCTTGCTGTTTCATGCACGTGCTGGCGTGTTACGTACAAACCAACCGTGCCAAAGTATCAATCAATATAACATTATACTTTTTTTTTTTACAAGTCAATGATTCATAAGTTATATTTTCAAAACTCATATCTAAATTTTTTTTAAAAAAAACTTTAAATTAAGGTTAAGAATGAGCATACTAAGGTTGGCTACCCATGCTTAATAAAAACATAGCTTTGAATCTAGCAACCATAACGCTTAGTTATAATATGATGAAGTCCTATATTGTTAGTGTTAATATAGATTATTATTTCATATACATGTCTAGATATAAAAAGATAATATTGTTGGCTATTTTTCAGTGAAAGAATGGCATGCAACAAGAGGCGTGCGAGAAAGAAAGATGTAAGAATCTTGAAGAGTAATCTGACAAACACATGTGAGTCCTTGAGGGGCAATTAAATTTGCCACAACAATTTGCCCAAATGCAAGCAATATAATGAAGCATAAAAATGTGATAGGAGAGAAATTTGAAGATATTGGGAGTTTGGAAGAATTAAAATTCGATATGCTAAGTAACTAAAAATAAATTGGGAAATGTAAAGTAATAAGATTATATCTATGAATAATTTTGTTTAGGCTTTTTAGAATGTTCACAATTGTTAATACTGAATATAATTTTACCTGTCAAACAACATTGGTTCTGGTGGAAGGGATTTGACCGTTTAATTATGAGATTTTGAGTTCTACCAAAAGCTCGAGAGAACTAAAAACTTATGATGAAAAAATTATAATCAAGAGAACTAAACAAGTATAGAAGAAAGAGAAGGAACTTTGAACTGATTTTCACCATGTTGGCAAGAAAAGATAACTTGAGATATTCAGATCAAGCACTGATCATATATAAAGGTGAAAGAAACCAAAACCAAAGGAAAAGTAAAACAAAAACCACATACTCACGGTGTATATATATATTTGCCTCACGACTATACTTATGTTTGATTGATGAACAGAAGATCCTCAAAACATAGAATTTGAACATGTTTTGTGTGATCATGATTAGTTGTTCTTAGGAGGGTGATGCCTTGGTCCATGGTAGTCTGCACTAAAAGCAACAAAACCCTTATCAACCTCGTCTGACCAATTCCTTCTCAATCTTCTCTTTTGTAATTTTCTGTTGTAATGTGGTGGTGACGACGACAACGATGTTTCCACATTCACTTGCTTTGAGGAGCTCTTATTTTCATCACCAAATATAATTGCAGGCTGGCTTTTTGTAGAAGCAGTTAGAGCACTTATCTGTTCAATAGGTTCCCAATATATATATATATATATATAAATTAGTAGTTCTTCAAATACGAGCTACCCTTTATCATTTTAATGTGAACAAGAAAATTAATTAGGGCATGGTACATGTAATTCTCACCTGAACTAATAACTATAAGTGTTTTTTTCTCGCAATTTAGATGTATTAGGTTATGACATTTAACAGTTTTAAAAGAGTTTTTAACATTTTCTGATGAAAGAGGTACAAACTGAATAAGAATCAATAAATAGTATATTTACCATTGAAGCAGAAGTAGCATTAACTTCATCAGCACCTGCATATATATTATTTAGCATTTGTGATCAAACACTTTCTTGTGGGAAAAAAATGAAATGTATTGGAAAAGAAAGAAGAAAATGGAGAAATAATCATTGAGAGAAGACCTGGGTGTAATCTAGCAGAAGATAGCCAGAGAGCACAGAGAAGCACAAACAAAACAAGAGCACCAGTATTATTCACCATGACTGTCTGCAGAATATTACAGGATTGTGAAAAATTATATCGCAGAAGAGAGAGGGAATCACTTGAAATGAGACTTGTAGTATTTATAATGCTATATATGTAACGAGAAAAACACACAAGTCAAAGTTTTAGGTCTTCATAGCCCATAAATTTCAGTTGGAGACAAAGATGGGATTTTTCTTTAATTTAATTTGCTGCACCCCCTACAAAACGTTTTGGTTTTTCACAAACACTTGCATTTATACATAATTTAATACTGCATTTATTGGAAATGCACATTTCACAATGTTGTGAATCCCCACAATATATATCGATCCCATGTGTCTCGCATGAATCTTTCCATCACTAATACATTTATATATACATGCACATACTGACACACACACACACACACATGAAAGGTACGGTTAAAATTACTCTCGTTTTCTCTGATAAGTGGCTGATTAACTACATGATAATCTCCTTTCTGACATGTATTTTAAAAATATACGCTAAACTATACTATACTGTTCACAATCCTTGTTTGGATTAGCACTCTTAGATTGACCAGAACTAAAACAATACCAAACGCATACTTAAACAATGCAGCTTATTGATCACCTTGTGTGTCCACACTTATAAACATTGGTATGTTTTAAATATTTCTTGAGAAATGAGAATTTTAATTCGGTGCACATGAAGACAAGTGATATAGTGTTGTTTTGAGGGAATATAATTAGGTTAAGATGAATTCTATGTGAGACCTAGTGGTCCAACAAGAATGAATGTGTACAAATTGAAGAGAGAGAGAGACTGAAATGAAACCCTATTATTCTTGGGAGAGGAGACAGAGTCCGCCATGGAAGACAAAAAGTGAAGAAATATTGGGTTTTGGCACACAACACATACAATAATAATAACGTGGAATGGAAGTTTTACAAGTAGTGTGTTTTGCGTTTGTCTCCAACCATGCAAATATCAACGAAAGAAAATAAAAAGCAGTGCTTTCAGTTTGTCGAGGTAGGTTCATTTGTGGTTAATTAAACAATGTGATCGGTATTTATTTTTTGTATTTGAAGCTACGCTTTTCAATGCACAAGAACATGAACATTTTGCACTCCTAGGCTTCCATGTGTTGTCACACAGTAGTACACTTTAGTATAAGATCCGGGCCACTGCCACCATGATTTGAAACTTTTTTTTCCCACTTAGAAAAATATAATACTTAGTTAATCTAGTCGAAGTTCCATCACCCAATTATATATTTCTCATTTGGTCCTTGATATAGCACTTTATTTGTCTAGGAGTTGATGTTAGTTCTAAATGTAATATATATATACTCCTTTTGATACTTTTTACAAGTAACTTTCTCTCTATCTTAAAGTTGATCATTTTTATTACCAATTTTTTTTTATGTCTCAAAATTTAAATTATTTTTTCTTTTCTACCCCTATTAAATATACATCTTTATATTAATTATCCCCAACTCACCACTATTTTTTTTTATTTACTCATTTATTACACATTCTCTCTCATATTTTATACAATATATATTTGTTACTCATTCTTTCTCCAATACTATTTTCATAAATAGGGTCATATTTGGAAGAAACATGACATTTTTTACACATGCATTGTTTTTAACTAATCTTGACCGCCAGTTTGTTTTACACAATAAGGATAAAAATTGCTTATAAAAAGAACCGAGGGAGTGTGTGTGTGTGTGTGTTTGTTACTCATTCTTTCTCCAATACTATTTTCATAAATAGGGTCATATTTGGAAGAAACATGACATTTTTTACACATGCATTGTTTTTAACTAATCTTGACCGCCAGTTTGTTTTACACAATAAGGATAAAAATTGCTTATAAAAAGAACCGAGGGAGTGTGTGTGTGTGTGTGTCAACTTTTCCTCAAATTAGCCCTATTCATATTCTCTCAGCATTAATCAAAAAAAGAAAAAAGAAAAGAAGAAATGGAGAGGATTAAGGAAAATCATTAAAGGTTTTTAGAAAAAAAAATGTAATATTAACTAACTTTCTCAATCTAATCAAAGTAGTTAATTAGGTTTTACATTAATGGCCAAAGGATATTTGACAACTAGTTAAAAAAGGGATGAAGGCGTGAAGGAATGAGAAAAATGGGGAAATTAATATTTCCATGAACGAATAATCCTAAGTTGATTTCTATTCTTTTAAAAATAAGTATGTTAGATGTAAGAAATATGGCGGTATATATTTATTCTTTTGTCAGCAGCATTAATGATTCCGAAGAGAACACATAAAAGGGTATGTTTGAACTATTGTGTTAGAATCTCCTTTTGAGTTTCAGATGCCTCAGTTCTATATATATTTTTATTTCATATCCCATATGAATGACTCTTGATACCATATTAAAATGTTAGATCCATGTATATGTTAGGGTTGTCTTTCTAAAAATAGATTAAGCTATTTAATAGGACTCCCCTCTTACAGTATATATTTTTAAAATTTTTTTAATTAATCAATGTGGAACTTTGATTATATTCTAATATATAGCACATTAATCCATAGCTTAATTATTTGCACCAAAGATATATTAAGGGTTAAGATGGAAATTTTTTCTAGAAGTTTTTGTTCAAAGGCAATGTTATTCAGGAAGTTTTTTTTTTTTGTTTTTTGAATTCTATGTCGACTTGAAAGTTTTAAAACGTAGCAATGTTGCACTGCTCCATTAAAAAACTAACATTAATCATTAAAAAATTGATATCAAGTATTAACATTTTTTATGGTAAGGGATAATGTTACTTTATTTTAACACTTTTGTAACAACTTTGAACCCAAAAAACTTTTGGGAGGACATTGCTCCTGAGTGAAAACTTATTAAATAAATTTGCACATTTACTCATATATTAAACTATTTTTTAAATGCAACAGGCAAACTATGACTTGAAAATTACAATGCTAAAAAAACTTACAAACAAAGCAGAAGGACTTATTGGAAAGGTCCTCTCTCATGCATAATCAGCAGACTTTCATTCAGATGGTGAGTTTCTCCATTCAGAAAATTAGCACATATTGAATTTTAATATCTGAGTCTGAGTATATCATATTTCTAATCTCATTTATATATATCTGATCTCAACGGGTGATTAATAAACACCTTTTTCTTTCATTATTAGTTAGGAAGCTTCTAATGAATCAGTATGTGTGTGTATATATATATATATAAACAAGAATCTTGTTAAGATCATGCTGCTTACAAACTTTTAAAGAAGAAGAAACAGAGGGATATTTCTGAACAAGAAGAAAAAAGAAATTATCAATGGAATTATATATTTTATAAGGTGATGAATGAATAAATTATTGGCGGGGTTGGCTGCGAGAGATGAAAACAAGAAGAAAAGTATGGAACACAGGGAAATATAGTAAAAAGGTGATTAGAAGGCGTTGGTTCCAATTTGTCCCAACTTTTTCAAAACCAGTTGGTGTGTGTGACTCATAGGTATCTGTGTGACTATTTAGATTATCATTTAGATATCTAAGCCCTAAGAGACACATATGGAAAAGTGTGCCTTAAACTTAGAATCAATCACACATATAATAACTTCTTCTTCTTCCACATGGCCACCACGCCTTAATTTATTCTTTTACTTGTTGCTCATTATTAATTAATAATATAAACTCTTCCCACTATATTATATAGATCAGAAACATTCAATGTTCAGTGCAGAGAATATAGCGTTATATCAGTTTGAGCTCTCTCTTGAGATATCTTATAATGGAGTTTGCTTATTACGGTCTTGTAATTTTGATTTAAGGGTTAAGGTACAATTGTACCACAAAAGTAACCACTAAGGAAATGTTGGGTACTTGGGAGCTTTTGTAGAGCCATTTCATCATGAAAGCATTGAAAAATGAGCAAATTCGTCCTAATTGTTAAAAAACTAATTTCGACTATTAAAGAATTAATATTGATTATTAACTTTTTTAATAACAAAAGGAAGAATTGCTATGTTTTAGTTACTTCTAAAGTATAATTGCTCCTTGAAAAAATTTTAGATACCCAACACTCTTGAGTGATTATTTTCCAAATAAAATTGCACCTTAATCCTTGATTTAAATCACTCTTAATGATTTATGTCAAACACTAATTCACTGAAATCTCGACATTTTTAGTCCAAATATAACTACTGTTCATTTTGATTATACTCTAAATGATTTATGGCCAAATGTTTTTTCATGAAGTTTAAAGTAAGTCTCGTTATTCAAAACTAAAATAAAGTTACTCTGATATCAAATGTAAGAGCTAGACAAAGGGTTTATTTTAACATTAAATATAAGATATTAATCAGCTTTGTCTCCTAATTAATTTATAAATTTTTGTCCCAAGGTATCCCATTGACTCAATTGCATATGATTATAGAGGGTATTTTGGGAAACCAATATTCATTTATTATAAATAATTAACTTTACTAATTTTCATAATATTCACAAATTAATTATCTGACTGTTAAGGACCAAGATAAATAGTATGCCTACATAGATATAGATGTGAATGCATAGATGATGATACCTAGCTTCTTGATGAAGTCATAGGCATAGAAAAAAAAAAATAACAGACAAAAATTCAAAAAGAGTTTTCCTGAACATATAAATACAGCACAAGGACTGCATAATGTATAAAGTTATTAGGGAAAATTTCAAAAAATACAATTAAAAATAGGAAAAGATAAACTGGCGCTGTCAATTTATCAAATCTTAAGTCAAAATTGAAGTAAGAATCTAGAATTTTCAATTCTGACCAAATAACCAAATTACCCTGAATTGAGGATATAAGTTTCTGGAGTCACTATCAACATTTGTATCTATATTAACAATATCATGTTTTACATTAACGACTCTTCACTTTCATATTTCACAACTTCATATCCCAAAAACCAACACATGCCCAGGGATAATTTTGAAATTAATAAGTTTCAGGAGTTAATAACAACATCTGTATCTATATTAGCAACATCAGATTTTACATTAGCAACTTTACTTTCATGTTTCGCAACTTAACTCAGGGCAATATGGTTAGAATTAGAAATTTCATATTCCTACTTCAATTATGACCAAGGATTTGATAAACTAGTAGTACCAATTTATCTTTTTCCATTTTTAATTATATTTTTCTGGGATTTTCCCAAGCTACTACTATATTATTGGCAGAAAAAAAATCAATGAAAATTATCTTGGGCTCTCTAAGAACCAAAAATAATGGGTGCACTGCTTTTCTTTTAAACATATCACTTTGGGTGGTCCAGCTGTTCAATAGAAGACTTTATTAGGCATATTGTGATTAACTGAGAGAAGAGAAAAGAGCATAGAAGGCTCAATAGTTAATACAGAAAAAGGACAAAACCTAATACCCAAAGCCCAAAGTCAAAGAATAAAAATGACATGAGGGAAGCCACTCAAATTATTGTAAAATTAAAATGCCATCTCTTACAAAAAAAAAATAGATTGATAAAAAAAACTACAACTTCGGAAGAGCTTCTAATATCATTCTTTCCAAAAATTCTACTATAAAAATAATATTCCCTCTCCTCTTTAATATAAGATTTATTTACCTAATTTGATTAAATCAAGGAACTTAATTAAGTTAGTTAATATGACGTGTATTTTCTAAATCACCCTAGTCATATTTCTTAATTCCCTCTCTTCTTTAATTGTTATTGAGGAAGCATCAATAAAGACAAATTAAGAAAAAAATTAACAAATACAAAACGTATGTCTTATATTTAATATCAAGATCAAATTTTTAAATATATACTATATAAAAAATAAAAAACAGGAGAGAGTATATACAACAACCCATGCAAAAATTAAGGACAGATCCTACACAATACTACACGGTCTAAGTAAATTAATTGGCCTTGATTTCTTTTCTTTTTTTCAAATAGTACACAAGAGTTAGAAGTTAGAACTGTTTGCCTCTTAACTAGCACTAAGCACATTCTCAAGTATTGGCTTAAGCACTATGTTGCGAGTTCCGTCCTCCATGAACTTGATGAATACTGTACATAATTTCTTGTCGCTAGGTGAAAGATGACAAAATAATGTTAGACCATTGTAGCAACGACGGCAATATAGTTGAAAGAATGTTGCAATCACTATGAAAGTTACTGTTTTAGCATCATGCCAGTCCATGAACTTTATTAAAGAATAATATATATATTCCCTCCTCGGATCCTAAATATAAAATTTAATTAATTATTTTTTAAAAAATTAATGAAGATAAATAAATTATTTAATTATAATATATGTTATGTATAATTAAATTATATACTTTCTCCGGTTCACAATATAAGTCACTCATAGAAAAATATCTTGATCCATAAAATAAGTCACTTCGAGAACAACTAATACTTATTTGTCAATTTTGCTCATGTAATCAATGTTTAAATATGATTCCTTGTATTTTTCTCTATCATTCGAAACATCATTTAATATGGGTATAGTTGAAACCTTGTTTCAATTTAAGACAAATTTAGTGACTTAACTACCATTTATTGATTCTTACGAATTAACTAAAGTGGCTTATATTATGGATTGGATGGAGTATTAGTTTATGAGTTAGGTAAGTTAATTTAGAGAAAAATGATAAAATAAATACATTAAAGTAATTTATTTAACTTCCTTAATTTTTTTTAAAAAAAGTTAACTATATCTTATATTATAGATAGAAGATAAGATAATATATATAGAGCTCATTTAAAACTCTAAATAAAACTATAAATGCATAAACACCACTCTTTGTTTTCTTCCTCAACTCTACATATCACAAGTGTAGTTGGTGCCCTCACTACTTTTGTAGTTGGGCTGCATAAACGCCACTCTAACTTGTGTTTATAAGCACACAGTTTAGTTTTATCCATTCATTCAATCATTTTACTTTTATCCAATCTACTTATAGAGTTCCACTATTTATGAATCTTGGATTTTTAAAATATGTCGCACATACTAACAGTAGTTCTCCATGCATGATGATATTTGCACCCAAAAAATTGAGATAATAACTTATATGAATTCTTATAAGTGTATATATGTATTGCAAATACGTGTAGATATATATCACATATATAGTTTACAACTTTACAGTAAAAAAAAGAAGAAGAAGAAGAAAAGAATCCAATAATTTATTGATCTGAGTTTTTTTTCAATATGTGTGTGTGTGTTGGGAAATCTTTGATAGATTTAAAGATTTTGAACTGAGAATTGACGTGATATAGAAAAATGATGATGATGATTGTCATTATTTGGGGCAACAAATATGAAAGGGATGTAAAGTAGAAAATAATGTGGTGTGTGACTTTGTGGATGTGGTGTGTGACTTTGTGGGTGTGGTAATAATTAAAGATAGATAGATAGATTCATAGATTATAGAGAGATGGGTGTGTTAGGAGTGTGATGTCAGATGTAGTATGAGGCTTTTGATTGAATTGCATTGCATGCTTCATTGTTCATGTTCATGGTCATGGGTCCCCCTAATTCATAATCCTTAGGCCCTTCAAACATGGTCCAGTTTTGGTGTTCTACTTTTGTGATGAGATTCAAATAGTTGGACCTATTTTTGGATAATAAGTCCTTATTACGCAAGCTGAGATAAAATTCCTCTCACATACTTACCTCGTATACTGTGAATCACAATTTATAAGCACTTATTACCAAAAAATAAGCTATTCCAAACGAACACTTAAAATTTATAAATGTTAACGAAAGGTATCATAACGTGGCAAACTAATATTTAAATTTATGTTAAAAAAGGTGTCTACATTTATTATCACATGTCTCCAATAGAAGGATACATGTACGTATAAAAAATGTACATGTTTTTTAATATTAAATTTATATTTTCAAAATAAGAGTTAAAATATTTTTTATTTTACATTTTTTAAAAACTAAAAAATATTTAAAAATAAAAAATAAACATTAAATATAAAACCATCTAGTTTAAACTTTTAAATTAGATGGTTCAAATCCTATCGATGTGAGAACATTATTGGTATGCGATTTATAAGTACTTCTAGAAGTGCTCTTTGAGTTCGGGTTATGCCCTAACCCTAATGAACCCCCAAAATCTAACTCACCTAAACTTTTGTTGATTAAAAAAAATATTAGATGGTTCAAATTCAGTAGTCATTATCAAGGCATACCATGATTAGATAAGACTTCGGATAATCCCTTCTGTCTATATTATATCTTATAAGTCATTTTTAACTATCTTATCAGAATCAAAGAGGAGTGATTAACTCTTTAACTTTGTCCTAAAATGAAACAGTTTTCAAATTTCGCCCATAATTAAGAGCATAGATAAACACTACAATAGACTTCAAGTATTTTCTTAGTAAATTGTAGAAAGGGTAATATTTGGAAAAAAATCATTAATGATTCACAAAATGACTTATATTATAAACTAGGAATTTTGTGTATATATAATGCACGTTATTTTTTTTTCCCGAAATATATAATGCACCTTATATTTAGGATCGTAAATAGTAGGAAAAATTCCAAAAAAACGACATTGGAAAATAGAAAAGGACATTTCAACACATTGAAAATGGAAAAGGATAATTTAGTCGAGTGTCAGACGGGCAGAGGAATCTGTTCTTTTAAAATTTCGGCCAAATAACGAAAATGCTCTTCATCTCTCAGTCGAAATAACAACATAGGAGTTATTAATGGTGAATCCAAAGTTGTTAATGGTAAGATATGTGTTCTTATTGGCCTTAAAACTTGTTAATTGTGAAAGAAGAAATTTGAGTTGTTAATTTCGAATCTCGAGTTGTTAATTAAGAGATGGGTGTTGTTATTGGCCATGAAACTTATTAAGTGTGAAAGAAGAAATTGGAGTTGTTAATATCGAATCCAGAGTTGTTAATTAAGATATAGGTGTTGTTATTCCGAAGTGGAGGAAGAAAGTTGAGTTGTTAATGTAGAATACGATGTTGTTAACAAAGAGAAAAGAGTTGTTATTGGCCCTGAAACTTGTTTAGTGTGAAAGAAGGAATTGGAGTTATTAATATCGAATCCGAAGTTGTTAATTAAGAGATAAGTGTTGTTATTGGCCCTGAAACTTGTTTAGTGTGAAATAAGAAATTGGAGTTATTGATGTCAAATCCGAAGTTGTTAATGGTGAGATAGGTGTTGTTATTGGCCCTGAAACTTGTTTAGTGTGAAAGAAGAAATTGGAGTTGTTGATGTCAAATCTGAAGTTGTTAATGGTGAGATAGGTGTTGTTATTGGTCCTGAAACTTGTTTAGTGTGAAAGAAGAAATTGGAGTTGTTAATGTCGAATCCGGAGTTATTAATTAAAAGATAGGTGTTGTTATTAGTTCTGAAATTGGTTAATTGTGGAAGAAGAAATTGGAGTTGTTAATGTCGAATTCGGAGTTGTTAATTAAGAGATATGTGTTATTATTAGCCCTGAAACTTGTTAATTGTCAAAGAAGAATTGAAGTTGTTAATGTTGAATCCGGAGTTGTTAATTTCGAGGATCATGTTGTTATTATGAAGTGGGGGATGAAGGGCTGAAGGGCATTTTCGTAATTTGGCCGAGATTTTAAAAGGACAGATTCCTCTGCCCGTCCGACACCCACCTACATTATTCTTTTCCATTTTCAATGTACTGAAATGTCCTTTTTCATTTTCCAATGTCGTTTTTTGAAATTTTCCCTAAATAGTATTTTCCAAACATATTGATTTATCTATTTCCTTCCAAAATTGAATGAAGGGCTCTAGCTTCTTGTGAGTTTGGACGGGCTTTTTTTTTTTTTTTGAAGATTACTACAACATCTCACCAAAAAAATCATAACTACTGAGAAGTCCCTCCAAATATAGAAAAGAAACTAAAATCCTTAAGAACTTTGTTTATGTAGTCCAGATTCAAGCTTACATGAATCAATATTTAGACACTTATGCCTCTAATTTTTTGTTTGGCTGTAATAGACTTAAAAAGATCATTTCACCTATGTTTTTATTTTTTTAGATAAAATATAAATTTTATTTCATGATTCTTTGATTGCACAACAAGCATGTTTTAAGGTGTGTTTGGAAGAGCTTAGATTTGAGAAATAAGCCCTTATTACGCAAGCCGAGAAAAAACTCATCTCACATACTTACTTCGTATACCGTGAATCACGAATTATAAGCACTTATTGCCCAAAAATAAGTTCTTCCAAACGAGCACTTAACATTTCATTCCATTACATTCCGACCTATTTCATGAGCCAAACTTGTCTAAACTTTAAATAACCAACTCAAACTTCTTAATTTATACAAATTAGTTATCAAATTTTACATTTTGGAGAGGAACAGGAGAGAGTGCATAGAATTTAGATTCACTGTTTATTCCATAGGTTAATTAAAAATTTATGTGAGAAGGTACTAAACTGTGTCACACACACTTGCAAATAAAGTGCATATATGATTGCTAGCCACGCTGCCACAGTGGTTATTCTTAACCAATAAAGTAAAATTGAAACTTAACTAGAAAGACCCTAATTAATTAATTCATAAATCAATTAAAGCAATAAACTTTTTGATTGGAGGGGTCAAAAATAAATAATACATAAACGTACCAATATGCAATCATGGGATGTTCCTTGTGCCTTCATTACACTTGCCCCACAAACATCTTATTTTCTGTCATCTTCTTTATTCACCAACCCCACCTACCCATCATTATCTTCACTTTTAACCTCTAATTTATTTTTTTATTCCCCGTTTCTTCTTTCTAAATCCGCACCAAAATCTTTAGAGCCCCATCTCATGTTTATTGAATTAATTTCTTAATACGTACTAATCATGTTTTACGAAATTATATTATATTTGAGTGCTGGGGCAGAGCTGCATCATTAATCCTTTTTTGAAATTTGAATAGGCTATACTCTATCTACCTTTAGCCTTTTTCTTAGGCTCATCCCAACCTTAATTAGTAAAGACGGGGGTTGTGGGATTTACCAAATCTTGAAAAATAAATTAATTATTTGTGGTTTTAACACTTTGATGATTGTTTAGGGACATTGAAGCCACTAATTAAGTTCACTTGTATCCAAAGATGTCCTTTTTATTTTTCATTTATTTTTTTAAAAAAGAAAACCCCCATTTCATCAAAACTGGCATTTTTTTATGTCAATTAAAATTGGTGTTTGGATCAAATTATTTTAAGTTGTTTCAGATAATTTTGTGTGATATGAGTGTTCGTTTGGAATAGCTTATTTTTGGATAATAAGTGCTTATAAATCGTGATTCATGGTATACGAGGTAAGTATGTGAGAGGAGTTTTATCTCGGTTTGCATAATAAACATTTATATTAAAAAAATAAGTGTTCCTAAACATGTAATGAGACAAATACATAAGATAAGTTGTGTCTGTAAAATACAAATTTTTGTTTAAAAAAATCATCATTTTGTTAAACAAACAGGCTCTCGATTAAATATATCATGATGTTATAACATGATTCACTCTTAAAATCCCACAAATCTAATTCGAATGTGAAAAAATGTGTATAGAGAATATGGATCCCAAATTGATGTTTTTGAGGCAGGCAACTTGAAGAGATTCTTAGAGAGTGTTTTTAATAGTGAAATCTAAAAGATGTGAGATTCCTCCACTTTTAATTTAAAAGAAAAGATATATGAACTCTGTGAATTTTGAAAATATTTTTTTTGACTGAGATAGTTAAAATGACGAGAGAATTACTTCTTTTGGTTAGAAAGGGACAAATTTAGTGTTGGTGAATGAAAGCTATGTGGTAGAAATCAAAATTACCTTGGAAAAGAAAAGTGGGCCGGCCAAAATCTTTACCAAGGAAATTTTTTACGTTGCATATTTATAGAGCAAATTACATTCACAAGCTCGCTTTTCATAAAATTTATAATTTAACGCAACTTCAGGCCTGAGTTACAATCTTTCTCCTATAACATTATTGATCCTAATAGCATAAGGGGCTAATTTGTCACACAATGACTAGCTACAGTTCATATTCTTATTAGGATATGCACCCACATTATATGTCTAACAGTACGTTCAAATATGATTATTTTAATAGGAGGATAACTGTGCATTTAAAAAAAGTATACAAGATAAAGAATAAATAACTTATTTAATGACTTTTTTATTGTAAATATATGGTTAATATAATATTTTTTATCCTTATAGTTTACCTCCTTTTGATTTTGGTCTTTATAGTTTCAAAGGAAAATTTCACTTAGGCCCTTAGGACAAGAAAAAATATAAAAAAAGTTCCAATATAGATTTGTTTATAAAAAAAAATTCCTAGTATAGAATCCTCTATAAAAAAAAGTTCATAGGGATTTCAGTAACATAAATGGGTTTGTCAGTGGCCACTCTATAACTTGTCAATATAATCATATATATTTGTCAATGGAAGTTATTTAGTTAACATAGATAGACTTGTTAATGACCATTTTATGATTTGTCAATATAGTGACATACATTTGTCAACGGGAACTGATTTGATTAACACATATGGATTTGTAAATGGTCACTCTATGACATGTCAATATAATCACATATACTTGTCAACGAGAATTGCTTTAGTTAACATATATAGACTTGTTAATGGCCACTCGATGACTTAGCAATATAATCACATACACTTATCAATAAGGTAAGTTCACATTTGGAATCTATCTCACTGAGGTCCTCAAGAACTTTTTTGATAGAGAAATCTACAATAGGATTTTTTTTATATTTTTTCTGATTCTTGGAACCTGACTGAAATTTTTCCTAGTTTGAAAATTTAGATTTTGGTCATTCAAATTTCTTTTTGTCTAAAATATTAGTCCCTATATTGTAATAAAACATGGACTATTTTAACTTTTAAGGCACCAAAACCTTTGATTCAAAAGTATAGAGAAAATAACCAGAATGAGGGTAAATCATTGGCACTAACATTGTACTAACTCTAAATTAGATGATATTTGAAAGATTTGTGGTGTCAGCTGCGTTTTAGCAGCTGCCCCCTTTATTATGTCCCTATTTTTGAATATTTTTAAATGTATTTTTTATGGCTGTTTTGATTATTAGATTCTATACGAAATGAGCGACGTTTTGATATCTTATGGGCAAAAATTGGAGCTGTTTTCAAATTTTTTTTATTTTTCAAAGATATTTCAGAAAATGGTGCATTTTTTTCACTTTAAACATATTTTTCTGAAATCTCTTTAAAAAATCATAAAAAATTGAAAACAACTCCATTTTTTTGTCCATAAGATATCAAAATGTCACCCATTTCGTATAAAATCTAATGATCAAAACAGTCATAAAAAACATATTTAAGAAGACCCCAAGATGAAAGCGCAGCAGAGAGGGCAACTGCTAAGGTGCAGCATACACCCAAATCATAGTTGAATGCCATATAAAATCTGATTTTTACCATAGGAATCTGGTGTCTTTGTTTGTGTGAGATTCCCTGTTTAAACTTTTAAAGGAATTATCCTTAACTGTTACCCATTTAGTTCCCGGAAATCACTCTCTTCCTATAATCAAAATTCCGACAAACATTCCTCCTACCTTGTCCCTTATGTCTCTCTCACTCTGTCAACAAAATGTTCAAAACCACAAATCCTTTTCTAGAGAACCAAACAAAATTTCAACTTATTCTGATTCCCCACGCTCCCTCTAATCCCAAATTTAACCTCTCTTTTGCTTTCCAAAACGAACTCTGTCACTCTCACAACCACTCAAAGTTACATATATACATATAGCCAGCCGACATAGCCAAGGAGCTTACTTACAGATTTCTGTTATCAGCCCTGCAGATTCGCTCTCATTGATTAGCCTTTTCTGACACATCCACCAACTGTTCGACGATTGTCCTCTGTTTTATTTTTGTGCACAGTTTCCATTTTTTCTTTTGCAGGTGAATGATATGGGGAATGCAACGTCGTCCATGGCGGCGAAATTCGCCTTCTTTCCTCCTGACCCGCCGTCGTATACTCTGTATGAGGATGAGTTCAGCAAGAGGCTGAGGATTTCAGATGTTGCTTACAGGAGAGATGACGTGGACGTGATGAAACTGGCCACTAAGAGAGGGAATGAGATTGTTGCTATGTTCGTGAAGAACCCTTCGGCTTCTTTGACTTTGCTTTACTCTCATGGCAATGCTGCTGATCTTGGTCAGATGTTTCACATTTTTACAGAGCTTAGTATTCATCTTGGTGTCAATCTCATGGGGTCTGTGGTCTTTTCTTTCATTGACTTCTGCTAAAAACTCTTATAGCCCATTTGTTACTATTTTGAACTCATTAAGTTGGTATGATATCAGAGATTTTTTGTTTTTTAATTGATATTTCATATACATTAAAAATGAAGAAACCTAACAAGCTGTTGGTTAAGACACTAAGCAGATTCACCCAAAGAAAATAAGTTTGTATTCCGAAAAGCACACTTGTTAGCAGCAAAAACCTAGAAGTACAATTAGGGTCCTGTAATCTTTAAATGGCATGAAATGAAAAATATCAACTGAAATGGTGTCTCTTTATCCTATAATCTCACAAGTTTACATAGTTTTCAGGAAATGAATATGTTGTTTCAGGTTCAAAGCAGATTTTGACATATTTCTGATATGAACAGGTACGATTATTCTGGTTATGGACAATCTTCTGGAAAGGTATGTGGTTGGTGTGCCTTCTATTTGTTCTTATTAAAAACAAATGTTTTTTTTTAATTTCCTTTTCCTACAGAGAGTGTCAATAAGTGTGTGTTTGGAATGGCTTATTTTTGTCCAAAACGTGCTTATTTTTGGTGATTCACAGTATACGAGGTAAGTATGTGAGAGGAGTTTTTTCTCGGCTTGCGTGATTCGGGCTTATTTTTTAAATAAGCCCTTATTTAAGCTTGGCCAAACACCCACTAAATCAAGCTCGATCAGCAAAAACCCAACATGCTGAAGCACGTGTGGTTGGCTTAATACACAGAAGGTCAAAAAGAGAGCATAATTTGATCACTTTTTTGAGCCTAGAGCCCTATGGACCACATATAATATTTAATTGCATATACTTATTTGGTAAAGAAGCACTATCTATTTGTTTTATTGCAATAAGTCACACTGTTTATGGCTTGTGAATAATAAGGCTTGCAATAGATTGTATTATATTGATATCAATCGATTCACTTAACTTCATGAAGGCCATAGATTATTTCTCTTTTTCTTTCTCTTTTCTTCCCGGAAAAAACGGAAAAAAGTGATTTGGGGTGATACAGTTAGCTTAAAAAACACATGACAATAATTGTTTTCAGACAGTGTCATTCTGCTGCTTAAATTAAAGTGTCTTCGTTTATTAATCCACCAGACCTAATTGCATATTGCTAATATGAAACCAGCTCATTAGGCATTCTGAAGCTGTCAAACCCAAAAGTAATTGACTAACAAAGTTGAAAGTGATGTGCATATGCATTTAAAATACACCCCACTTTGCCTCTATCTTGACTTGGAGCATAATATAATTACGGTATGGTAATTCAATAATGCTGTTCGGTTCAAAATACTGATGACTGATGAGTCCTTTTTGGCTGCTTAAAGCCACTACCTTAAAAGTTTCACACTCAAATTTTAGTACAGCATTAAGGTACTTGGTATTTGAAGAGGATGTCACTAATTACTAATTAGTTGTAACCTGTCTGTTGTTATTTATAGCCTAGTGAGCAGGACACTTATGCAGACATAGAAGCTGCTTACAGGTGCCTTGAGGAGAAATATGGAGTGAAAGAGGAGGACACTATACTGTATGGTCAGTCAGTAGGAAGTGGGCCTGCTCTGGAATTGGCTATTCGTTTACCTCGTTTGAGAGCTGTCGTTCTTCACAGTCCCATATTGTCTGGTCTTCGTGTCATGTATCCTGTTAAGAAAACATTCTGGTTTGACATTTACAAGGTTTCTTTCTTCCTCCATGGCTCATTTTTGACACTTGGTTGTGTGTTCATTCATTGAAATGCTAATAACTGGCTTTACCCTTTTCTTGTAGAATATTGACAAAATCCCACTCGTTAAGTGCCCAGTTCTGGTTTTGCATGTGAGTAAAACTTTGGTCCTCATACTCCTTTGTTTCTATTTATAAGTCACCTCCAATGTGTTTTATTAGAACTTCATTTACACTACTTTAAAATTTAATAACTTTCCAATTTTATCCCTATTTAATATACTCCTCGGGTCCTTAATATAAGCCATATTTAAAGAGTTGATCTTGATTTTAAATTTAAGACATAGTTTCATATTTGTCAATGTTTTCCTAATTTATCCCTATTGATTCTCCCTCAACTATTATCAAGGAGGGGAGGGAATGAGGGAATTAAAGAATATGACTAAGGTGTTTTAAAAAAATACATGTCATATTAACTAACTCAACCAACTTTCTTAATCTAATCAAATTAAGTAAATATGTTTTATATTAAGAACCGGAGGTAGCATACACTTTCAAGGAAATAATTGTCCATACAATAATAAACGAAGGGTAAAATTGTATATTCATGTGAAAAATCTAATGATGTGACTTATAAATAGAACAAGAAGAGTAGCTGTTTATTCATGATGAACTCTTCTATTCTTATATGATCATAAGTAATAATCATCTTTGATTTTCAGTTAAATATTTTTGACAACATAAACTGATTGAAGTCCCTTGGGAATATTTTGGCAGGGAACAGAAGATGAGGTAGTTGACTGCTCACATGGAAAGCAACTCTGGGAACTGAGTAATGAGAAGTTTGAACCTTTATGGCTTCAAGGAGGAAACCATTGCAACCTAGAACTCTACCCTGAGTACTTGAGCCATCTTAAGAAATTTATATCAGCCATAGAGAAAATGCCACGCGTACAAAGTACCGATGGAGACAACAAGACAGACCAGTCGAATCCTTCTTCAAGTTCCTTAGATCAAAAGGACAAGGCCAGATCAAGCACTGATCTCAGAGAGAAACCCAGAACCAGCACAGGACAAAGAGAGAAGTCTAGGCCAAGTACAGAGAAGTCACGAACTAGTACTGACAAGCGGGAGAAATCAAGAAGGAGCATTGATCGCTTGGGGAAATCAAGGAACAGCACAGATCAGATAGAGAAAGCAAGAAACAGCTTCGATCGGTATGTTCAAATTTTAATGACTTGAACTATATGTATGCAATTACTTGAATGATTGTTGTGTGATGTTTGTGTGTGCCTGCAGGTTGGGAGACATGGTGAGATCAGTTGGAATGTGTACTAATGTTGATTGTTTGAAGCCAACTGCTGTTTCTGAGGCCTGAAGGATCCAATGATAACCTTTTGTAATTGGGATGTAAATTTGTTATCAATTTCCTCATTTGATTATTAGGCAAAGGTAGTGTTGTTGGGCTATCAGAGAATCGATGTTTCTAGCTTCATGATAACTTTTATTTGTTCAAATCTGATGTTTTTGCATTTGTTTCTTGCTCAAATAAGAATGTCCTTGTCTGCATTTTCGAAATAAAAAAACATGAACATGGCATGAAAGTTCTTGACACACAAAACAGTGTTAACATCCAATAGTCATGCTATCAACAAGGACAACAAGGAGTTTTATCTGACTATGTGGGTCGGTTATATGAATTGTACAACATCATTGTACTACATCAATAACCATATTTTTAGATAGATTGTTGAGTAAAATATTTTATTTAATGACTTCATTGAGCGTTTTCTTTGGTTCCTCTACCCCTTTTCAGAAGACTTTATATTATGTAATTTTATAAGCGAGTCAATAAACTAATATTATGATAAAACTAGGAGAGCAAACTAACCGGCATTATTTTTTTTTTATAAAGAAAGTCATAGTCGCTTAAGTACTAGATCCAAAGTTCGAAATCATGTAAATGTAGAAAATGATTTTGAGAGAGCCACCTCTGTTTGGGGGCCAGCCAAACTCAAATTTGGATTAGTTAGAGTCTAATGTGACTTGATGGTTTTTCACAAAAAAAAATTAAAAGATAGTTACAATAAAATGTACTTTGTTTAAGCTCACTTAGTTTTTTATGCATATTTTTTTATTTGAAAAGACTATAAATCTCTGGCAAAAAAAAAAAAGACTATAAATCATATGATTTTGGCGTTGCATTAGTGACATTTATTAGTATTGCTTGATCATTTTTTGGATGATTGCCTATTAATGATTGTTACTTAAAAAATGGAACCGTTTTCCACATGGATGCTGCCATCGATCTGGAAACATAAAAGACTATGTGGAAAATATTGAAATTTGATATTAAACCGAAATTTTTAATAAGAGGGAGGCTTATTTATTTATAAGATAGAATGAGGTGTCAGTTTTTGAAATTCAATACTGCTTCCGGTCTTAATTATAAGATAAAGTTGAATTTTTTTGGAAAAATTAAGGAAGCTAATTAAATTACTCTAGAATATTTATATTTTTGTTTTTTTCCCTTCAAATATAACATGTGATATCATATGATTAAGTAACTTATTTAACTTACTTAATCTCTCTAAAAAAATCAACTTTATCTTATATTTAGGATTAAAGATGGTACCTTTTTTTTCATTTCAAGATTTCAAGGACAAACGGTAGGTTATGCTAACTAGGTATATGCAACAATCGCATACCATGTATTTTATTGTGTAATTAGATTAATTTTTGGAAAATAGTTTTTATTGAGAGGAGTTTTATCACAACTTACAGAAAAAGGCTTTTGAAACTACGGTTTTATGATTTCACAAACACTCACATTTAAGTAATGAGAGTTATTGCCACCGTTTGCATATTCTAATAAATGGGATTCCTGAAATTCGAACTGAATTTATATTATGCTGATGAGACCATTTAACATCTCAATGCACGGACTTGTTGGTTTTGACCTGTTAGTTTTATTAGCACTTTTAGTTTTCAGTTGTATGTTTATTTTTAAGTTGTAACAATTTTAAAAATATTTTTACCCCACAGACAGTTCATCATGTAATAATTTTTGAAAATTCGAAATATAACATTCCAGTATAGCTTGTGTAAACCTTTTTTAAAATTGAAAATAGGTGTATATAATAAATTTATTAAAATTATCTGAGATATTTTTGTTTATTTATAAAAAAACTTATATTTTACAAAGTACTAATTACTTTATTTTTCCATTTTTCTCTTTTTGGAACACGAAAAATGAAATGGATATTGTTGATGGTTGACGTGGCAGAATCTAAGCCTCTCACAGTCTCACACAGTTCGTAGCACGAAGCGCCAAACGAAGCCGGCTCCTCCATCCGGCTTGCTGTAATTCTAGAATCATCCTTTCCTTCATGTACTAAAACCCTTTGAGGGTTTTTCAACATTTCAAACTCAATATTTGGAAGACTAGGGTCTCTAGAACAGAAGTGTTATCTTCTCTATCTACCTGCAACTCTCTCTCTCTCTCGGGCAGAATGGCTCCTGTGCTGAGCAGAAGCTTGGCTACTGCCTCTCTTGCCTCACTCCCTACTTCATCGCCCTTTACACCTAGAAACAATCGGGGCGATTTGACCCTCAGAAATGCGTTCTTACCGCCGACCAGTTTTACTAGAAATGGCTTCTCTTCTGCTGGTTTGAAGTGGAAGCTCGAGAGAAGAAACGATAAGATGGTTGTCCGGTGCGACGCCGCCGTTGCAGAGAAAGAGGAGGCCACCGATACTCCTGGTGAGAAGTTCGAATACCAAGCCGAGGTGGGTTTCCTTTTATTGTTATTATTTTATTATCATAGAAGGATTACAGGGAAATGAAAACTTGGGTTTTGTATCAAAGTATCAAAAGATTCATGCCTTAATTTCCTCTGGCCCCTTGGATATACGAAAAGTCAAAGAATGATTTTGGAATGCAACTTTTTAATTGATGCCCAACTTGAAGCGCTTAATATACAGTATGGATGACCTAGAGAACGAATATATTAAGATATTACAGACAAACGTCCCGTTTAATTTTCACTTATGGGGCATATTTATTATCGGTTTACTGAGGGAAATGGGATATCATCTGCAGGTCAGTCGCCTAATGGACTTGATAGTTCACAGTCTGTATAGCCACAAGGAAGTTTTTCTTCGAGAACTTGTGAGGTGAGTATCCGTCCATGCTATGTCCAAATATGTACTATAGTTGTATCAAACTTGATATTTTAGGTTCGTGGAGAAGTGTTACCTTAGTTTATATATAGCCTCTGCTTGATATACTTCTTATTTCTTGAACTTTTGTAATTTGGTGCTACTCCATTCTTACGCTTGTACCTCCGCTTGGTTGTATTTTTTCCCCAGCAATGCAAGTGATGCCTTGGACAAGTTAAGATTCTTAAGTGTGACTGAACCTTCGTTGCTTGGGGATGCTGGAGAGTTAGAGATACGCATCAAACCAGATCCAGACAATGGAACTATTACTATAACGTATGTTACTCTTAATTTTATATAACCTTTTTCCTGATTATGTAAACAGATATATTTAAATTTATGCTACTTTACATTGTAGAGATACTGGTATTGGAATGACTAAAGAAGAGCTTATTGACTGTCTTGGAACTATAGCTCAGAGTGGTACTTCAAAATTTCTGACTGCACTCAAGGTAATTTATAGCCATTCAGATATATCCATCAGTTGGATGCTTCAAAGTTTCAATTGACATGTTCTAATATATATACATATGTTAATAAATTTTCAGGAAAACAAGGATCTGGGAGCTGATAATGGTTTGATTGGACAATTTGGTGTCGGATTTTACTCTGCTTTTCTTGTTGCGGAGAGGGTACAATGAATTTCTCAATTGCATTTCTTGCCTTAATTGGTGGCTGTGATTTGAACTATCTTGGTTTCATGCCTTTAATGTACTATGTCTGCATTCTAATGACAAACAGGTTGTTGTTTCGACCAAGAGCCCAAGATCAGATAAGCAATTTGTGTGGGAATCAGTAGCTGATAGTAGCTCTTACACAATAAGGGAAGAAACTGATCCGGAAAAGCAACTGAGTCGTGGTACTCAAATTACGCTCTATCTCAGAGTATGTATCACTTCTTTAATTACTTTGGAGGATGTGCGTGTGCATATGTAAATGAGGAATTTGCATCTTGCATCCCAATGGATGCAGCATCTAACTTATTCATATGTTGTAAAGTTGAATCTAATGCAGTATATGTAGTAGGGAGATCTTCGATTTTTCTGAAAGGTAGCTTATCATAAATTTGGCATAAATTTTTTGTGTTGTAGTTATTTATATATTCTCAAATGAATGTTGAACGCATTGGAGTAATAGTAACCTGTGAGTATTTTTAATGTAGTATATAGCGCTGACTAATTCAAAAATCTTGTTCTGTTGTCCAGGGGGATGACAAATATGAATTCTCAGAGCCAACCAGGATTCAGAATTTGGTTAAAAATTACTCTCAGTTTGTTTCCTTCCCCATCTATACATGGCAAGAAAAATCACGAACTGTGGAGGTAACTGCGTATCTTTCTCGTTTTACAGATTTTTGTTATTTTGTTGGTCGGGGTATGATTTCGCATATGTGTGGATAGTAGCATATGATATGTGCTGTGCAAGCAAAGCACATATCATATACCTAGTTCTTTCATTCTAATGAATGAAAATCACCTTGTAGCGATTGGCTTCATGTCCTTAAGTAAAGTATGAATGATGTACTTATTGGGATATTGGGAGTGATTTCCAGCAGCGATGATGTAAAAAATCATTAAACATGAGGTTTTGTCTTCATCTTGTGGCTAGTATAGTGATTTTTGCATAATGAAGGCTATCCAACGAGCTTATAAGACAATTCTTCATATTTAGTCATGGTCTCCATTACCTGAGGTTGTTAGATGGCTTTTTTGGATTCCTGTGTAAACTGTTATTACCTGCTGATGTCCCTGAGGAGGTTACTGAGGATCATGGTAGATTAATGTTGAATGTCTGTTAATAAGAAATTGGAGATTGTTGGTATTGGAATCAAGGACGTGAATATGATAGTAGAAGAATGTTTCTTTTAGAAATTCGTTCTCACCTATGAAGAAAGGGAGTGATCATTTCTCCCTTTTTGTAAGTTATCTCCTTCCAATTGAAAAGACACTTTCTGATATTTGTTTTGAAGGAGTGGCAACTTGATCAGCTTTTGTTGTTCAGAATTTATTAATTTGAACATTAACAGGTGGAAGAAGAGGAAGAACCAAAAGAAGGTGAAGAACCTAAACCAGAGGTAAGTATTCAAGTCCTAAATTTTTTTATTTTTATGTAGGCATTCTACTAACTTTTCTCATGCATCACCAAATCTGTTGCTACTCTTTTTAGCAGGGTGAGAAAAAAAAGGTAAAGAAGACTAAAACTGAGAAGTATTGGGACTGGGAATTAGCCAATGAAACAAAGCCACTATGGGTGAGTTCATGCTATTTTTGTTGTGAGGCCTCGTGACATTTTCTTTTTCTCTAGTTATAGTGCATCTCTTATTGTTCATCTTCTGTCACTGTTTATAGATGCGGAATCCAAAGGATCTTCAAAAGGATGAGTATCAGGAATTCTACAAGAAGACTTTCAATGAGTTTGTAGAACCACTTGCATATACTCACTTCACCACCGAGGTAGGATAATGATTGTGGTTATCAGCAAACAGTGCAAGTTCTAGGAAGTTATTTAACAAGATTTGAAATCCCTGCAGGGTGAGATTGAGTTTAGGAGTATTCTATATGTGCCAGGGATGGGGCCTCTTAACAATGAAGAAGTAATAAATCCTAAAACAAAGAATATACGCCTGTATGTGAAGCGTGTGTTCATTTCGGATGATTTTGATGGTGAGCTGGTAAGTTTATTGTATAGACTTTGAAGGAATACTGGTGCCCTTCAGTGCTTCTTTCTCCTTTGATCCATCTAAGTTATTTTAAACTAAATCTGCAATCTCAATATTTTTGGTGCAGTTTCCAAGGTACTTGAGCTTTGTGAAAGGTGTGGTAGACTCAGATGACCTTCCTCTTAATGTTTCCCGAGAAATCCTTCAAGAAAGCAGAATCGTAAGAACTCTTTATTTTTCTTAAAACATGAGAGATTCTTGCCTTGTTTTGAACTTCAAGGAAGGATTTCCTTTCTGTTGAGACATCATCTATGTATTTTCTGTTTTCTAAAATATTGAGTTCCAATATATTATGATTTCAGGTAAGAATAATGAGAAAAAGACTTGTTAGGAAGACATTTGACATGATTCAAGATCTCGCTGAAAGTGAAAATAAAGAGGTTGGTTGCAACAAACTTGATTATCTAATTTTCAGTTTGAAGTGAGAACCCTTACAATTGATGCGATGGCTTGTGATTCCAGGACTACAAGAAATTTTGGGAGAACTTTGGTAGATTCCTCAAGTTAGGATGTGTTGAAGACTCTGGAAATCATAAGCGCATAACACCACTGTTGAGATTTTACACTTCTAAAAGTGAGGAGGAGCTGAAAAGCTTAGATGATTATATTGAAAACATGGGTGAAAACCAGAAGGCTATCTATTACCTGGCAACGGACAGCTTGAAAAGTGCCAAAACTGCCCCATTCCTGGAGAAATTAGTACAGAAAGATATTGAGGTACATTACGCATGCATTCGATGCTTAATATATAAAGTTGAATGTAACTGATCTTAGCTTTAGATTCATATTCTGTTTTTCTCCTTTCAATTTGCTTACTATTTAATATGTGCTGGGTCTCTCTTCTTGTAGGTTCTCTATTTGATTGAACCTATTGATGAGGTTGCCATTCAGAACCTACAAACATACAAGGAAAAGAAATTTGTTGATATAAGCAAGGAAGATCTAGAACTGGGTGTGTGCAATTTTCTACCCAGAGTGCTATTTCACTCCTTTTGAGTAGATATTTGGATATGGATTCATATATAATAATTTTTGGAATCAGGTGATGAGGATGAGGTGAAAGAGAGGGAAACAAAGCAAGAATACAATCTGCTTTGTGATTGGATGAAACAACAGCTTGGTGATAAGGTGGCAAAAGTTCAGGTCTCTAAGCGCTTGAGTTCTTCTCCCTGTGTGCTTGTATCTGGCAAGTTTGGATGGTCTGCAAATATGGAGAGGTCGGTCACTCCATCTGTGGCTTTTTGAGCCGGGACATTTTCCTCGAGCTAAAGCAGTTTATCACGTTCTTTTGTATTGTAATGCTCATACCATATATCATTCCCTTTCCTACAGATTAATGAAGGCACAAGCTCTTGGAGACACTGCAAGTTTGGAGTTCATGAGGGGCAGGAGAATATTGGAGGTTAATCCAGATCACCCCATTGTTAAAGACTTGAATGTAAGACTGTTTAAAGGCAATAATACTGAATTTGTTTGTGGCTTTGACCTGTCTTCTTGACTGTTTTATACTTCTTTTTCTGTTCCTCTCAGGCTGCCAGCAAGAATGCACCTGACAGCAGCGATGCTAAGAGAGCCGTTGAGCTCTTATACGAGACGGCATTGATCTCTAGTGGATTTACGGTACCGACAATTTAGCAGCTTTTGTTTTCCCCCCTTAAATTGATGACACATTGGCGGTTTAGTAACATTATTTCTGTCAAATGGCGCAGCCTGACAGCCCAGCTGAGTTGGGAAATAAGATTTATGAAATGATGGCACTGGCCTTGGGAGGAAGATGGGGTAGATCAGATGAGGAGACCAGGACAGAAGCATCCGTTGAAGCCGATGCGAACACGAACGAATCTTTTGAGGCCGAAGTGGTTGAGCCTTCTGAAGTGAGACATGAGAATGAGAATGATCCTTGGACAACCGATTAGGTGCTTCCATAAACTTTTGTTTAAAAGCATTGCTTGAGGAAATCACACAAATAATGATGAAAAGTGAAAAACGGGAGACTGAGATAGTGTGCTCACAGATTTTTTTTTGGTGTAGTAGATTTGTTCCCAGTGAATTTTAAATTCGATTACGGAATATATGAGATGGCTTTTCCCTGAGTCTCTACTCTCTATTCACCTTTGTGAGATTTATAGTTTAATTGATTGGACAGAAGTAGCAATATACCGATTAGGGTTCTCTACTTCAGGATTGATTTAAAGCACAAGGTGAAAAAAAATCCATGAGCTTTTTTTTAAAGTGTGTCAGTGCGCCCAGTACTATAGGTTTTTTTTGAGGTGTAAAAATATTTATAAACTTGTAAAACTGAAATAAAAATGTTACTGCCGGCCCTTTGTGGGGCCCACATCATTGGGTTGCGGGATATTGATTTCTCACTGCTAGTGTGGGTTATTTGGTTCGTAAAGGAGAGAAATGAACTTGTATTTAATTTGAAACCAAGAAGGGGGGTAGGCTGATAATTTGCTGGTGTGGTTGCTGCTGGGTTTACTATCCTCATCGCCATCGGGAAAGACTGAACCGACTGAAGCATCGACGAATGATTTGATTGGGAGGGGATAGGTTGATGGTTTGCTGATGTGTCGTCTACTTTTTCCAGTTTAGTTTTTTCTTTTATTTCTTGTTGATTTTATTTTTGCTTTGCTGGATATGGAAATCGTTTGGTTGCTCTGTTTTGCTTCAGTCTTTTGGTGGAACATATGTATTCAGGTGGAAAATAACAGAGGTTGCGAGGGAAAGAGGGTTCCTTTTTTTGAGTTGGGGTATTTTAGTAATTTCAAATTATAATAAAAGGAGGTTAGCCTCTTAACGGCAGTGGTATTTTTGCTTTGTTTTTACAAACTCATTTGTACTTTTACTCTGAAAAGCATGCAGTGTTGGATGCATTTTGAGAAAAAATTTGGAGATATTTTTGCACTTTAATTCTTAATTTATTTAAGAAAAAATTACAGTCAGGTCCTAAGTTAGAGAAAAAATAAAAAAATGGTCTTTGAAATTTTAAAATGAAAAAATGGTCCCATTGACAATTTCCGATGCGGGTCACTGATAACATCAAGGTCGCCATTGACTAGTGTTTAAGATCATTTTTACATTTTGAGATTTTAAAGGGTCTTTTTTTTTTTGTTTGAAACTTGACTGTAATTTTTTCTTGATTTAATGATGAAGTGCCCATTTAATTCATGGGAACAGCCATAACAGGCAATCAGGCACTACTCATGAACGGGAAAAAAGAGTCCATAAGCGAAGCCGCATAACACAGCAGAAGGAGAGAAAATGGTGATGCATCATTCCCGTTCGACTGAGATTGGAATCAACTCTGATGGTGGGGATGGGAAATCCAAGGAGGAGGAGGATTTATTAGGAAGAAATATCAAGAAAATGGACATGGGAGGTTCTACGAAAGAAGAAAGTAAGGTGGAAGTACAGGAACTAAGGAAAACAGATGAATTGATGGCTGATGTTGTGGAACAGAACTTACAAGCGAATCTTGGTCAAAAGTTGCAGAGTAAGAAGAACCTGAGCAAGAACCAAATTTCTTATAAAGCTAAGCTATTAGGCCAAGAGGACAAAGATGTTGCAAGAGTTTCGAAGAACAGATGAGTGAATGGCTCAAGGAAGAAGAAGAACTAGCGCCGGTTCTGACTGAGGAGGAAAAGGAGAAACTGGGAAAAATCCCATCTCTGGACATTTCAAATGAGAAACTGAAAGAGCTATGCAAACCGTGGAGAGATGCTCTTATATTAACAGTACTGGGAAAGAGGGCAAACTTGCATATGATGAGAGACAGAGTGAAGTGGCTACTCAGATCAGATAATTTCGAGCTCATTGATCTACCTAATAATTACTTTGTTTTCAGAACAATGGAGAAATCTCTAAGGTCCAGGCTCCTCTTTGATGGCCCATGGCTAATACAGGGCCATTATCTTGCGGTTCAGAGGTGGAGTCCTAACTTTAAACCGTACTGTAATAAGGTGAGAAGAGTTGCAGTCTGGATCAAAGTACCTACGCTACCGATGCACATTTATTCTGAAGACTGCATGCTTGAGATTGGCAATCTAATAGGCAAAACGCTCAAAGTAGATATGAACACACTAGCCAATCAAGAGAATAACCAGCAGACGGTATAGACGGGAAAATATGCATGAGTGAGTGTGGAGGTTGATTTAAATAGAAAGCTTCAATCCAGGTTTATACATCGAAATCATGTCTATACGGTGGAATATGAGGGGCTCAACGAAATATGTTTTAGATGCGGTCTATATGGGCATATTATAGACACTTGCGAATATAAACTACAGATAACACCAACTACCGCAGAACAGGGATCACCAGAAAATTTTCCGGCGACAGTAGAAAAGAACAGAAACGATGAGAAACAGCCACTTGTATCGGTACCTGGTATTTCGGTGGAGGAGGAGTACGGAGCATGGATGCAAGTGAAATCAAATGTCAGATCACGCTAACAGAATGCCGAAGTGGTCAGGAGAAATCAGAATAGGACGTCATCAACGGTCCGATCAAATGGAAGAGAAGCTGAAAACGGTATGGGCTCGAGATTCTGTGTCTTACAACGGGTTGAATCAGTGATTAAGAACCTGGAAATTTCAAAGGCTAGTAAGAAGAAAGAAATGGAGATGCAGTGGAAAAAAAAAGAACCTGTCAATTAGAGCTCAACTGCTGGTGAGAAGAAGAAGAATCAACGGTCAGATAAGCAAACCTCGAAGTTTGAGAAGGGGGAGCCAAGTAATACGAAGATGGTGATAGATGAGTGTGAGGAAGGACAGAAATCGAAGGAACCGATGCAGAATGGGTCTGATGAAGAGGGAATAAAAAAGCAGCAGGGAAAAAAGGGAAATGGGCCAGCCAAAAGTTCAAAGTTAGGCCCAATATTGAATATAACCAAAGCAAGGAAGAATGGCAACTCCCTTGGGAAAAAAACAACCACACTCTCCCAAACTAAACACAAACAGGCCGCCAATGGAAGAGCCCACAAGCTGGTCTTTGGGTCCAATTCTTGTAATGGGGCGGTCAAACTGGATCAATTAATGGAGGGAATGCATTATATGCAAAATGAGTTCACGTTGGATCCTAAGGGCCCTGACCCAATTGCTATGCAGAAATCACCGAAGGAAAAAGCCAATCCAGTGTGGAAATGGCTCAGGCGAATGCTCAAGAATATCAGCGAGAATCTGAGCTGATGGGGCAAAATATGGTGGTCGACCCAGAAACTAATGTCTGCACCAAAGATGCATGTATGAGTGATAATCAAATTGTGCTAATTAATGAAGTGGATGGGTTAAACCAGGGATTTACAGAAGGTGACCCAGTCATGGAAGCTAAAGGAGCAATTAACCTACCGAATGGGGGAAGTTGATGCAGCGGCTTTCAGGTTTGGGTCCCTTTCTCCTAATTGTTTAATTATGATTAACACAAATATTTTAGCTTGGAATTGTAGGGGAGCGGGTTCCAAATATTTCCTCGGGAGAGTTCGTGACATGATTCAGGGTCAAGACGTTAAAATTATGATTCTCACTGAGACTCGAGTTAGTGGGAGCAGGGCGGATAAAATTATTAGAAAATTGGGTTTTAATACCTGGTTACGTTTGGAAGCGACTGGCTATGCGGGTGGGATATGGGTTTTGTGGAATTATGAAGATCTCACGCTGCATTATATCTCTTCTTCAACCCAGGCTATTCATGTTAAGGTTATGGTTGCTAATGAAGCTAGGGAATTTGTTCTCTCTTGTATCTATGCTGAACCCACTTGTATTCTTCGTCAACCCCTGTGGGATGAGATTGAAGAAGTGAGTTCTATTATTGATATTCCTTGGCTTGTGGTAGGCGATTTCAATGCCTATCTATATAGTGACGATAAAAGTGGTGCATCGAATCCAAATTTTACTTCAATGAGGCAATTTCAACAATGTATCTCCAGGTCTCAACTTATTGAAACTGAATTTGTGGGCGACCGTTTCACTTGGGAACGTGGAGTACTCAAAGAAAAAATTGACTGGGCTTTCATTAATAATGATTGGAATAGCTTATATCCCCTAACCAAGACTTACCATTTGAGTAAGTTTGGTTCGGATCATAGACCAATCCTAGTTAAGCCGTCTCCTTCTCATTACCAGGGTCGAGTGAAACCTTCTTTTAGGTGCCAGGCTGCTTGGTTCCTAGAAGAGGGTTTTGGGGATATTGTCAAACAATCATGGAATAGGGGATCTTGGAATGACAAAGTTGGCAATTTTTCGAAAGAGGCTCGTGAATGGAATGCAAGGAAGGTGGGAACCTGAATGGTAAGAAAAAGAAAATTATTCAAAGGATTGAAGGCATTGAAAGAACGAGGGCTAGACGGGATAGTCAACATTTAGCTCAAACCGAGAATGAACTTTGGAAGGAATATAACAAAGTCCTTGCTCAGGAAGAACTTCTGTGGTACCAGAAATCAAGATGCAGTTGGTTGAAGTGGGGAGACAAGAATAGTAAATTTTTTCATACTACTGCAATGATAAGGAAAAGACGGAATAGAATTGATGGGCTCAAAAATGATGATGGAGTGTGGACGTTTAATCAAGCTTCTTTAAGGAGTATGGCTATCAACTACTATAGAGGGCTTTTTCGCAGTGAATTGACTAATTTCTGCCCCATTACTACACGGAATCACTTTCCAGTTCTAACTTCGATAGAGATGGAGAAAGTGAATGCAAATCTCTCTAAGGAAGAAATCAAAGGGACGACTTTTGATCTTGGGGCCTTTAAGGCTTCGGGGCCGGATGGGTTACAAGCGGTGTTCTATCAAGAATATTGGTCCACTCTTGAGGATCATATTACTAGCTTGGTGATGGATGTCTTCCAAGAACCTCAGCGTATTCGAGACATAAATAGCACAAACATTGTCCTAATTCCAAAGGTGGATAATGTAACCCCCTGTCGTAATTATATCCGAAATACTCAATTAAAATGAAATAGAGACCAATAAGAACAAAATTTATTTAAATTCCCATCTTCACGATAGGGTTTTCACAAATCACTTTCGAAATCTAATTAACCTGGTCTCACATTCACATTCCGAATACAATTACTACATAATGATAAATCACATTTAAATATATCAGAGTACGCAATGAAATAATTCCGGCAATTCCAGATTACATTTATTAACTCAAGCTTTAAAGGACACAATTGCCCATACAAGCCCTTATATGGGGATTACACAAATCTTTCTCATTCATATACAAATATCCAATAACTCATTTCAAATACATAACCAAATATACTCATCCATATGTACACATCCAAATTCAAATATCCCATCCCGGATGATAACCAACTACCAGAATGACAACCCGAAGGAAGTCCTCATCGCCCTTAGCTGCATGCTCCATTCTTGATCCACTACCCTGTCTGAAAGGTTAGCAGGGGAGGGTGAGATTCGAGAGAATCTCAGTAGGAAACAAATACCTATGTATGATATGTGTTTAATGCATGACATGCTTGCAATATATATCTCATGTTCACATAATGACATATCTGCGTGCTCAATGTTTCAACAACATACTCATGGCCATAGCATAACTAGAAACAGAGCTACAATCATTCATACATGTTTCACATAATCAAGCAAAGCAATACATGCATCAAAACACAAACACAAATATCAAAGCATGCAAAAGAGGTAAGTTCCCTACACTCTTTCCACGTAAGCTCCAGCTCCGCTTACTCGCGATCAGAACGAATACCAAACCACGTTCAGGGCGAACATCAACCCTATAATCAAATCAAGGACATAGGGTTATTCTCTATTCCAAATCCTTAATTTCATATCACTTAAGGTTGGTTACCATTCACACCCTTTAGGTGGCTAAAATAAGCTCAACGAAAGCCTAAAGGATTGGGACGTACTAGGTTGGAAATCACCTTTCAAAATCTCAAAATGCTGAAAATTGGGTTCTGGCTGCAGCCAAGAATTCTCTGGCTGCAGCCAAAAATGGCTAAAAACGTCACAGAAACATTTTGGCTGCAGCCAAGAATTTCTGGCTGCGGCCAGGACACACACAGAAAGTTTTGCGCTGGAGCCAGAATTTTCTGCTGCAGCCAAGAAAACTTTGAAAATTCATAACTAATTCCACAAAAATCGAAATGAGGTGATCCCAAAGCCAAATGAAAGATTTGTAAGTCCTCTTCATAGGAAAAATATGGCTCATTACCAGAAATCACCACACAAATCCAGGTTTACACAAAATTGCCTTGCTGTTCCAGATTTGCACCCAGTTTCGACATCAAACTTTGGGCAAACATAATTCTCAGTTCACAAAATGAAATGACACAATTTATATGTCCATTTTGAAGCTTAAGATGTGAACTTCAAGACTGGAAAGTTTCAGAATTTTCTAACATCATTTGCCCATTCAAAACGGCAACACAGACAGACTGCCCAGAACAGCAATTCAAAAGACAGAATTCCAGATTTTGACAATTGCTTCCAATGGTTCCCATTTTCATACCAAACCTCATTCCCACATAAATTTGCACAAGGAATCCATTGGAAATACCAAATCAACCAAATTCAAATCATATTGACATGTTACCACAACATGTCACACAAATCACAATTCAAACCACAACATAATCACACATTGTCACTCTTTTCATTCCAAATTCTCAAACCAATTCCAATGGCCAAATACCACAACATAATACCAATTTCACCACAATACACAAGGCAATTCCTCAAATCCAAAATCACACAAATTCAGGGCAAAAATTCGAAATTCACAATACTCAACCATAAATCACAAAACTTAGATCAAAAGGCTTCAAATACTCACCTCTTCCTCTTTCCCAAACCAATTCTTTGATTCTCCATCTTTCCCAATTTCCTCAAGCCATCAAACACCTTCAATCAAAAATCTAAAACCATAGAGATGAAGCTCTCATCACTATGAACAACTTTATAGAAGGTGATTAGAGCATTAGAGGACAAGAAACAAGACAAATCTCACCTTCAATTTTCTTCTTTCCTCCCCTTAAGCATGCGCCATGGAGAAACAAGAGAGAGATGAGATGATGAATAAATGAAGATGATGAAGAAGAGAACAGATTTTTAGGGCCAAAAAACCGTCCAAGTAAGGGAGAGAGAAGAGAGGAAAAACTTTGAATATTTGACCCAAATCCAAGGGTCCAAATTGTGCCAAGTGTCATGATCTTGCAACATCCTCCATGAGCTCACATAGGCACATGCACACATGATTTCACCTTTTGATCTCTTGCAAAAATCAATCCTAACCATTGATCTTGAAGTTACCAATGAGTTTCCTCTTCGGCAACTGACCAATTGGTCGGTAACTTTACCATTTTGCCCCTGATTATGGCAATTCACATTGAATCACCACCAAACACTTCATATCTTTCCATATCACCACATTATATGCCCTCCCTCTATTTTAAGTCAATTTAGATGTTAATCCATTATTGAACTTAAATACAGGGTTTCGGCGTTGATCACAACGCATACAAATCACATCGGGTGCCAAATCACACCATAATCTCCAAAAGGGTTCATTTATCACTAATGACATCCACTTTTGGAGTCATTAACCTTTGATCACAATTTGGGATCTTGCTAAACCGGGGCTTAGCAATCCACTAATCTCAGGCTTATTCTTTAGCCTCAAGTCTCAGAATTCGGGGTATTACAGATAACCCGGAGACAATTAGGGATTTCAGGCCTATCTCTCTTTGTAATTTTAGTTACAAAATCATAACTAAAATGCTGAGTCGTCGTCTTCGTGATATTATGGCAAAAGTAGTGGGGGATCATTAATGCAGCTTCATTACGAGACGTCAAAGTAGTGATAATATAATAGTCGCTCAGGAAGTGATTCATTCCATGAAGACAAAAGCTGGAAGAAAGGGATGGATGGCGGTGAAGGTGTACTTAGAGAAGGCATATGATCACCTTGAATGGCCTTTCATTTATGATACACTGAAATCTGTGGGCTTTGACGGAAGAATTTGTGAGATTATTATGGCATGTATTACAAGTCCGTCTTTTCAAGTGTTATGAAATGGGGAAACCACTGGGAATTTTAATTCATCTCGTGGAATTCGTCAAGGGGATCCTTTGTCTCCTTATATCTTCACTCTGTGCATGGAGCGCCTTAATCATATTATCCAAGATGCTATTGCAAAAGGAGAGTGGATTCCGATTAAGCTCAGTAGGAATGGCCCTAAAATCTCCCACTTATTTTTCGCGGATGATCTCATTTTATTTGGGGAGGCCTCTGAGAGTCAAGTAGAGGTTATGGTTAATTGCTTGTAGAAATTTTGTGATGCGTCTGGTCAGAAGATGAACAAAGCCAAGACTAGAATATGTTTTTCAAGAAAGGTTCAATTTGCTAGGGCGTATGACATGAGCCGGAAGATGGGTGTTCAGCTAACTGGGGATTTGGGGAAATATCTAGGCATCCCCCTAATTCACAAGAGAGTTTCCAGGATCACCTTCATGCCCCTCTTAGAAAGAACTGTCAAAAAGATTTCGGGATGGAAAAGAGGCTGTTTAAGTTTTGCCGGTAGAGTTACACTCATAAAATCAGTTTTGTCTGCCTTGCCTTTATATCAGATGCAGACCTTCCTTCTTCCGAAAGGAATTTTAAAAGAAATAGAGTGGAAAAGCAGGAATTTCCTATGGGATGAGCAGGATGACCAGAAAAAACTCCATCTCATTTCCTGAGATCAGATTACTTGAGATAAAAGAGAAGGCGGTTTGGGGATTCGTGACATGGGTAAACAAAATGAAGCCTTCATTATAAAACTATGTTGGCACGTGATGAATAATACTGAAAAGTTATGGGTTCGTGTTTTGAGAGGGAAGTATCGTTGGGATCAGATAAGTGGACCTGTGACTCGAAGGAACATGTCTTCCACTTGGAGAGGCATTTGCTCTGTGTGGGATAAATTCCAGAAAGGGGTGGGCGTTAGAGTCGGCGATGGTGCCTCTGCTTCTTTTTGGTATGATAACTGGTCGGAGTTAAATCAACCCTTAATTGAGCTAATTCCAGGCTGGGAGGGCTTTATGGACAGCAATGAAAGGGTGCGTGATTATGTTAACCCCTGGGGTAAATGGGATTTAGACAAGCTGGGTAGATGGTTCCAATCTCAGTTTGTTGAAAGAATTATATGTGCTCATCCCCCTTGTGATGCGAGAGGAGCAGATAAGTATTTTTGGAAGCCTTCTTCTACTGGTTGTTTTTCTGTTAGTTCTACTTATCATTTTCTGACTACAGGTGATTCTAATTCAAATTCAACATTTTGGAGAAAGTTATGGAGATGGGAAATTCCTGAGAAGATTAGATCCTTTATGTGGCTTGTGGCGCATGGAAGGATACATACAGCACAGCTCAGAGCGAGGAGGGGATTATCTAATCATGCTAATTGTCCCTTTCAATGTGAACAGGAGGAAGACGTGATGCATCTCCTGAGGGATTGTGCGAATGCTCGTGACAGGTGGATTTCCATAATTAATCCCGCCATGTGGAATAACTTTTTTAATTTACAGGGAATGGAGTGGATAGAATGGAACCTCAAGCATGAAGCTGGGAGGGATTTCACCAGGAAGATCAGATGGGCAACTCTGTTCGGTTACGTATGTTGGGATATTTGGGTGGACAGATGTAGGAAGCTTTTTGGAGAAGAAGTTGGGGATTACTACCGAAATGCCCAAGCCAGCCTCTTTCGGGCAAGTTGGGATAGGGACCTAAGCGCTCACTGCAAATTCTACACTCAGTTTGACAGTGGGAATGTAGGCCAAATAATTAGGAGACAGGGTTTTGTGACACTTGAAGCAGATGGATTAGTTCTTGCATCGGGTCAGAGTGGAAGTGTCGGGGTTATTCGAGGAGAAGATGGTGCCTGGTTATATGGATATATGTGCAAACTCACGCTTGTTCCACCGGTCGTAGCAGAAATTATCGCAATCATCCAGGGTCTTCAAATTTGCTGGCACAGGAATTTAAAGAATATTAGTCTCTTTACGGATTGTATTGAAGCGATAAATTTACTTACTAGGGGGTGTGATGAAAGGCACCCTTTTAAGGAAGTTATCGATGAGGCTAGATTATGGTTAGCTAAGGACTAGTGTGTCCTTATTAACCATTTCTCTAGAGAGCTGAACGCCCAAGCCGATTTGTTAGCTAAGTTAGCTCATAGTAGCACTGAGCATTTTGTCATCTATGATCAACCACCACCTGTTCTTTTAGCAGGCGGTGGTTGATGATGAATCCTTAGATATCTCTCTTTTGAGCTGTCCTTTGTATTAATCTTCTGATAGATTAATGAATTCCAGTGTTTTATTCAAAAGAAAAGGAATTATCATTCCCTTTTTAAAGGATGGGAATGTTGATGATTCTGGCCCTGTGATGGGTCGTAAATTGACAAAATTATCCTTCAAAAATAGTAACAATATGAAAGCAACTAAGCAAACATAATTGAGCCAACCGGAGAACAGAGTATATATACTCTTAAATTTTTAAAAAAGTTAATTGAACAATGCTTTTTAATTAAAATATAAAAAATGGCATAATTATGCTTTCAAAGAATTTGTTTTAATTTTATATAGGACTTCAATTTTATTTGTCTTTTATTTTATTAATTTATTAATTTTTTAAATTAAGCACATTGACTGCATATAAATTGAAGAAAACATTAATGAAAACAGGGATAAGTGCTTCACAGTGGGGCGCACAAGGTCTTAATTCTAGCTGGCTCGTTTGGAATAACTTATTTTTGGGTAATAAGTGCTTATAAATCGTGATTCACGGTATACGAGGTAAGTATGTGAGAGGAGTTTTATTTCGGCTTGCGTAATAAGCACTTACATTCAAAAAATAAGTGTTACCAAACATGCAAAGTACTATAAAACAAAGTTTGTAGTGCAATTTGCACTACAAAATTTGTCTTATATTTAGGACCGGAGGTAGTAGTTTTTAATGTAAATGATTGAAAAAGGAATATTTTAATGAAAATAGTACACATTTTTTTTTGGTAAGATGATTAGGGTGCAACAAAAAATTAGTAGCTCCAATTAAGATTCTTAAACTCGCGAGTTTAAATAGATTCATGACAGTTATGTAAACTCGTATTGTAAGTTCGAATAGTAAACTCATAAGAGTTTACTTTTATCATTAAATATATATCAATAGTAAACTCATAAGAGTTTACTTTTATTATTAAATATATATCAATGATATATAATTAAATAATTAAAATATAAAATGATAGCAATTTAACTTAAATATATTTTAAATCGAAATAATTGAAATTAAATTCATCAACACTCATAATTTATTATACTTAACTTATCCAAGAAATTTATATAAAATTCAAATATAAAGTTGTTGAACAATGAACAAATTGAAAAAATTAACACGAATTTAAGAGTGAGTTAACACGATTTTGTAATCTAGAAATGTAAAAACAGTAAACTCGGAATATAAACTTACAAATTTATCTGAGTTTACAACTAGTACAAATTTACTAGCGATTCAACACAATTTTGTAAGCTAGAAAAGTAAAAATGGTAAGCTCAGAGAGTTAACTCACGAGTTTGATAACCATGGTTCCAATTTCTTTAGAAAAAAATAGTGAGTTAATAACATAATTTAAACAAAATAACATAATTTCATTTAAATTGAAAATAATAAACTAAAACATAATTTGTCCTTATTAATCAAAGAAGAATGATGGTTGATTTATGTGGCCGGCTTGATTTTTGGTTTTTAACAGTAAGCCTTGCAATTCGTCTGTTGTGTTTGTTGGGAAAGTCCAATACCCAAAAAAAAAAAAAAAACTTTAAAAACTGTACTTGAATCTATTCGGACCAGATATTGGAAAAAAACGGATCTGACCCGGAACCGGTTTGTACAGTCGTGCGCTTGTGCTAAGAAACAGCGCCTACTGGAGCATGAAGCCGCAGGTTTATGAAGGGTTTAGAGGCGGCTATGCCTTCTCTTCTCTGCCTCTCAAGATCCTTTTATTACCGCCATTTCTTCATTCTCATCGGCTCTCAATCTAAATATTACTCATCTCTCTTTCTGATTCCTGGGCCGTTCTCTCTTCGGAGAAATTTCAGGAGTTCTATGTGGATCAACTCAGCATTTCCTTGCATTTTTCAACTATAACTTAATTCTCTCCCTCCAAATTGTTCTGTTAATTGTAGACTCCATTGAGAGATGTGGGCGAACATAGCCAAGCGAACTTCCTTGAGGAAGTTTAAATTATCCTCTGAATCCTCTTACTTGCCTTCTTTAAGTTACACGCGGTTTTCCGGAGGCTCGACTTTTCTCAAGAGGATAAGCCCTTCCGAAACACAAACGCGGGTAAACTCGAGAATCACAGATGTGAGGCTTTGTCAAGTTGGTCTATTTACTTGGAAAACTGAACTGGGAATTCCCAATTTTCGGCTTTCTGAAGACCCCTTGGGTTCTTATTTATCTGTGAAGTCGGCTAGAGGTTTTGCTAGTGTTGCTGAGGCTATTGAGTCCGACGAGACTGAAGAAGATTTTTCTGGGTCCGATGACAACCAGCAGTTGCATGGACCAATGAGAAAACAAGAGACCGCACAACCTCAGTTGCAGAAACCAGTGCATGAGTTGGCGGGTATGTTGAGCTACAGGTATAAAATGCTTCGGAGAAGGCAGGTCAAAATGGAGACTGAGGCATGGGAACGTGCCGCTGAAGAATATCAAGAATTATTGACAGACATGTGTGAACAGAAGCTTGCACCCAATTTGCCGTATATGAAGTCGTTGTTCCTTGGTTGGTTTGAACCTCTGCGTAACGCAATTGCCACGGAGCAAGAGGCTTGCATAGACAGCAGCGCGAACACTCATGCGCCTTATTTTAATCAACTGCCTGCGGAGATGATGGCAGTCATTACCATGCATAAGTTGATGGGATTGTTGATGACAAATAATAATGGAATGGGCAGCACTCGAGTAATCCAAGCCGCCCTTCAGATAGGTGAAGCTGTCGAACAGGAGGTATGCTAAACTCGAAATTTATTCTGTCATTTGGTGAAGTTTTATGACCCGTGGATGAAGTTGGTCTATGTTAATACTTAGTAACTCGAACTGAAAGGGTACTTTTGAAAAATTATCTTTTTATCTTGTTTCAAAAGTGTACTTTTTTAACTCTCGACTAATTTTCCGGGCTTCTTTTCCTTATTATGTTGAGTAGGAAAAATTGTAATTCTTTCTCACATAGTTGGATGAACTTTGAATGCCATTGTTATGGTGAAATTAGTTTTCTGTTGCTAATTTGTATAGTGGACTCTTGGATACTTAGCATTGCCTTATTTATTTTATCCCTTATGTCAGTCAAAGGATAATATTCAAGCTATATTTAGTGAAGCAATTCTAGGCTTTTTGTTCAAGTTAGGTGTCACTACCTTGAATTCACGATAATCAAGTATTCATTCATTGAAGTATTAGTATTATATGTGGATCAGGCTAGAATATACAGATTTTTGGAGAAAACTAAGAAGAGTAGGAAGAAGAAGAGCACTACTACTGAAAACCCTGATGGCCAATCTGATCCTACCTCTTCAGTAGACTGTAATGTGATTGAAGATAGTGACCAAGCGGTTAATGAGCAGGATAAATTAAGGAAGAAAGTTGCAAATTTAATGAAAAAACAGAAGATGCGAAAAGCAATGGCACTAGTAAAGAAATTTGATGCTTCAAAGCCTTGGGGGCAGGAAGGTCAAGCAAAGGTTTGTGGTGTTTCAATTTTTGTGCATATGAACATGAAAGCTTTCTTCACGTCATATTCCAATGCAGTTCCTGTATACTCCAGGTTGGAGGTCACTTGATTCAACTGTTAATAGATACAGCTTACATACAGCCCCCAGTGGATCAAGTAGGAGATGCTCCACCAGATATACGTCCTGCATTTCAGCATGGTCTAAAAAATTTCACAAACGATTCACAGTGAGAATGAGTATCCTAGTTAAATCATTTTTTATTCAATCAATACTGTTATATTTAATCTATTTTCTTTTTGGTTTTTGGTGAATTCTTTTTTCTCAAATAGGAAGAGCGGTAGGAGATATGGTGTTATTGAATGTGATCCCTTGGTCCAGAAAGGCCTTGAGAAATCTGTGAGTGACCTTTTATACTATTTCTATTTGAACTCATGGTTACTTATCTTTTAGTTAGCTAGTAGGCTGCTTTTTGTGGTCGTGTTTATACAATATTTGCTTGCACATGCATAAATTAATGTGGTTGATGCTAACATCAGGTTGTTATTATACTAACAGGCCAGGCACATGGTTATCCCGTACATGCCAATGTTGGTCCCACCTCGTAACTGGACAGGGTACTATATTCAATATACACTTACTTATATCTATGAATGCAGTTCTTTGACCTACCCTAAATTTAACATATAGAGGGGATCTGTGTTTTTAAAGCTAAATCTGGGAAGATCAAAGTTATTTTTAAGAAAATTATTTGTCCAGTTATTTCGGAGCTCATGCAAGTTTCTGCTGTGAGCTTATTTGAATTGACTTGTCTATGACAAACAACTCTTTTAGGAGCATGTGAATTGTTAGCGTTATTTTGACATCTCAAACAGGCAAACTTTGGCTGCCTCTTTGATTTTACAAGATTGCTTTCTTGATGGAATCCTATTGACCTACTGCTTCACCTTGTGACAGCAAGCAAACCAATGCATTCTTGCTTGCTAATTTTCATTTTCTTGGGATGTTGCAATATTATCGTAGGTATGACCAGGGAGCATATTTGTTTTTGCCATCTTATGTGATGAGAACACATGGAGCAAAGCAGCAACGTGAAGCAGTTAAAAGGGCTCCCTTGAAACAACTAGAACCTGTTTTCGAGGTTGGAATTTCCCCCTGGGTCTTTGTGGATAAGAAATTCTGTTTGTGGTCACCATGCCCCATTTAAATTAATGCTGGCACATTTGTTTGGTTGTATCTAGGCTCTAAATACCCTTGGCAATACCAAATGGAGGGTAAACAGCAGGATTCTCAGTGTGGTAGATCAGATATGGGCCAATGGCGGGGGTCTTGCAGATTTGGTGGACCGTCAAGATGTAAGTAACAATTAATTGGGCATACTTCTTTAAGACATGAGAGAAAATGTGGAAAAATTTTATTAAATAGGAGTGAGTCATACTGTTTGTTATATGTCATCTATGACGTGTGCGGCTGGCAAAATATGACCTGAAGTATATAAAATACTTTTAGGTAATTTAATTCGTTGAATACTTGCCATCCATGTACTGATGTCATATCCTTTTTATGTGGCTAATGTATCTTTAAATTGCCTCTGCTTTGGTGCCATTTTCCTGAGGTTATGCGTCTTCAGTGCTTCTGACCTTTCCTTTTCTTCTTTTTCCCTCACCTAGCTTCCCATCCCAGAGGAACCAGACACAGATGATAAATCAGAAATCCAAAAATGGAAGTGGAAAGTTAAAGAGATAAAAAAGAAGAATACCGAGATGCACTCACAGCGATGTGACGTAGAACTTAAACTGGCAGTAAGAAGCATTTTTTATTGTGATGAATAAATTGAGTCATATAAAATGCTTGCCCTAAGCTTGTATATCTTAATCATTACTGGCTGCAGGTTGCACGGAAGATGAAGGATGAAGAAGGCTTCTACTACCCCCACAATCTTGATTTCCGAGGACGTGCCTATCCCATGCACCCATATTTGAACCATCTTGGTTCTGATCTATGCCGAGGCATACTGGAATTTGCTGAGGGACGCCCTTTAGGAAAGTTAGGCTTGCGCTGGTTGAAAATACATTTGGCAAATTTGTATGCTGGTGGTGTGGACAAGCTGAGTTATGAGGCTCGAATCACATTTGTTGAGAACCATCTGGATGATATATTTGATTCTGCGGACAGGCCTCTTGAAGGAAGGCGATGGTGGTTAGATGCAGAGGATCCTTTTCAGTGCTTGGCAGCATGTATTAATCTCTCTGAAGCATTGAGAAGCTGCTCTCCTGAGACCACTATCTCTCATATGCCTGTCCACCAGGTACCTTTCTGTGAGACATCAGAAATAGTTTCTGGAAACATGGGCACAGCACAACACCATCTGTCTTATTTGCATTTCTACTATTGGAAGAACTCAACTGTCATCTTTCAATGGACAATTTCATTCTGGCCTTTTGTAACAATACCAACCTCCTTACCAATATCAGAATTCTTCTCATGTACATGTGTAGTTTTTTAGTCATCATGAACAAATTATGTTGGTGATCATGATACTGAAAGACCATTAAACAGCCCATGCTGCAGTATTTCTTTTCTTGGTTTTGCATTCTTCATAAAATAGTTTGTTTTGTCATGATACTAGGATGGTTCGTGCAATGGCTTACAACACTATGCAGCCCTTGGGAGGGACAAGGTAATGTGAACATTAAATTTTCCTTGTTAGTGGAAGGCTCTGGCTTGTCTATTTGTGTTCATGCTTGTAATTTGGGCAGAGGGGAAAATGGCTTGTGTGCAATGGGTTCATCATTTGCTGTTATGTTGGCTCATTTTTTTGGACTTCTTAATGAGTAAAACAGTTTGATTTCACATTCTACACAAATTTCTGAAAATTGAAGTTTGCCCACCCATGCATGTTTTTCTATGTATTGAGGATTGTGTTTTCATAATTGATTTTGTATGCTGTATGATGACAAAAAGTGGGACTGTTTGGAATAAATGCACTAACCTTGTCAAAATAGTAATAATCTAAGTTTAAGCTGTAATGTTTAGTATATTACCTTCATGTAAAACCCTGACTCTTAAATGATGATAGATTACCTGATAAAGTCGTGTTCTTACTTCCTCTCCCCCCCCCCCCCTCCGTCCCCTTTTTGATTGTGTGCGCCTAAGTATCAATATGCTGCATTTTGATTTTTGAAGCTGGGAGCTGCTGCAGTCAACCTTGTTGGTGGAGACCGGCCTGCTGATGTTTACTCGGGAATTGCTGCAAGGTAATGAGAACTATGTTCATGCAAGTTCAAGAAGAAATTACAATAAGCAGGCATCATTCAGTTACATTTTTTCATTCTAGTGAAGGTCTATATCGACAACACTATTTTGAGGATCTCGTAAACATTGTTTGAATCATAAAATCAATAATGGGAAGCAACTAATGCCTATCTGATTAACATCTTTCAAAGCCAATTGTTGACAACAGCTTTAGAAAAGTTTCACCTCATTTTCCTTCCTCTTTTTCTTAAATTCCAAGAAGGAGACAATTGGATCTGCTGTTACATTATTCTATTTGTACAAACATATACAACCATACTGAGACTCAGTTTACCAAAGTTTCTTCAAAGTCAATCCAAAGATGAATTGTGCTCTTGGCATTGATTTCCATAATTATTATTTTAAAGTCATCTGAGTTAGTGTTTCAACTTATTTAAATCTGTTTGTGGTGCAGAGTACTTGAAATCATGAAAAGGGATTCAGTGAAAGATCCTGAAACTTTTCCGAATGCATTGCTTGCTAGACGTTTGATCAACCAGGTTTCTTGTGATTATAGTTTTTTGGCATAAACCTACTTTTTTGCTTTCTGAGAAATACTTGAAAATAGAACCCTAGGAACTTTTGAAACATTGATAGATGAGCTTGATGATTTGCTGATATCTTTTTATAAAATGAAGCAAGTGTTCCTTCATAGGAATTCAAAAGCACACGTCCTATTCTCAATCTTATATCACTAATAGTTTTTTTAATACCATTAGGTGGACCGGAAATTGGTGAAGCAGACAGTGATGACGTCAGTCTATGGTGTGACTTATATTGGTGCCCGTGACCAGATCAAGCGGAGGCTAAAAGAGCGTAATGCCATCGAGGATGATTCAGAGATGTTTGGTGCAGCTTGTTATGCTGCAAAAGTAAGAGAAGTCAATTTGGTGTAGACTGGAGATGCATGCTCTTACAATCTAGCCATTTCTTTTCTTGTTTTGCTGATTATTAACCATTTTGCAGACCACTCTCACGGCCTTAGAAGAGATGTTTGAGGCTGCAAGAAGCATCATGAATTGGCTTGGAGAATGTGCTAAGGTATTATTTATTTTGTGTAAGATAGCAAGAAAGAGTGGGGACATGACTCAATCATATATGCTTTAAATAGTTGATAATGTTTAGGCTAACCTGGGCTAATTTCATTAAATCCCTTGGTGGCAATCCTGGTCTGATTATTAATTCATTTGATTTTCTATACTAACTTGAAATGGTCTTTTGGTTGTCTTCTGTTGGGAAGGTGGGTGGAGGATTAGTTTAATTTTGAAGCTGCAGGCTTATAACCCTTGATGCTTTTCTCTTCCTAGTCATACAAATTTTGGTACCTGCGCGAATTTGAGAATTTTATTGATTGATAGGTTTTAGGACCCATTGTCATTTTATGGTTTGAGCGTCTATGTTGTCATGTGAGTCTGTGTGGATTATGTATGCAGGGTAAGGGTAGAAATGGACTTGGGAGTGTGCTGTGTATATGTAACTTAGTTCAAGATTTTGAGTAATAGGAGAAAATTTCAGTAGCTAGGCAGAAAAAGTTCCAACACTGCTTCCTTTCAAATGTAGCGTCAAAGAAATATTGGCCCTTTTTCTCTGAAGGAAGTGAACATTCTCAGCCTGTGTTGTTGCTCTAACAGCCTGTCATGCCATGTGGTTTCTGAGCTGGTTCACATCAACTGTAAAATTTGGCAGAAGGAATGCAAAGAAATTTTTTTTTTCCTGGGAAGTTTCCCATTATTATTGCTTTTCCTATTTTGCTTAAGTTTTGAGTCTTTTGACATAAAATCAGATACTGAGTACATTTAATTTTATTGTTTAATATGTAACGCTTTGTAAAATTCAGTACCTTCTATTCTAGGAACAAGTTATTACCAATATATTTTAAGATCCCTATATATTTTAAGACCCCGTTTTGCAAACACATTGAATGGAGCTGAGAAGTGCTTGTAACTCACGTCAGATTACTATGATTCTGCTTGAAGATTTGTAAAGGCTACTTCACTTTGTTACTGTGTTCTTCTTGATGTAATTCGTTGATTTCTATTACTTCCCAGTCTTTACTGTGTTGTAATGTCTGTTGAATTGAATATGAATAGGTGATAGCTTCAGATAATCAACCAGTGCGGTGGACCAGTCCTCTTGGGCTTCCTGTAGTACAACCTTACAGACAACTAGGAAGACATCATGTAATCCTTTAAAAATAAGCTTAATTTTTTAATCTTTTTTATTAAGAACATTTAATTCGTGGTTCTTGTTAGTGTTATTTCTAAGTTGAAAGAAAGTTTCTTCGTCCTCAATTCTTTATATTGGCTATGATGCAGGTTAAGACTACCCTTCAGATATTAACACTGCAACATGAGACTGACAAGGTAACCATTGTGTTTTTCTTTCTTGAGGTACCATGTACAGAGTCACATATACACATTGAAACATATAATTGTATTTTATGCTAAAGCACCATAATCAATATGTGTTATGATCCATATGTTGTTAGATGCATAATAACTTGATTAGATCATTTATGTTATTATTAAGAAATAAGTTCCCCTGCCCATTTCCTTTGTGTACACCTTTTACTGGCTCATCTTGTTTTGCTTTTATTAAGATGCATGACATCAACTCTCTCGGCCACTGCATCAGTCTTCTTTTTTGGTTTCAATTGGTCATTAGACTATTTTTTTGGAAACATTTCATTATTCCTTTTAGCATTGTTTCAAATCAAGCAAAATAACTCATTCCGTCCTATATATTACAGATCATGGTTAAGCGGCAGAGAACTGCTTTCCCCCCAAATTTTGTACACTCTCTTGATGGTTCTCACATGATGATGACTGCGGTTGCTTGTAAGAAAGCAGGATTGAACTTTGCAGGTGCATGCTAATCTCTAACACATCCATACATTGTGTATGCATGGAAACATTCATGTATACGTTCATGTTTGTGGTGCATTTTTGGTAGTGCACATCTGTCATCTTTATATCAGGGTTTATAATTATATAACGATGTTTGATTGCAGGAGTACATGATTCATATTGGACACATGCCTGTGATGTCGATATGATGAACAAAATACTGAGGGAAAAGTTTGTTGAACTTTATGAGGCTCCTATTCTGGAAAATGTGAGTATCTTTCTTACAAATGCTTCTTAAATTAAAGATTGTGTTGCTTAAATAGATGAACATCCTTTTCTGAGTTTGTTATAGAAGTTTTCCTTGTGTGATTGAAATTGTTCACAATTATGCAACTTAAGGACATCAAAGGGGTCTTAATGTGCCAATGGCTTTGTGACCTAACAACAAAAAAGCTCTCCTATAAGCTGGTAGTCGTGGGTTCAATCCCGTTTGTAACATTATACCCTTAGTGCCGACCCCTCTAAATAAGAAAAAAGGAGGCGCTTTATGTGTATAGCATAGCTTACAATTACAAGTGCCCAAGAGCTTGGTCCTTATCCGCCACTTTCCTCATGCCCTACGTGAGAAAAAACAGTGTATAGTCCAGATGTTGGACTTCCTTGTTAATATATTTGCATAAATTTGTCATGCTTTTGCATCTGGTGAGATTGGCCTTGTCCCTGTTGATAACTTTTGATCAAGGCCTCTGAAACATTGTCAAATCTCATAATTCATTTCTATATTTTGTTGGCATCCTGGGTAAAAAACTGAATCTTAGCCCCACCTACGCATCAAATGAAAGCGGCTGTCTGCTTATGGAACTTTGTGCTCTTTGGATTTGGATGAAGTTCATCTTTTATATCATCCAATCGTACTCTCTACTCCACAAAATATATTGAAGCACTTGCCTTCTTTTTGAGGTTTTTATGCTCGGATATTCTGCTTACCAATACATCATATTAGCTTTCTTGGCTGAGAGTTCTCTGCTTGATGATGTTTTCCTTTTTCCCCTTTTTGCAGTTGTTAGAGGGCTTTCAGAAATCTTTTCCATCATTGAAGTTTCCTCCTCTACCAGCCCGAGGAGACTTCGATCTACGAGAGGTTATGGCATCAACCTACTTTTTCAACTAGATTTTTTGAAAACTTAACTTCCTGTTCTAGTTCTTCCTCTGCCTGGGGAGTTTAGTCCCAATGATGAGGTTTGTTTTATATCTTCAATGGGCATGAGAGATTTCAATCGCCATACGACAGGCATATAGAAGGAAGATATTGCAAAGCAAATTATGGGCAGCCGAAATCTGTTCTTCGCTCTTGCCAGGCAATCTTCTGTACATAGACATTGTCACAGGATGTTTTCTTCCATCAAGAGACAACCTTTGGATTGGACTCCAGTCATGTGCTACATGTTAACTATTTATGAAGTATACGAGGACAAAGGGTGATTCATCCTGAGATCACCAGAGGGCAACCCAAATAGACCTTCACAATATGATCTGCAAATTGTTGGGATAAGATGCGAAACAAAGGGATTGAAGCCTTGGTATTTTATTCATTAAGGCAACAATCTGTTTGAGAAAGGTGCTTTCTACTCTGCCTCTTGCAAATAAGGAGGCCAAAATGGGTTGTAACTATTCTTTTTTTTTTTTTTTGCCTTTTACAAGTCTTTTAATATCTTTTCTTGTTTTCTTTTTTGGCCTATGGGAAAGGGGTGGTTAGCAGAATGTAACCTTATACCGTGCAAACTGTAAAATTGCTGTGATACTGTTTTCATCATTTAAATTAATATGTAGAGTAAATAATGGCAATAGAAACATTTTTGTTTTCTCAATACATGTTCCTTTTTTTCGTTCTTTCCCTTTCAATTTGTTGGATTTGGAATGTGCAAATGAGCTTATGATAAGCAGCTCCCGACAAGCAGAGTATGGTTGGGAAAATAAACATGAAGTGTACATGGAATCAAATGAACTTTTCACCTGTTATTTTTCCATGAAATTTCACTTTGTCCCTTAACTTCTATCAATTCCTTTTTTGTATTTCGCCTTTCGAAGATTTCTTAAGCAATGCTAGTTTCCTTTTAAATCTTTCTGACTTTAATGTGTAAATATGAACACACAGTTCCTCCCGCAAAACTCTGATAGTGTGATAATGACCTTTCAGATATCTACATAAACATCATAAAGCAAAAGAAACAGAGTATGCAATTGAAATTACCCAAATCACGGTATTATTATAATTGTTTCAATTCTTGTAATACCAGGATAAATATGCAGCAACAAATTCTTGAAGAAGTTCTCTCTCGTTTGGTTCCATTTGTGAGGAAACTCCTAATCTCAAGTCTCACTGGATGGTCAGAGGCCATGAAAATGTTTGTTCCAAGAAAATGGTCTTATCTGTCCAGCTAGCCGAACCAATATAAGTGATCATTCACGAGGATCAACATTTTTATTAAAGATGGTATTGATATTACTGGATATGGCCACCACATTTGAGGACACAGCCAGCACAATCATGATAACAGATAAAACCTTATCTTTCTTTGTTGCAATACCATTAGGATCCCTGAAAAAATGGCAGAAACAGAGAAGTAAGCAGGGGCCATAGCTGTGCGGTTGATGTACTATTAATGTTGAAGCACTTTAAATATGGCAAGATTACTACAGTAAGCTCGAGCACACTGAAAATAAATTCACTAAACCAATTATCATAATGCTGAAGTACTCCCTTCGGTCCTTAATACAGGACCCGATTAACTTTTTTGGAGAGATTGAAAACATAAAATAAATTACTTAATCATAGCATATGTTATGTATCATTATATTATATATCAGTTTATAAGCAAGGTAAATTAGTTTGAAGAAAAACGATAAATATAAATACTTTACAGTAATTTATTTAGCTTCCTTAATCTCTCCAAAAAAAGTCAATTAAGTCTATATTAAAGATTGAGGTAGTGTCAAATATGATCTCTATGTCTTGAAGATCGAAAGAGATTAGTTTTTAGTTGTTAGATGGGGGTAATTCTTATTGCACATCCAAAACAGTGTCTTATTGAAAAAGAGCATCAAACATGCTTCCAAGGTCGCGCTTTTATAGGGTAAGTGTACACCCCAGAATTCTCGAATAATATACATTATGTTTCTTGAGTAATGAGTTGTAACTAAGCAAATAATTCAGGTAAAAAAAAAAAAAATCTCAGCAAATTTAGCAATGAAATCTTCAAGGCCATCCCTGTATATTGTGCTCAACACTTTGTATGAAGAAAAACTAAAATTTGTCCGGGAAAAAACCAAAGAACTGCAGAAGTCTTACCTTAGAGCAATTGCAGCAGGAAAAATGAACCCTAGGCAAACAGTAGCAGTTGCTCCAGTGAATTGGAAAGCATCCCAAATGCTAGGTATAAAATTTGCCGCCACATATGTAGAAAAGATAAGCCCAGTTGTCATCAACACAAACCTTACATTGTCTACATCAATTGACCTAGCTGATGGGAAAAGTAAATCGTTCAAATAGAAGCGCAGTGAGAAGAAGATAACTGGGATAACAAGCATAAGGTGGAGGGCATAGCTGACACGAACGATATCATTGAGCAGGCTGCCATAAGGGATGCCAAGGTCAGCATCAAAGTTGGCCAACACGTCATCAAGAGTTGATTCACCAAACAAAAGAAACCCAAATGAGGCCGTCAATATATAGACGCAAGAACATAGAACCAGAGATGCACGTACAACTTTTTGCATCAAGGAAGAGTCTGCTAGCTCATTGTCAATTGTATGCACTGCAGAAGACATAACTTTGATGAACCATATCCTTCCAGCACTTAGAGTTATTGTTTGCTCAATGAAGTACACAAATTATCCAGCACGAATGATATTGGGAAAAAAAAACAAAAAGAAAAGACTTGGATAGCAAATTCATGTTCGATGGTAATACTAGAGAGTCAAATAAAGCAGTAGTCTGAACTCTGAACCCTTCAATTGGCATTTCATAGCCAAAGACATAACTATGTAAGAACCACCAGTATAAAAGCCATATTCAAAAAGGAGAATAAAAAATAACAATCTAAACCAAAATTTGAGTATATTCTGAACTCCCAGTAATTAAACACTGAAATAAAGATACTATACAGTTCATGACTGGTAAGCTGACTTATGTATCTCAAATCTCAACAAGTTGGGATAAAACACAAGAGGAAAGTGGCACGAGATAGTGACCAACCATTAATTATCATAGAAAACATGGAAACTCTTTCTACTAGGACTTTGATCGGCAACAAAATGTGTACCAAAATAGAAAGCACCGAGAAATTTTGGTTTTATCCCTCCTCTTAACCTCACAAGAGCTCAAAATCTATCACCCACTGTTGAACTTCAAATTGAGAATTTTAACAACAATAAGAGTACTTGCAGATTAGTAAACTCCAAGTTGCAGCCAGGAAACATACCATTGAAATGACAGACAAATGCCGTCACAAGAACAGGGGCTGCAGTGAAGAGCTTCCATACAGATGTAAAATCAGTAACATTAGGGAGCAACCTGGGTGGGGCAATGCTACCATTAAACAATTTTATAAATGTTATCCCTGCCATTATGACTATAAATACAATTGCCAGTGCCACTGCTACAGCGGAAGAATATCTCAGAGAATCTGCAAGCATACAAAAAGGTGCGCGTTATTCACAGTAACTCAATGACCACATATCATGCTTTGACTTAAAAGACCTTGTTGTAGCTCGCAATAAACAGAAAGGAAAATTACCTATCCGCTTGAAGAATGCCAAAGGAGAAAATATAAATAAGGTTACCAACACGAGAACAAAAGTACGGCCAGTCCACCAGTATTCGCCAAACCATCCTTCCAACACACCAGCATGATGAGCTTCACTTGAAGATGTTCCAGACAGCACATCACCTTGAAATCAATTAGCAGACCAATCCAAACAAGTTTAGTCCTTATACTTTTTGTCAAGGGTAGAACTACAAGAGACTTTCTAATCAACCTACTTCCAATTTTTAATATAAGTGCCAGTTGACTTTTTTATTTGAAGAGATTAAGGAAACTAATTAAATTATATTAAATTAAAATATTTATATTTATTGTTCTTCCCCAAACTAACTTGCTTAACTTATAAATTGATATATAATCTAACGATGTATAATATTTAGTATGATTAAATAGGCTTCTTAGCTTTCTTAATCTCTTAAAAAAAAATCATCTGGCTCTTATATTAAGAGCCGGAAAGAGTATCTAATAATACTCCAACAACTTCTATGAATTGAAAGTGCACAAATGATCTGAACATAATTTTCTAGATAATTGAGACAACAAGGAATTTCAATTTTGCCGATTTCAAGACTTGATTCATGATCAGAGAACATATAGTAGTAATTGCTATCAATATTCTGAATCAAGACATATTCTTTTGGGGATATGGTATCCTCCTCGTTTGCAACAAAGGAATGAACTCATAAATGAAAAATCTCAATGCATTACCAATTATGATCATGTAGACGACGAGAATCCCAAAATTGTTGAGAAGAATGCATATTTGAAAAGCCCAATTTCCAACACTTCCAAGGGCATAACGCATTACTTCCCCATAGGTCTCAGCCTTTCCTGCTCTGCTAAACCTGATAAGAATCTCTAAGGAAGACTCCGCGAGTAACGCAAGAAAGACTATGCCGATAATTCCAAAACCTAATCCCAGAACTTTCATGGCAGCAGGTAAGGCCATAATTCCAGCTCCAATAATGGAGGTAGATAAATTGAACACTGACCCGCTAAACGACGCCCCCTTAGAGCCCACATCTTTCTCATCCACTAGCAGAGGAGATCGCTCATCAGCAAGCTCCTTCTTTGTTCTTGAATTGTTCTGATTGCTCTGATGGACCATCCTCATGATGAATGCTTCTCCTTTTTACTTTCCTTCCTTCCTTGCTCCTTCTTCTTCTCGTTCTCCTTCTATCCTAGAAAAAATCTTTTCTGGCCAGAAAGCTATTCGTGTGCAAATTGCCAAACTGTAAGACGATTATTGAATGCCAAGCTAGCGTTCCTATCCTTAAATCGAAAAGGAAGCTGGCTGTAGACAAATCCCAAAAGAAAACCAATGATGGGATGTATATGATTGCGCAGTCTAAGAAGAAGACGTAAATGAATATTTTTTGATTTTTTTCTGATTCATTTCTAGGTTACGTGGAACTAGTCAGTTTTTCACTACGGAAATTTCACAGACTTCTCAATGACCCCCGCAATATTTATGAGAATATTTTGTTAATAGATATCGTTTTGGAAATTAATTGAAGGTTTTTTTTTCCAAGGAAATTAATTTAAGGTTACAACTTACAAAGACGGTAAAATATTTTTTAAGTAATACTTAGTATTCTGATATAATTTACCATTCATTTAACACATTAAAATTTTTTTTATCCTAAATTATTTTTTTGTGCAATTTTATCTCTAAAATATTTTTTTAAATAACCATGAATATTCTAAACTTATGCTGAGAAGAATCCTTTAAAATATCGAGTATTGTTGAAAAAATATTTTAAAGTGTTTTTAAATATAAGGTTGCGGCCTACATACAAGCTCCTTCAATATACTTTTTACCATCCTTCAATTGGTTGAAGGATGGTAAAAAGTATACTCTTTTCTGTCCTAATTATAGAATAATATTTAAGAGTTGGTCTTGATTCTAATTATAGGATACAGTTCTAATTTTTATCAATTTCTTTTTAAAATACCCCCTATTGATACTTTTTCAATAAAAATTAAACACATTAATAATTTAATAAGAGTAGATAAGAAGTTGTTGAGGGAGATTGACGACGCTGGATTGTGTGAGAGCTTGGAGAAGTCGTGTGTGACGTAGAAGAGATACAAGAAAAAACAGAGAATCAACATAATTAAATGACATTCTAAATTTTAAATAAGGCTATTTTAGGAAAATAAATATGATTAACTAATTTAGCTACTATCCTTAATTTCTCCAAAATTAGGTAAATATGTCCTATAATTAAGACCGGAGGGAGTATTAATTATGTAATTATTTTAATACAAACCACTAATTTATTAAGGAACCTCGTTGGCAAGAAAAAATCAAGGCCAGCTATGCGCCGGAAGAAATAGGAAAACGTGATTCACAAGGATAACAATTCCAGATTGGAAGTTAAAATTTTCCGTAAAGAGCTTGTCACCTTTACCGTCCTTTCCTTTTTCCTTCCTTTTCCCCTTCATCACCGTTAGATAAAGATCCTGTGGTCCACATTTAATATTTTATAAGAATATTATTACAATTTTATATAAAAGTATATAAATAAATTTTAAAATATATAAATAATTTTATATTAATAAATTTACAGATAATCGCTATAAAATAGACTTTTTTCTATCCTGTGGTCCACATTTAATATTTTATAAAAATATTATTACAATTTTATATAAAAGTATATAAATAAATTTTAAAATATATAAATAATTTTATATTAATAAATTTACAGATAATCGCTATAAAATAGACTTTTTTCTACATTTTCTTTATTGTAACTGTTAACTATTCAGATCAAATTTTAACAATTGAAATTTATTTATATATTTTTTATATAAAATTGTTATACTGTTTTGGGATAATTAATTTGTAAGTCCTTATAGTTTCAACCAATTTTTAATTATGTTCCTATAGTTTTTTTTTATTAGGTTCTTATACTTTCATATGTTTTTAATCAAATCCTTGTAGTTTTTTTTTAATCATGTTCTTATTGTTTCACTGGATTTTTAAGTGGGTCATTGTAGGCTTTTTGGGATTCTAATATATTAATTTAATTGCAAGTTAAATCAATGAATAATATTAAAATATAATTTAAGAATAATAAATTTAAATTAATAATTAAATAATTTTAAAAATAATTAATATAATTAATTTTTAATACTTAATTAACTAATTATAATTCAATTCAATTTTTTAGAAATATTATTATTATTATTCAGATTTTATAATTATAAACATAAATAAAAATTAAAATAAAAAATAAGGTTAAAGACCATTTTTGACACGAAATTTTTTTGTGACTCAATTATGCCCTGGAAGTTTTAAATTAAAGCAATTTTGCCCTCAGTTAATGAAGACATAACGATTACCGTAAAATTAGATAAGTTAGTATATGATGTGAAGTAAATCAATTTGTGGGAAGCAGGTGCAATAGGTTGCAATAAATCTAACTGTGGATACCTTCGAGTTTTCTTTTTGTATCACAAGAATCACCACATTCTGCTACAATTAATAAAAAAAACTGAGAATCCATCCTGATCAACTATTCTCTGGTCCTTCAAATTAAATAAAATTATTTTTACATTTTACTATGAATTTAAAATAAAAATCTTAAGCAAAATATAATATATCCGACGGTGGGTACATGTTTAACAAGTTCCTATAGTACACATAAATTGATTTATGTTTTATGTAAATCAATTTATAAGCCATTGTAAATCGATTTACAAAATATAATCTACCCGACGGTGAGTACATGTTTAACAAGTTCCCTTAGTTATTCCCTTGAGTACATGTGAATTCCCTATCTCAACTTGTTAATTCCTTATTTGAACTTGGGAATTCCTTATCTAAACTTGTGAATGGTCTAAAAAAGTAATTGAATTTTTTACTTAAAAAATGAAAGTTGTGAATTCCTGATTTGAATATGTGAATTCTTTATCTCAACTTGTCAATTCCTTATTTGAACTTGGAAATTTTTTATCTAAACTTATGAATAGTCTAAGAGAGTAAGTGAACTTTTTACTTAAAAAATGAAAGTTACGAATTCCTAATTTGAACATGTAAATGCCTTATCTTAAATTGTCAATTCCTTATCTGAACTTGGGAATTCCTTATCTGAACTTGTAAATGATATGAGAGAGAAAGTGAATTTTTTACTTAAAAAACGAAAGTTGCGAATTCCTTATTTGAATTTATGAATTTCTTATCTCAATTTGTCAACTCTTTATCTGAACTTATAAATTTTTTATCTCAATTTATCAATTCCTTATCTAAACTTATTGATAGACTTGAACACCTCTATAGAATTATGAAAATTCAAATTATCTTTCTATCTTTTCATTATTTTGCAGTTCTTTTTTAATGATTTCCCCCCTATAATAATAATGATAATGAGTACATGACCCCACATCTCTTATAAAATAATTTTAGTTGGAAAATATAATCTGCTGTCATGAATTTTTTTTTAGTACGAAAGATTGGGTCCCATGAATATGATGCTTCGCTTTAAAGTATTCTCGATTTTGGATCCAACAACATTAATTATAACTTCTTCTTTTTTTTGGCCAAACATCATTAATTATAACTATTCATTAAAGGGATTGGCCCAAAAAAAAAACCTATTCAGTAAAGGGAATAAAATATGGTAGGCGAGTGAGTATTATAATAGACAGATTCACATTGAAGACAAGCAAATACATTGGAATAAATACAAATTATAGTTTCACCTTCATCCAGCTGTGTATTATACTCCCTCCTTCTAACCTATATATATATGAGTTAATTTAAGAAATTTGTTTTAATTCTAAATATAAAACCTCAATTACTTTACCTTTCAATTTGTAATTTTTTTCCCTAAATTATCCCTATTCATTAAATATTACACGTATTGAATGGAGTTTTGATTAATGGGTCTATTTATTAAAGGGGTATTCTAAATAAACCAACACCCATTTATTGTAAATGACTGAATTTATTTATTTAATATCTGTAAATTTATTATTACCTCCTGCTCTTAATATAATAACTTGTTTGTAAAATAATTTACATTATAAATGAGAGCTTATATTAAGGGACATGAATAATATCTAACATCTAGATTTAGGACCAGAAGAATATTGTACGTTAAATAGGTTTATTGCTTAAAATTAAACCGGAGAAAATTTTTCCTTTCTTTCATATTCATTTGGTCCAATTCATGGCGTCAAACACTTCAAGGACTTGAAAGTCAAGAACCAACCATTTTAATACAATTTTAAACCAATTTTATAAAATGTAAACATTATTTTATAACATTACCAAAGACATGAGACATAGGTAATGCAGCATTGATTCTTGACCAATTTTGTGTTAGAGTGTGCTTTTCTTTTCTTTCTTTCTTTTTTTTTCATAAAAGATGAAGGAAGAATTACTATAAGATCCTAATGAAAGGATTTAATCAACTAAAAACAACAAAAAAGTGTACAATGACAAGTTCCAAGCAGAAAATGACAATAAGTTTACACGGACAAGAAAACCATTGAATCACCAGGTGCTATATATCTAATAACTAATAGAGAAAATTTCAGTTAGCCCCCATAGAAGAGACTTTATTTCATTCAACCCCCTAAAAAATCTGAAAATTCACTATATCCCCTTGGGTCAAAATGAAATTAAATTTTTGAGTGAAAAGACAATGATGTCATTATCATATTTGTCTTATGAATTGCCTTATTTGTCTTGTAAATGCTCTTATGTATTTTATAAATTTCCTTATTTGTCTTATGAACTACCAAAATGTTTTCAACTCTTTAAGTTCTTTTAAATCCTTTTATTTATCTTGTAAATATCTTTATCTATCTTATAAATATCATTATTTGTCTTGTAAATTCCTTTATTGACTTATAAATGGCCAAAATATTCTTGTTAGTGCTCTGATTTCTTTTGAATCCCTTTATTTGTAATGTAAATACTTTTATTAGTCTTATAAATGCCTTTATTTGTCTTGTAAATACTTTTTCTGAAAAAACTAAAGAAAGGGCATTATTATCTTTTCATTTACAGAACTTAATTTCATTTTGACCTATGAGAGTACAGTGAAATTTTAGAATTTTTTTGGGTTGACTGAAATAAAATATTTTCCATGGGGCTAAGTGAAATTTTGCCCTAACTAATATGCACAAGGTAAATTCTAGTTCATAATAAATATAAGACATTAAGATTTAAAAGCTGTACATATTTTTATGTCAACAAATTGGATCCAGTTTTAACTTTTAACATTTGGGCTTAAGCTTTAGATTATTATTATTTTGTTAAAGTATATATTTGATCCTTTTAAGTTTGTATCAAGTTTCACCTCAGTCTATTAAGTTTATAATGTACATTTTTATTTTAAATAATCTTTTTTAATTTACTCAATTTTGTATTCCATAAAAATGTACTTTATAAACTTCAATGCTAAGCTAAAACTTGATACAAACTTAGAAGACTAAACATATACGCTAGCCTTATTTTTTAATTAAAAAAAATCTAACTCATCTTAATTTATACTACTGTCAAAAAAAAATTACATTCAATAAATCCTCCTCTGTTCCACGATATAGATCAGAGTATGGTTTGGGAAGTGATATATCTTGAGATATTACATTGAAAAGTATGAACTTATAGTGCTAGTTTGAAATAACTTATTTTTACATAATAAATGTTTATAAATTGTAATTCACGGTATACGAGATAAGTATGTGAGAGGAGTTTTATCTCGACTTGCGTAATAAGAACTTATTGTCTAAAAATAAGTAATATCAAACACATGCATAGTCAAAAGCGAATATTTGATCGTGCTGTTCAACGTAAAATAGTTTTGCACAAAGCAATACCAAAAAGGTCTCTGATAAGATGATAAGGCAAAAAACTTGGTCAAATTAACATTATCATGTGCAAGCAGCTATCACAGTGAAATCAAAACCATGACCAAATTTCACTAGAAGGTTCAAACTTTGAGAGAAAGAACTTCACTTTTGTGGGATCCAGATATCACAAGTTGATGATCACACCTCTCATTAAACTTCAGAAGATGTTAGTTCCGCTAGGTTTTTTGCATTAACAAGGCAAAGCTTTTTAAGCATTTAGTACTTCCTTCTTGCAATCTAACTGACTTTTCCATCTTTACATTCTTGAATCCAAATGCATAAATAATCTTAGTGAGCAAAACCTGCTTCTGTGGAGGCACTAACACTTGTAAACATATATGCTTTTATATGTATTTTTCATGCTTCCAAGAAACGAAAATTTATGAATACAGCTTCTCTGCTTCCTCTAACCTAAACTTGGGCTTTGCCTTCCATGTTTGGCAAGTCAGAGGACAAATTGTCAAGTCCCATCTGACTACACATTGTAACAGAGATGCATTGTAAAAACTGAGCATCATAGTTCAACCTTCATTTCTCCTGCTGATGCATTGTTACCTGTCATAAACAAGTTAACTTTAGTTCAAGAAAAATGTAAATTCCATATGCAGTGTAGCTTGGTACATGAAAATTTTAATGGGAGAATCGGTGAAAAGCCTCTGTTTGAAAATTTTACTGTCCAGAAAGACCTGAATTCAAATATTGGTACCTTTTGTATTTGAAATCCTGCAAAGTACTGTTACTTTCTAGATATAAAAACATATCAAATCTTTCTGATCAATAGAATGTCCAAAAAGGAGTATTTCACCAATTTTTCCAATTTTAATTTCCCAAGTAGTCCAAAATCAATGTGAAATATAAAAACTCTGTTGTTGGGAGCCATGTTATTTACAAACCATAAACAATGAGGCGCATCCTGTTGCAGGGAACCCAGCAGTTTTTATTATAAAAATGGTTAAAGATGAGATCATGAGATACATGATAAAACACTATTCCTATGTTAAACAACAGCACATGAATTTAAAAATTCTTTCATTTATTTCACAGTCAAATAACTTATAAATTATTCTCTGAGTACTGGGAAATTAAAATTCCCATGTACCACACAAAAGGGTTTTAATGGTTGTAGAAAATATACCATCATCGTCTTGACTACTCGGTGGAACAGTTGGTGCATAGCTCATCTGTACAACATTGTGCAGTTCATCCTCCCACATCTCAGGTAGCTTTTATAAATTGAATCAATGTAAAGCAGAGTTAGAACTACCAAGTGAAAATAAGAGTTACACAGCATAAGGCCACTGTAAGTTATAACACAGTTTTTAAGCTAGTTTGACTGATGATACCCTGTCACTCTCAAGCTTTAGTCTATTGCAAGGGATTTCAGTTTATTAATTGGCATTACTACTTATTTTTAGTATGCAACACCAACCAAATGTGAGAAGCTTGATAGTTCTAAACAATGAAAACGAAAAGATGCAAATGAAGTTACACTTTCAGCAATGGATCAATTACCTGATTAGGATCCTTGAATCCTCCAACTGCGGGAGTTAACTGTGGATGAATGGTTCTTCGAAGTATATCAGATGAGTTCGCTATGCCAGGAAGATTTGACGGTAGAAGGCCTGGCTGAGATGGATGTAAAGGAGGAAAAACCATAGGCATTTCTGGAGAAAACCTCAATGCAGATGAGGGGCCAGGCCGTTGCTGAAGCATCTGATAGAAAAGTTTGGATTGCACAAAGGTCAGTGAGGCATGGATTACCGAATTTAATTTTTTACCTCACGGGATGCTCATATTCTAAAACCTTACATCTTTGGCAATAAGTCCATCATGATTAAAATCCAGCCGTGAATTTACAGTTGCAAGTTTCATAGACAAAAACTGCCAAAAGAAAAGAATTCTGGTTCAAAAACTCCAACAGGTTCACAGGTAAGCTAATCAAAACAGAAATTATATATAAAGGATGCTGATATATTTAAGACATATTTGTTCAGAGTTTATCTTATGTACATTCATAATCTTCCAAAATGAAGCATCATGACCAACACCAGTCAATATATTGTTTAATAGTTAGACAATGCACAAGCAGAACCAAAAATACAGGAAAAAATCTGCAAGATAGTTCAAGAGCTACTGATTGGGCACAAAGTGAGGATAGCACAAAGTGAGGATAGTATGGCTTTTACACCTACCTCAACCTGTCGTTGAAGTGACTGTACATAGTTAATGATTTCATCTAGCATAACCGCCTTGCCAGTCACCTGGGAACAGCAACAAGTTTCAACGTTAAAGAAAGTGAATATAAACCTACAAGGATATAAAACTAAGGAGCTTTCAAAGTTTCAATATTTAGGAGTCACCTTGCCGCATCCAGGAACAAGGTCTTGAAGAAATTTCATCCTTTCACTGATCTTTTCCCTCCTTACCTACAATATCTATCTAATGTGAAATTCTTCATCCAAAAGCATGCTTCTTTTTTAAACATCACAAGTCCAACAACAACAAAACCTTATCCCACTAGATGGAGTTGGCTATATGGATTGCATAATACGATTGTGCTTTATCAAAAAATTTCCAAAATCTTACTCTCTCTGCAAGGCTATGGCTATTCGTTGCTTGACCTCGGCGAGCTCTAACATGTATGTATTCCTCCTTTGGTGGATCAGAAGCTTGAGACCCCTGTTTGGTATTCTTCCCAGAAGTCTTGGTTGTTGAAGCCGGTTGTTGGTCTCCCTTCTGTCGGCTCTCAGAATTGTCCATTGCAGCCTCACTTGGGGGTTCAGAACCTCCATTGGCTTTTTCATTATCAGAATCCTACCAAAGTAATAAACCAATGAACATATAATCACACAGATAAGTGGAAATAGTAACATAGATACCATAGAATACAGCTCAAAATTATTACCTGCCCACTTCTTTTCCTTTTCTTTGCGTTTAGTCCTTTGTTAGAAGGTTCCCCACTTGTTGTACCCTCCGACATAGGCATATCATTTTGACCACCAGCATCACCACCACCACCACTTGATTCTGCTCTATCAGACTCATTAACAGACCTGCCAAGAGTCTGTTTTGCTTCATCTTGAGATGTCACTAGGCTTTCACTTCTCTTGTCATTCCCGAGTGGACTTCCTTTAGTGGCCAAATTCTGAACAGATGGAGACACATCTTTTGCAGATTCACCAACATGAACATCCTGAGAACTTTCTTGAGATCTTGCTCCATGACCTGATTTTAAGCCATGGCCTGCAAGAGCATCATCTCTTCCAGCATACAGACCCATGGATTGAGGAATCCCAAATGAGTTCATCATGCTACTGAAATTCCCTCTATTGAACTGACTGAAGCATGAGAATCTTGCAGCTCTCTCAATAAAGGCAGAATCAGCGGGAATCTGAGACAAACTCTGAGGGAAAATTGTTGGTCTGTTTGGTAAGAAACCATCCCCTTTTAAAATAGAACTTGTTGGGTTCCAACCCATTTCAAATGTTCTATCATGACCAGCTAAAGCAAGACCATCTTTTCTATTTCCAATTGAGCTTGAGGAGCTACCATTGTTGTTCTGCACATTGATGTCACATGACCCCAAGTTTTGCGAACTCATGGAATGGTCCCAGAAGCTTGGACCATATGAATCCACCAAACCCACTGATGAATTTGCAAGATTAGGAACCCCAAATCTCCATTCAGAGGGCGTACTAGATGAATAACTCATATGATCTTCGTTTCTATCTATCTCAAAATTTTCGTTGTCAGACATATCCAACTCTCCTGAACAAGTACACCAAAGCAGCCACTAGGAGAGTCTTTTTTTATGATTCCTTAAGAACAACCAAATCTGAGGAAAGATGCTTCAAAAGTGTTGAAGAGAGGAAAATTAACAGAAATGAAGTAACAAATTAAATCTCTAAATCCAAACCAGACTGAACTGAATTCTGAGCAAGCCGCTAAACCACTGTTCTTATGAAAATGAAAGAACGAAGCGACTTGTCCAAGTCTGAATCCATCCAAAAGAGGGGCAAAAAGCTGATGAGTATAGCAGGCTAATTTACAAGGGAAGAAGCAGGTTGGAGAGAGATCAATCAAGTGCACTTAAATGAGTCGAAGAATTGGAAAAGCACCGGAGCGAGAGACCCCAAGTACCAAAAAGATTTACTAAAAGCTCACACGACTTTGGCAGCTACCATTTCCAAAGCTTAACCACTAAACTTGAAGTACCGAATTTCATAAAGAAGCCAACCCGAGAGAGAGAGAGAGAGAGGCAGAAAAAGACCGTTCAAAGGAGGTCTAGTAAAAAGTCTAGAGGGTCTCGACGCAGTCAATTATGAAAAATAAAACATTGATTACAGCTTAATAAATACCCCCATTCAAACCCTAGTCAGAGTTACAGAGCCCAACTCTGAAAGAGAGAGAGAGAGAGGGAGAGCACCCAGCTAAAAGCGGGAGGAGAAAGATACCCATTTCTGATTCTGTGCTACTTTTGGTACTCTGGCCTCCATTAACGCCTTTTTCACACAACAACTTTATTGAATTTATTTGAGAACTCTTGCAGTTTCTAGCTAACAATCCTGTGCTCTTCTGCTATTCACAGTCTCAGACAAGGAAGAGAGAAATTCAAAGGTGGGATTATTTTTCTTTTCTTTCTTTCTACCGGAGAGAAAAAGGAAAAGTGGTGGAAGGAGAAAGTAGAACAGAGGTTCCCGAATGAAGGAAAGTGTAAATATTTGAAAGAAAGAGAAAGAAAACGAAGAAGAGAGCAATGGCAAAGTCCCTGCATTTATACAGAGTCTACATCAATATGAGCGCTCTTGATGATTAACCAGTAACCACTGCCACTGCTGTGTTAGAAGAGTATATTATGTGTTCCCATTTCCTTTTTTTATCGGATGTCCCCGAAGGGACTATGTGTTCCCATTTCCCTGCCAACCTTTCCCTCCTCTAATTTTGTAAAATATAATACACACACGATAAATTATATAAATTTTTATGTATTTTCTTAATTAATGTAGGTCTCACATATAAAATTTATAACCGTATAAATAATATTCTCAGTGGTTATTATAAGATATATATGAGGATTTGATTTTGATCATAAAACATAATTTTTATATTTATCAATATCTTTCTAATTTATCCTTATTAATACCCCTCAACAGTAATTAAGGAGAAAAGGGAAAAAGGGAATTAAGAAAAATAATTAGAGTGTTTTAAAAAATATATATCATAATAATTAACTTAATTAACTTCTTTAATTTAAGTAAATATATCTTATAGTAAAGACAGAAAGAAGTATGTAGTACTTATATATTTTTATAACAATATTATAATGTTGAATGAAGCTAATAGATTTAATCTCAGAATCTCCTGTCCCATTTGGAATAGGAATCAAGATCATCTTTGAGATCCCGGTCCCAATCATAATCCCCATTTTTTTTATTTTTTATCTTTATCTTATAAATTAAGCTATCATTTTATTTTTTTTACCCCATAAATTATGTTGTCCTTTGATAAGATATGTATCGTATCTTTAATTGAAGTTAAATCGCATTTATACTAATCGTAATTATATATTATATAAAGATAATAACGAATACAATAACAACAATAATAAGTTATTTTTCAACTTTAGATTAATTTATGTAATTATTATGACCTTATTAGTTGTTAAATTATCACTTTAAATAATAGAATATGAAGAATTTAAATAATATAATGATATTTTTAATTTATTATTTTGTTAAAAAATAAAATTTCTTGGTCACATCCTAGTACTACTAGGATCAGGATCACATTGGGACTAGAATTGAGAGCGGGATGCAAATTGCATCCCGGCCAAAAGCCGAACCCAGAAGCGGGATCGCGCCATCCCAGTCCCCTCCCGAATTTTAAACACCCCTACATCTGTAGATACTGGCATTTTTAAAAAAGGGTATGACTATGTTTACGTGTATAAAGCATTTTGTAAGAGTTTGTAAATCATTAATTACTTTATTTTAAATATGCAATTATTTGTTATTTGTAATGAAAACATAAAGAGTATGTGTTTTTCAAATTTATATTATTTCAAGGATAAAAATATTTTTTAAAATACTACAAATAACTTTTCTTAACTCTAATAAAATAGTTGATAAGATACTACATTATTAACTGAAAATCATTGGGGATCCCTAGTAATGAATGTAATCAGATAAAAAAAAAAACGGAAGTTCTAATAATAAGTCAACAGTCTATTGTTATTTCTTATCCACCTTGTTATTGTATATATTGCTCACTTATTATAAAACCTTAAAGTAATTTTTCCTTATGTTTTTTTTTTTTTTGGGACAAATAGTAATTTTTCCTTATGTTAAGGGAAAAGAAGATACATTTTTTCAAAGAAGCCTATGTGGTAGGTAGCAAGTGACAAATTAGGCTCAGTTGGATTAGAAGTTGCAGAAATAATTTTTTCTCAATATAATTTTTGTAATCTTAATATAGGATAAAAATTATATTATAATTATGATTTATATTTAGATTACTGATAATAAAAATGGTTTTTTCTTAAAAATAACTTTTTATAAAAAAAAAACTCATTTAAAAAAATACCAGCTCAAACACCTTTTTTTTTTTTGTACTTCTACAGTATTCTTCCCTTCCTATCGTGCCTTTTCAGCCGCGCCACCTTCTCAAACATGGTCAGTGCCAGCTCTAAGCAGGGCTGTTACTCTCTTAGTCTCTTTATCTTAATGCGTTGTCCTTTATTACACATTGAAAGCAGAGCTTTCACACTTTAATTAAACCTTTTGTTGTGTTTGGTCAATCCCTCAAAATCTAGCTCTCTCTCTCACTCATATTTAAATGCAATAAATAATTGAAGGAACCACAACAAAACCAAGGACGAGAGTGAAATTTAATTATGATTGGTGTTGCATGCATTGTCTTGGGTTCTCAGTTGTTGTTAGAGAGACCCCATCAATCAACAGTACTAATTACTTGTTCTGATACTATTAATAAATATTTTTTTATGAGTATGTCTTTTTTATAAATAATTTTTATTTTTTTATCTAAAAATATAAGTTTTTTTTTCTATTTTACCTTTATTAAACATCCATTCTCTCTTATATCTTATATTCATTATCTCTCATATTTTTTATCTATTCTCTCTCCTATACTCTTTTCATAAATAGGGGCATATATGAAAAAAAACATGGCATTTTTGACACACTTATTATTTTTAACTACCAATTTGTTTTACGCAATCAAAGAAAAAATTACTTATAAATAAGGCTAGATGAAGTAATACATACAGACCCATCAAAAGAAGATCCTTTTGTCTTCGGTTTCTCCATCTCATTTATCATATACTACTCTGGTTTTATTTCTAAGTTTTTTTTAACTAATTCTCATATACAAAGGAGAGTTAGTTAATTCATTAATTATTGGCTAAATTTCCAATTTCATCCTTATCTAGGATTGGTTCCAAAAGTTAATATGAATAAATCTTTTTTGTTTATTGAAATTAATAAGGATAAAAAAATATAAAATGTATTTACTATTATGAAACTAAATTTATAAATAGGATCAAATTTTTTAATAAAAAAATATTTATAAATAAGATTGGAGTCGTATACCCTTCTCTGTTTCTCATCTATGATATATGCACACAAACAAAAACTATTAATTGCCTTCATCCAGTCTTGTTTAACTTCAACTAAAAAACGCCAATATTAATTGTCTCATTCTGAGTTGACAGTCTCCATGGAATCGAGACTGCGGAAGACTACTCTTATCACCATATTTATAAGATTGAAAAATATTTTCTTGTCATATTAATTAATAGAGCAAAGAGAGAAACTTATTATAAGAATGTCTAATTTTATCTTTAATTTATTATTATACTCTCCCTATTCTTTTTATAAGAAATAATCTCTTTTATAAAGCAATTAATGTTTATTTGTCAATTTGCTAATATAATTAATATTTAAATGTGACTTTTTATATTTTTCTCTCATTTGAAACTTAATTTAACATGGGCAAAGTTGAAAAAAAAATCAATTTAGAACACATTTAATAAGTTAATTGAGATCTATTAATTAGTGAAAGTGACTTATATTGTACCTTAAAAAAATGAAAAAAAAAAAGACAAGAAAAAACTTTGAATTTACAAAATTTCAAACCAGGTATTGTTTAAAAAATGAGTTTGAAATTGCTTATCAAGTTTCGTTATTTCTTTATTAACTCTTAGTAACAAACCTAATTTGATATTTTACAATTTCAAAGTTCTTTTTCCATCTTTTTCTCTAAAAAAATTACCTACCATACTAGTGTGATTGAGGTGAGAGAAACCAGAGGGGAACTTTGAAGTAAACGTGTTGATAGTATGAATCTGGTCCTTTTTATAAGTCTATTTTATAAAAAAAAAAAAATTGGTCCTTTTTATAAGTTTAATTTTAGAGTAATAAATACATTTTTATTACAATTTTATCCTTCTTAATTACAATAAATAAAAATAACTTATTTATGCTGACTCTTGGAATAAATTATAAATAAAGATAAAATAAAAAATTTAACCTATAATTAATGAGTTAGTTAATTTTTTTTGATATATAAAAAATAGTTAATTTAAATTTATAAATACAATTAGAATATAGGTGCATGGTAATTTTATTGACAGACTTGGACTGTCCCTATTATTTATCTCTCTCGTGCCATTAATAGTTGGCATTGGAACTTGCATTCACGAAAACGTAAGATTTAGATTACAGAGTGACAATGTGGCAAAAAAAAAAAATTACAGAGTTACAAAATCACAAGAGAAAATCGCATTTTAAAACCCATATTTTATTTTATCCTATTGGCAAGAACAGGTTTTTATTAAAAAAAAAATCTGTATTTTTGTATGGTTAAAGGCTTTACTCCTACAATTTGCACGTCAAAGACCGAGGTACTCTTGGCCATTTGAATGGTAACTACTAACTAACTCACGCGCGGTAAAGATAAATGATCATTGACCCTTGCCTAGTGGCGTGATAGCCATTAGGCGGTCCTTAGGTTACTCCCCCTCTCATAGATTTAAGAAAAAATATTAAATAAATACCATTTAAAAATACAAAACCTTAAAAAGTCTATTAATACTTTAAAAAAATTTAAAAGTATCAAGTATCAAGTATGAAATTGAGTTTTTTAAGTTTTGACACATTTATTATTTTATCCCTCAAAATTTTTTTAAAGTAATAGTGGTGCCTCCACCGGAACACCACCACCAGCCGCCGCAGCTCCGGGGGCTGGCCGGAGGCTCCGGCCGATGGAAGCTTTTTTGGTGGAGAGGAATTTTTTTTAAAAAAAATGTGTAGAGAAATGATAAGGGTGGGATCAAACTCATCCCACCCCTTTAGAAAAGAAGTATGGTGGCCATTGAGCCACCAAAATTTCTTTGATATGTATATACATTATTAAATATGTATAATATAATTAAAAGCGTAGTAGCTTTGACAAAGTCAGTAATGACTTTGACAAATTCAGTAATAGAAATAACAAAATTCGTAATGGTATTGACAAAAACGTTTTCTGGTGAACCTTGACTTGCATATTTTCATCAGCATTTTTGCACAAAACGCTTTTGTCAAAACCATTACAATTCTTGTCAAAATCATTACTAAACTTGTCAATCTCATTATTGAATTTATTAAAATCATTTTATTTATATTATGAATGTTTTCATAATGGAATCCCATAATGAGATTGTCAAAACCATTACAATTCTTGTCAAAATCATTACTAAACTTTTCAATTCCATAATATAAATAAAAGGATTTTAATAAATTCAGTAATGAGATTGACAAGTTTAGTAATTATTTTGACAAGAATTGTAATGGTTTTGACAATCCCATTATGATATTCCATTATGAAAACATTCATAATATAAATAAAAGGATTTTAACAAATTCAGTAATGAGATTGACAAGTTTAGTAATAATTTTGACAAGAATTGTAATGGTTTTGACAATCCCATTATGAGATTCCATTATGAAAACATTCCTAATATAAATAAAAAGATTTTAACAAATTCAGTAATGAGATTGACAAGTTTAGTAATGATTTTGACCAGAATTGTAATGGTTTTGACAAAAACGTTTTGAGCAAAAATGCTGATGAAAACATGCAATTTAAGGTTCATCAGCAAACGGTTTTGTCAATACCATTACGATTTTTATTATTTCTATTACTGAATTTGTCAAAGCCATTACGAACTTTGTCAAAACTATTATGCCTTTAATTATATTATACATATTTAATAATGTGTGTGTATATATATATATATATATCAAAAAAGCTTTAGTAGCCCAGTGGCCACTATACTTCTTTTCTAAAGGGGTTGGATGGGTTGGATCCTACCCCTTGCCACTTCTCTACAAATTTTTTTCAAAAAAAAAAAATCCCTCCCCACCTAAAAAGCTTCCACAGGCCGGAGCCTCTGGCCGTCGGGGGTCCTGGCCGGCCGGCCGGTAGTGGTGCTCCAGCGGGGGCACCACTATTATTTTTAAAAAAAAAATTTGAGAGATAAAATGGTAAATGTGTCAAAATTTAAAATCTCAATTTGGTACTTGACACTTTTAAATCTTTTTAAAGTGTTAATAGACTTTTTAGGGTTTTATATTTTTAAATAGTATTTATTTGATATTTTCCCTAGATTCAACTCATGCCCTTTGTAATAATAATAAAAAAGATAAATGATAATTTAAAAATATGAATAATAATTTTCACAAATACAGTTGCAAGAATAAAAGTGTGATCACAACACTGATAAGTGATAAATTCGACAAGGAAAGCGGCAATGCTTTTAAAAAGTAATAAAAATTAAATTTTAAAAAATGAGTATTGAATGCTCAAAGAATTGGGAAAAATTATGCTCAAGAACTAATTTAATAAATTAATCATGGTCGAGGATCTCGAAATTATAAAAGAAGAGTATATTTTAACCAAAATCCATCGTTAGCAACGGTGACCGGCCACCACCGGCAAACAAAGAATAATAATATTTAATCCCACACTTCCAAATTTAATAGTAGTAATTTATAAATATTTATCAAATTTCACATTTTTTCCAAACAATTTAGAAGTGAAAAAAATAGGAGAGCCACTATATAATGAAACAGTCAATTTTCGATAAAATTTTTTTAACTTAGAAATTCCTCTTCTCTCTCTCTCTCTCTCTCTCTCTCTCTCATAAAATTTTTTTAACTTAGAAATTCCTCTCTCTCTCTCTCTCTCTCTCTCTCTCTCTCTCTCTCTCTCTCTCTCTCTCTCTCTCTCTCTATATATATATATATATATATATATATACACATGATATAAAATGGCTCCAAAGACTTGTCTTTAAATTAAAGAGTAATATCATTTTTTCTTCTATAAAAAAAAAGTAATACTTCTAAATTTCTTTTGTTTGACTCCTAAATAGTGTTTTAGAAAAGAGTAATAGTCGTGCAATTTGAAAGTGCCGGTTCTCAACTCTTTCTCATCCCTCTCAATGTGTTCGAACTTGTGACCATGTGATAAGGAATTTGTTCATCTCAACCAACCAATATGACACTCGAACATTAACGAAAGTTTTGATTCTAAATCTTTGTTTTAGGGAACTTTTATAGTAGTCGTTGGATTAAATATTAAATAACATTTTTTATTTTATAGTAGTCAAACAAAGAGAATTTTGAGGCTTTTTTATTGTTTAGTAGGAGAAATTCTTGTATGAACTTGGTTTGTTATGTCATTAATGGTTTAATCAATTAAAATACAACAACTCTTGAGCTAACATATTACTATAAAATTAAAAGATTTCATAAGATTCACTTTTTCATTACCTGTAAAATTTTAATTAAGAGATTCATTTTTTTTAAGAAAAGTAAAAATATGAAACACATGAGCAGTGTAATATCCCGAATTTTGGGATTAGAGGCTTGGAAATAATCCTAAATTAAGCGGACTGCTAAGCTCCGGTTTAGTATATGTCCCAAATATATTCTCTAATGTTTCTTATATCTTTGGGGTATTAAGAAAGTAAAATGGTGAATTTTAGAGAATATAATTACAATTTTGGTGAAATCGCTTATGAGGTAGTGAGCTTGTCATATGATTTTGAATGACCAAATGATGATTAAAAATTATGAAATTTTACAAGATGAAAGTAGACATCCTAAGATTTAATTTGATAGGTCATATGAATCAATTAGAGCTACATACAAAAAGATATGAATTTTTGAAATCAGCACAGAAAAACTGTGAAGTTTCTGAAACAACATGCAAAGATTGAAATTCTGGGAATTTTGTGATTCCATTCAGCAAAAGTCTATATTTTTCCTTGAAACTAGACTCAATAAGGGTTCTATAGGCTTTGGAATCACCTCATTTCGATTTTTCTAGAATTAGTTATGAGTTTTCAAAGTTTGGACAGAAATCTGCCAGAATTTTATAAAAATCCGAAAATGTGAATTATGACATCAGCATAATAAAACATGACATCAACATGATATTAAAAATAAAATCTGCATCTTCTTCCTCTAGTTTCCGTCATTTTTTCGTGAAGCAACATGGAGAAAGAGAGAGAGAGAGAGTTTTAGAGAGAGAAGAGGAAGAAACTCGTAAGGTAAGCCGATTTCTTCAACGATCTACTTCTTAACGTGTATAACTCTTCTCCTAAGCTCCTCTTCTATATTATTTAAGGGGTTGGAAGCTTGAATTTCAGTGTGGGGAAGAGTTAGGGTTCAGCACAAGAAGGAAAAGCCAGAAAGAAGAAGAGGTAACTGCTTGAACTTTAAATATTGACTATTCTGGCTGCTGTGAACAATTTAATCGGTGGATTTCTGCTGATTTTGTTCTGAATGTAAATTTGGGAAATATTGTGTTCTAGGCGTTATGCTGCCAAAATTGAGTCTAAATGGTAGTTATAACGTAATTAAATCGTTAATAAGGTGGTTAGGAGTAGAAAGAAGCAAGTCTGCGGAGTCAGATTTGGAAAACCCCAATTTTCCCTGGAGTTCCTCTAAGTTTCAGCCAGCTCTAGAAATGGGTCTTAGAGTTGGATTTTCAATGATTTTATGATTTCATTGAGTTCAGGAGCAAAAATTAGGTGGGGTTACAGTTGGGCACTTTTTCAGAAAAGGCTGAGAAAGCATAATTACGGAAACGCCCCTAAAACCCTAAAAGTAGGGCTGCCAAGGGCAATTTCGTAATTTGACATTGAATTTGATAATTTTGAAGCCGTAAATGGATTCCTTGGGCGAAAATTTGTTAGGATAGCTCAGGTTAGAATTTCGAGAAAAGTACAGCCGGACCGGGTATGATGGGGCCGGGTCCCCGGGGGTATTTTAGTAATTTTTCAAGATAGACTCATATAAACCCCGGAAATACTATGGAAGTGTCTAAATAGTACATTTGACATTGTAGGATCGAATATGGAGCCCTGAGCTGTTTGAACGTAGATCGAGGCACGCGTTTCGAGGCGGATAAGGGTTAAGGTAGGGGACTTACCTTACTTGCATGTATTTGATATCTTTGCTTGTGTAATGATGTATGTGATTGCTTTACTTGATTATGTAGAGCATATTCGAATAAATGAAGCTCTGTTTCTGTTTTCGCTGTGGCCATAGTCTTGTTATATGAAACATTGAGCATGCAGAAATGTCATTATGGGGCATACATCTAGATAAAGCTAACATGTCATACACACAGCATCAATCATGCATACATTATGGTATTTGTTTCCTACTGAGATTCTCTCGAATCTCACCCTCCCCTACCAACAATTTAGACAGAAGATATGCAAACAACAATGCAGAGTACCGTACGAGGGGATTACAGTAGTGGAACGAAGACAGGAAGAAGTCTCCATTTCACTAGAATGAGTTTAGATACCCTAGTAGCCTTGTGCGGCTACATTATTTGAATTTATCAGGTACGAACCCCTATGGGGAATTTATGTAATCATGCACATATTATCAGTATAGTTATGCTATTCCTGTGTTGCCTATCGAACCGCATATCGTTTTCCGCAAATACTCTGATAAAGGTTGAAATTGAAATAAGGGTGTGACAAGCAGTTAACTAGAAATAATGCTAGCTGAGTTGTTGTACTTTAATTGATCAGACCACAAATGACGTGACAAACTAGGTTCACACAATAATTTCTCATTTAGTAGTCAATATAATTCTCTAGGTTTAACAACTTATGTCACATCTTTCAAATTACAGTTTAGAAGAACTTTTTTTTTTTTTTTTACAAAAGTACTAAATTATAAGCACAATTTTTGCAACAGACCTAACTGTTGTTTTTCCTTAAACTTATACTATTACATAAAAATGATGAATTTTATTTTTGAAGAAAGCAATGTCTCACCTCTACCTATTTGTACATTAGATGTTAATACAATAGTCTAAAGCTTTCAAAAGACATTGATCAATAAGAGGTAAAAATATATTATATATATATATATAATTTCTAAAAGGTCACATTTTTAAAAACACAATAGGAATAATATTGTAATTAATTTATCCCAAAATCTATATAAAAATATTGTTTGGTTTGATCAAGATATAATCATCTTAGCATGTTTACCACCTCAATCAAAAACTTATTTATTGTTGGTTTTATAAAAAGAAAAAAGAGAAAAAAGCGTCAACTAAAGAGAGATTACTAAGTATAATGAGAACTAGACTTATATTCATACTAATGAAGGGCCGTTCGGTTCGATTACGTGAACGGGAAGAGTGGACAAACTTTAAATGTAACCGTGTCCTTCCACGTCAAAATTTCTTATAGATATTTATTTATTTTAATATTAAAAAAATGAGAGAAAAATGGTACTAAGGAATCTAATTCCTTTCCTTTTTGGTTAAGGCTGCAGGAGGCTTTTGTAATCATTTATCCTCTTCATCATATCTTTTTTTGACCACTAATCCTCTTCATCATATCGCTTTTCATGTACTTAATCGTCTGATATAATATCATATCTTCAATGTCCCATATATGTGTGTATTATATTACCAGCCATATATGTATATATTTTATACCAACCTATATATAATGGCAAAAAAAAAAAAAAAAAAAACTAACCTATATATGCTTCATATTTTTAATCATGAGAATTATTAAATTACACAACCAATGCAACAATCTATTGCTCAATATACCAAAAAAACAAAAAAAATCAATCTCACATTCATAATTAATTTATATATAGTGTGTGTTTGGAATAGCTTATTTTTGGGCAATAAGTGCTTATAATTCGTGATTCACAGTATACGAGGTAAGTATGTGAGAGGAGTTTTTTCTCGGCTTGCGTAATAAGGGCTTATTTACTGTGCAAAAAGCTTAAACAAACATGCACATAGTATATATGACTCACTATAAAGCACACGTGTCTACATTCAAGCTAAGTCATAGTTTTGAAAGTAAAGTTTTAAAACCAATTTTTGGGAATAATCATCAAAATATTATATGGGAAACTCAAGATGGGGATGCTTATTGATTGATTGGAGCACGCACTATTATTTTCAATAACTTAGATGTTAGCTCTTTTAGTTTGATTCGATCCTGATTAGTTTTGTTTGGAGAATTGATTAGTGAATAGGGTTAGTTAGTCACTGGTTTAGGGTTTTTTTTAAACCTTATTTAGGGCTTAGGGTTTGAGAGTATTTTCTCCTAGTATTTAAGTATAATTATGAAACAAAGTGTTTCAAAATGTTTTTACTTATATTCGTTTATATTATATATAGGGATAATTAATTTACTTGTCCTTATGGTTTTAACAAATTTTTAATTGGGTCCCTATAATTTTTTTTCCTGTTTATTAGGTCTGATCCTTATATTTTTACTTGCTTTTAATCAGGTCCTTATGGTCATTTTTCTTTTTATTAGATCCTTATACTTTTACATGATTTTTAATCATGTCCTTATAGTTATTTATTTATAAATTTAATTTTAAATTAAAAAAACAAAAACATTAAAGTATAAATATTAATAAAAAATTAAATTAATAAGTATATAATTAAAAAATAATTAAAATGATAAATGTGTATGTAAATAATTAAAAATTTTTTTATAGAAAATGTTGATTAATATGATTAAAAATTTATAATTATAAAAAATTAGAATTATATGATAAAAAATATAAATAAATTTTTGGTTAGAAATTTGAAATAATTTTAAAATAAAATTATTATAATAACTTACTTTTTATGGAATATTATTATTCGTACAAAAATATTAATAAATTTATATTTTATATTTATAAAAGAATATTATTGGAATTCATACAATAAAGAATAAAAAACTATAGGGACCTAATTAAAAATTAGATGAAACTATAAAAACCTGATAAAAAGAAAAAAAACTTCAGGGACTTGATCAAAAACAAATAAAAGTGTAAGGACCTCATGAGATGGAAAAAATCTACAGATATCTGATTAAAAATTGGTTGAAACTATAAAGACTTATAAATTAATTACCCCTTATATTTATATATTGAGAGAAATCTTTTATTTGTGCTAAAGCCTAAAAATTTCACACATGCTTATTCAGTCACATTTCTCCTTAGTAAAGTCTTCTGAATTCTGAAACTTTATATATATAATGTTTAAATCGTTATTTTTATATAGTATAGTTAAGTAGGATATATATACACATATATTATAAGATTCATCATATATATGGACTCATATAATATTATATTTCATTATAAATCATCATCATGCATATGTTGGTTAATACAATCTTGAACTAACTACATGATCTTAATGGTAAACATCGTGTTGTAATTGTAAGCTATTCAAAGAAAGTGCTAATTTTACTTTTATTTTCTATAACAATAATTTAATACTAATAATTGATTTTACTGTTTTACGGGGTTTAGGACCTTTAAAACAGTATTTATGAGATAAAAAAACAAAGAGAAGAGTTGGGGAAAGGTTGGCAATGGCCAGCTTTTGGGAAAGTTAAAAACAAATCTGATCCAAATCAAAGAGAAGATATCATATAAGAATTGTGGATTCGAGATCTCTTTAGCAGAGCCTTCTTTTATTGTTTAATTTAATTAACCCTTCCATCAAAACACTGCTAATTTATATATATATATATATAAAATTGATCATTACTCTTTCTCTCTCCCCAGCAATAATATTATTATTTTAATTTGTACCCACAATATTAATTAACTAACATGCTTCATTTTCATGGCTTCCATATTTCCTGTCCTTGCGTTATCATTCCCTCTTGTTCTTCTTTCCCCCTCTTCCATATTCACCAAATTATGCTTTCAATGCAAACTTTTGACCATTCCATTGACCATTGTTATATAATTAGCTAAATAAATCCCTTAGCTTCTATTTCTTTTGTGTCCTTTTGTTAAAAAATTAGGGAAAACTATTACCGATGGACCAATATTTTAATTCAATTTTTACTTTGGTACTTGCAAGCTTTTTCTTCTTATTATTAAATATTTTTATGGAAAAATTTCATATAAAAATGTTTGAATTATCCAAATTCTAATTTAGATAATTGAACTTAATAAATTATATATCAGGTTAATTTTATAATTAGGGCTTTAAAATTTTAGTTAAATTACCTCCATATCCCTTAGTTATTTAAACGATAAAATTGAAAACATAACCCTATTATTTGCTCTATCACAATATTATTTATTTATATAATATTCGGTTTTATAGGAAAGCAGGAGTATATATAATTGAAAGAGGAAAATTCCTGTGTAGTATAATGTTTTATGAATATCTTTATATGGGATTTTCCATTTTTATACAAAAAATAATCCTTGATTATGCAATATCTAGGATGTATATATACAAGATTCAAAATTAAATCTCATGGCATAAAATTTTGAATAGAAATATAAATATCAAAAGAAGGTAATACATCTCCACATGAATATGTAGATTGTCAACACCCGTTTTCATTTCGATATTCACAGAGGATCAAGTTTCATAGGCATACAGAAAAGTACATATATACTGATAAAAGTATTTGTTTACAGTCCGAAGTCAAGATACAAAAGGCGACAATATTTACAATATAAGCTATCTATAACCACGAACTTTAACTTCGCCTTGAGACACGTGCCAGTCACTTTCCTTTATCTACGTCCTTGCCTTTTGATTCACTAGCACCCGCTAAGATGTTTGGTTTAGAAAAAGGGGTGAGATTCCAAGGAATCCTAGTAGAAACATGCTATCATTCATAGAAAATGCGAAAAGTAAATATGATATGCGTCATGTATGCACCAATTAATGAACAATATAAATATATCACCTGCATGTATATATGAGTAGGGCCCAGCCCCACTAATCTGCACTGGTTGGGTTCTCACCAACTTAGTGTAAGTGCCTCTGGCACTACTGGCCCCTCTCTGGGCAAAGTATGTTGATTAATAAAGTACATTTACAACAATGGCATATGTAACCCCTTACCTTATAAATAATAATTATAATTCGAAAATGCATAATTAAGTTATGCTAGAGACCAATGACTATATCAAAATCTGCCAAGTCCCAAATCTTACATCTAGGAATCACCCTAACTGAAGTAGGTTTTCAAAATTTCTTTCAAAACCTGTTCAATTTGGTCTCATACTCACATTTCGAATATAATTTATTTGTACAGCTAAGTCACATTCATATATATCAAAGTGTACAAAAATCTCGGCAACCCTAGGTTTCATATCATAGCTAAAGGGTTTACGGAGCATACTCGCCCCTTACAATTTTCCAATGAGGAGATTACATAACCATATCCAAAATAATATTTACAAAATATACAGTGATCCCCAAGCAAAATATGACAACCAACTATAACCTAAGTCTATACTATTCGCCCTTGGTTGCCGACTTCTCTTTCGAGCCACTTGCCTTGTTTGTAGGTTAGTCAAAGGAAAGAATGAGATTCAAAAGAATCCCAGTAATAACAAATCTCTCATATAACATATAATCACATAGCATGCAGGTAAATCACCACGCAACATCATAGCAATCATCACAACACATATTGCCTCTACGGCATAAAAGTCTGCTCAGCATACAATCACAACACATATTGCCTCAACGGCATACACAAAGCCTACTCAGCATTCAAAATCCTCACCAATCAATGATAAACATACATACCATGTATTACACATAGTATAAGAGAAAGCGTCACTATCTTGTTTTTTTCCGGGCGTGTTCCGGCACAGGCTGCTCTCGGACAGGGCGAATACCAAATCCTATATACATAATCAAGGGCGATGGGTTAATCTTTATTCCAAGTTCTCAATTTCAAAACACTTACAGTTGGTTATCATTTGAGGCCTTTAGGTGGCTACTGAAAGCCTAAACATAAGTCTAAAGACTTGGAAAAACACTTGACCAAAGACCATCTTCGGAAGTCCAAAATGTCATTTTTGGGAGTTGGACGCGGCTCATAAATCTATTGGCCGCGGCAAAAAACAGGTCAGAAACATTTGGGCCGCAGCCTAGAATCCGCTGGCCGCGACCAAGAAAATCCTATTTTTTGGTTGAACTTCCAAAAATCATAACTAATTCCCGAAAAATCGAAATGAGGTGATTCCAAAGTCAAATGAAAGGTATTTAAGTCTTCTTCATAGGAAAAATATAAACCATTACCAGAAATCACCACACAATTCCAGAATCACACAAAATTCACTACTGCCCCAAAACATAGTCCATTTTCGACATCAAACTTTGGATAGTCATATCTCCCAGCTCACAAAACGAAATGGCACAAATTATATGTCAATTTTGAAGCTTGAAATGTGAACTTTAAGACTGAAAAATTTCAAAATTTTTAGACACCATTTGGTCATTAAAAAATTTCATACAAGCTGACTGCCCAGCACAAAGTTTCCATTGACAGATTTTCAAGTTTTGTACATTTGCTTCCAATGGTTCCATTTTCACATCAAACATCATTTCCAAACAAATTTTACAAGGAATCTATTGAAAACACCAAATCAACCAAATTCAAATCATATTGACATGTTACCACAACATGTCACACAAATCACAATTCAAACCATAACATTGCACCACTTTCCGTTTCACATTCCAAATCAATTCTAATGGCACCAAAACACAATATAATACCATTTTCAACACAATATACCATTCAATTCTCCCATTTCAAAATCACATAAATTCAGCGCAAAATTCAAAATTCACAAAGCTTAACCAATAACCACAAAACTTAGGTTAAAATGCATCAAATACCCACCTCCTCCTCTTTCTAAAGCCAATTCTTTGATTCCTCCAACTTCAAGATTCATCAAAGTCACAAAACACCTTCTTTAAAAAATCTAAAACCATAGAGATGAAGCTCTCATCACTATGAACAACATTAAAGAAGGGTATTTGAGCATTAGAAGACAACTATAAGGCTAAATCTCACCTTTTGGTTTCTCTTTCCTCTCCCAAGCTTGGATGTCCATGGAGGTTAGAAGAGAGAGAGAAAATGATGAAAAGAAATCAGATTTTTGGCCTCTAATTGCTCTCATAACCGAACTTAATGGAAGGGGGAAGAGAAAAACAATATTTGACACTTTGACCAATCCAATGGCTCACATATAGCCACTTGTCATAATCTTGTCATACCTCTATGAGTTCACATGAGCTCAAATACATGGGATTCTACCATTTGATCTATTACACAAATCAATTCTAACCATTGATCTTTAAGTTACCAATGAGTTTTCTCTTCGAAAACTGACCAATTGGTCGGTAACTTTACCGTTTTGCCCCTGATTACGGTAATTCTCACTGAATCACCATCAAACACTTCATATCTTTCCTTTTCACCACAATATGCGGCCTCCCTCTATTTTAAGTCAATTTAGAGGTTAATCCATAATTGAACTTAAATACAGGATTTCAACACTGCTCACAACACATACAAATGACAAATCATATCGCATTCTCCAAAAGTGTCGATTTAATGATAATCACATTCACTTTTAGAGTCAAAATCCCTTAATCAAATTTTGGGGTGTTACATCATCCACACAATCATATAACTATGGTATGATGTATGAAGGATAATGTCCCTACATCGAAGTTCTATCGACCCCTTTTTGTGTGCCTCGTGAAACGTGTCAACTTTCGGCTTCCGATTCGATTCTAAAATATTAAATGTACAAGAAATAGGTTATAACCTATCCAAGTATCATTTTAGACATTTCCATAGTATTTCTTGTGGTTATATTAGCCTATGATGAAAATTTACCAAAATGCCTTCGGGACCCCGGCCAGACCCCGCTGTACTTGGCCTGATGGCACGTTTTTTTCCAAATTTTTAACTAGGGCTATCCTAACATATTTTCTTCCAAGGAATCCATTTCCAGCCTCAAAATTATCAAATTAAATGTTAAATTATGAAATTACTCTTGGCAGCCTACTTTTAGGGTTTTAGGGACGTTTTCGTAATTATGTTTTTTCGGCCTTTTACGAAAAAGTGCCCAACTGTAACCCCACCTAATTTTCCCTCCTGAATCCAATGGAATCATCAAATAATTGAAAATCCAACTCTAAGACCCATTTACAGCCCTGGCAGAAATTTATGGGTCCTCCAGGAAAAATCGGGGTTTTGCGATTTCGGTTACGTAAACGCATTCTTTTCTACTCCTAACCATTTTATTTACCATCTAATTGAGTTATAACAACCATTTAAACTAAAATTGGGCAGCATAACCCTTAGGCACAACATTTGCAAAATTTAAAACCAATGGCAATCCGGCGAAAGTTCACTGATTAAATTGCTTACAGCAACCAGAATAGACAATATACGAAGGTTTGGAGGTTACCTTTTACTTCGGTCTGGCTTTTCTCAACAAGGCTGAAACCCTAGCTTTTACACACCCAAATATGAGCTTCCCAAACCTTAAACACATAGAAGAGTAGCTTAGGAATGAAATTATACGTGTTAGAAACCGATTTATTGAAAAAATCACTTACCTTTGCAAGTTTTTCTTCTCTTTCTCTCTAGAATTTCACACAATCTCTCACTAGTTCAGATCTGTTAGGGAATGATAATGAGTTGGAGGAAGATGATGGAAAAGTGTTTGTTATTATATTATATGATTTTTTAATGAATTATGGAATTTCCAAAAATTCCAAAATCCATTTTATGCATATAAACTCTATATACATGTAATCAAACTCATTAAGCCCAACCAATATTTTCTTCCTCTTGCAACATGTAGGAGACGCCTAGGGGTCCCTTCCTAATCCCTATGGTCTTAATTCGCTTCACAACTTATCCAAGTTACGTATACACGTAAAGTTCCGATTTTGGTCAAATTTGCATTTTTGCTCAAATTTTTTATAAATTCATATTTAATTGACCAAAATATTCTAAATATATTTTTCACCTTTATTTTCCTTAATTAATTGAAATTAACTTCAATTAATCAGAAAATAATTAATTTTTTTGATAATTTAGCAAAATTACGATTTTGTCATTGTCTTTCTAATCTAATTTCTTTTCTTCTTTTTTTCTTTGACAAATTTTCATCTATTTTTGGACCAAATATTTTCTCTAATATTTCTTCATTTTTGGACCATAATATTGGGCTTTTTAAATTACTCAAATTAATTCCATAATTATTTTACCCATTTTCTCATGAATATGAACATTTATAAAATTCATAAATTCCAAATTTATGAATATTCACCATTTTATTGAATTTCTCAAATATTTATAATATTTTTTATGAATATAAAATTTAGGGTGTTACATAGATCTACCGTCACAATATATTCCAATTTATTCTAATACATTTCTTGCATGAAACTGAATATTGTATAAAAAAATAATATAGGGCACAATTAATCTTAGGCTAAAGTATATTTTTTGTTTTCTAAGCATATATGAGATATAACTTTAGTCTTTTAAGTCTATAAAATGCGTTTTTTGTCTTTAAAACTTGACATGATTAATGTTGCTGACAAACTATATTGACTAAACAAGATTAAATAGAATGTGAAATGTTGACGGAGCAAGCTTAAACCTGTTTTTTTTTTTAAATGATCATATTTTAAATGGAAGAAAAAAAGTTCTTAATCCCTATTTTATCTACTCCGTATTATTCTCCCATACCTATGGGAAACCCTCCCCCGGCGGTCAACACCCTTCTTTCTCCATGGATATCCGCATCTCTGTTACTCCCTCCGGTCCTAATTATAGGATAATATTTAGGAGTTGATCTTAGTCCTAATTATAGAATAAAATTTTAATTTTTGTCAATTTATTTCCAAAATACCCCTATTGATATTTTCTCAATAATAATGAAACACAATAATAATTTTATAATACACCTATATATTCTATGAAGTAAGTAATACTTGCAATTCATTAATGTTACATACACCTCAATTCTACTGTTTCTTTTATTTTATAAGAATAAAAGGTAAGAAAATCAATTTAACACTATCAACATTATCATCTCTATTTTTAAAAATTGTAACTTTCCTTTTCTTTAATTTTACTCGAACCAAACTGGCATAACTCCATTTTAATAACAGGCAAGATCACTTGCTTTACATCAAGGCAAGTGATCAACATGAACAAAACATGATTTCTTGTATGTATTAAATAAGGCCATTTTAGGAAAATAAATAAGATTAACTAATTTAACTACTATTCTTAATTTCTCCAAAGTTAGGTAAATATGTCCTATAATTAGGACCGGAGGGAGTATTAAATTTTAGACCAATTACTTTTTGTTTAAAAACAGAACTATTTCGAAAAGTTGAAATCTTATAGAATTTTATAACAAATTGGTTTTCATCAATTCTAAACTTGGAGACACCCATCTGAGTTCATTCGCTGGTTGCATCTCATTAGATCTACCAACTTCATCGGATGCAATAATAATATTAGATTGTACCATAACAAAATAATATTAGATCTACACACGAGACCATTCGCAGTTTGTACACAATCATTCCATGAACGTTGCTCCTTTGGTATGTTTGGTCAATTTATGGAGGAAGAAGGGTCTTGGTGGTGGCAGGAGGTTTCTGTGGGGAAGGGACAGCACGGAGTTAAGAAATTGATAGAGCTAATAATAGGGTTATGTTTTCAATTTTTCCCTTTAAATACTTAAGGGATATGATGGAAATTTGATCCAAATTTTAAATATCTAATTATGATGCATAACCTGATATATAATTTGTTAAGTACAGTGACTCAAATTAAAATGTGCGTAATCCGATCATTTTTATGTTGTAAAAATATTAGATGATGTGGATGTCTATAAACCCCCAACTTTTGGCCTTTCACTTTTTACATTCCACAACCTCTCAATGAATAGTTTTTAGGAGTTTTTATGCCTATAACTCAAAGGTTACAATTTATGCACTCATAAGGATTAACTTTGCTATTTACTTTATGTAACTCTTGGTTGAGGTTGATGGCCTATAAATAGAGCACTATGTACTACACTTTGGTTGGATCCAAATGAATAAGATATTGCTCAATCTTTCTCTCCAATTTTTTCTTCATATCTCTTCATCTCTTTCATCTCAATCTCTTATATCTTCTTGATTTCATAACACGTTATTAGCACGAGTTCACTGAGAAGGTCTATGATCTAGTTTTTTTATATTTCTTCTACTCTCTAACTTTCTCATTTTCATATTATGTTTTATGTTGTTTATTCTCTATGTTATTTTATCTTTTTAGTTTACATTATCGATATGTTATTCTCTATTATTTTTCTTTTATGCTATATATTTTTATCTTTCCTGTTGTTATCTTTTACATATATATCTAGGATAATCTAAGCTATTATATGGAATTAAAGAGACACTTTTACTTATTATTTTATACATCGGGTTCCATGACTAAGATTAGATATTATTGGTACTTTATTCTCCTTTGCAATTTTGTTTTCACTTTTATTTATCATTTTCCAACATTTATATTTCTTTACTTTATATTCTGGTATTCTTTACATTTTATGTTGTTATATTATGTTATTTCATTTTATTTAAATTTCATTTGTTTGTTTGTTTATTTATTTAACATTTATATTTATTTATATTTTATTTATTTTATGTTATTTATTTCATCTTGTTTTATAGTTATTTTATTTACATTTCATTTATTTATATTACTATATTATTGTTAGATCATTATGTCAATCTTTTATTTTCATTTGTCTATTATTACATTAATATATAATAGTATTATATATGATCATATAATGTGATCTATATGATCATGGGTTTATCTATTGTTTAAATTTGATTATGAATTTAAATTTACTTAATTTATTTTATAGTATTTTAATTTTATCAAAAGGTCAGAAGGTATAATATTCTTAATTTTGTGATCAGATGACCAGAAGTCATATCACTTTTATAATAGTTCTTATATAAAAGACACTATTGGTTTCATTAAATGACATAATTGACAAGAAAAACTTTGGCACTTTGATGATTTAACTGTTACAGATATCAAAGTCTTGAAGGCTAAAGGTTTAAATATCAAACTAAACAAAATAAAAGCATTTTAGCTTTGCAAAATTTTTGCTATGGTCCTGAAGACCAATATTTGGAGAAATTGATGATGTGCAATTGAAAGCAAAGAATGTGTCCATAAGAGTGAAAATGAACATGATCACATTGCATTAATGAAATTGATAGTTGGAAGTCAAGAATACTTTGTCTTGGCTATTGAACTATAATCATGGAAATAATAACATTTCTAAAGTTATTAACATTATAAGCAAATGTTATACTATGGCTAGAAGTCATATGGATAGAAAAAATGGTACAATATGACCAGAAGTCATATAGACCAATATGTATCAATTTATTAAAAGTAAAGATCAAAATGATTGTGAAACCAAAAAGACCATGAGATATTGTACAAAATACTTAAAGTAATTATGATGCTTAAAGCAATAAGTTATGGAAAAAGATGAGCTAAAAGAAATAATTGTAAGCCCTGAAGGCTATATGATTTTGACTTTGATTAGTTTTTAAATTTAAATTTAAATTTATTGTGATTAATTTGTGAGAGAAAAATTATCATTTGATATTGTGATATCGATTTGTAACATCCCAAATTTTATTCACCAAGAATATATTGTAATTATTATATATATTCAATGAAATGGTGAATATTTAAGGTCAAAGGAATTAAATATTGAAAATTGAAAGTTGAATAGTGTTTTCAGTGAAATTGCCTGCGAAGCAGTGAGATTGTCATATAGTTTTGGAAAACCAAATGATGACAAAAAATTATGAAATTTTACAGGCTGAAAGTAGACATCCTAAGCTTTAATTTGATAGGTCATATGACTCAATTGAAGCTATGTACAAAAATATATGAATTTTTGAAATTTGCCCAGCGAAATTGATAGTGTACATGAAAGGTGGAGAAATCATAACCTTTGGTTAGATCAAGGGCTAGGATGAAACATGAAGAGAAAAGGTGAGATAATTTATGAGGCCACTTCCTTCATCTTTCCTTGCTATTTTCGTTCAAGGCTAAAGAAAGAAGAGAGAGAGTGAGTTTGTGAAGCTTCATGCTCTAGAAAGAAGGAAGAAGAGAAAGACTAAGGTAAGTTATGATTTCTTAAGGTTTCTTCTTCTAATCTTCCATAAATCTCTTCTCTAATCTTTTCCTTTCCATAAACTCCATGGATTAGCAAGCTAATCTTCAAGGTTGAGGAGAGAGAGAGGGCATCCTAGAGAGAGAAACACCAAGGATCAAGAGGTAATCTTCAAAATCTCAACTTCTTTGTGTATTGAAGTTGTTGTTTGTGATTGTTGTTTGGTTTATGTGATTTTTGGTTAAGTTGTAAAATTGGAAAAGCCATAATCCTAAGGGGTTATGCTACCAAAAATCCTTTAAATCATGATTATGAAGTGTTTAAATGAGTTAATCAAGGATTAGAAGTGAAAAAGTACAAGTTTTAGAAGCTAAAACACAAAACTCCATTTTTCCAATTTTTGACCAATATTTCGGCCAGACCAGAACTGGTACAAGGATTTGGATTTTCATGAAATAAATGGTTCCATTGGATTCAGTGGGCAAAAATAGGTGGGGTTACAGTTGGGCACGTTTTCGGTAGAGGCCGAAAAAGCATAATTACGAAAATGCCACTGAAATCCCTAAATAGGGGGTGTCAAGGGTATTTTCATAATTTGACAGTGAATTTGGTGATTTCTAGCCTGGAAATGGATTCTTTGGGCGAAAATATGTTAGAATAGCCTTAGTCAAAATTTTGGGAAAACGTGCCATCGGGCCGGGTACGACGGGGTTGGGCTGAGGTCCCGGGGGTATTTTGGTAAAATTTCACCACAGACTATTATAACCACCAGAAACACTATGGAAGTGTCTAAACTGTACGTTTGACGTTCTAGGACCGAGTAGAGAGCCCGAGGGAATTGGCACGCAAATCGAGGCATGTTATTCGAAGATCAGGGAAGGGCGATTAAGGTAGGGAACTTACCTCTCCTGCATGTATTTGATATTTGTGTTGGTATATTAATGCATGTTATTGCTTTGCCTGATGATGTGAAACATAAATAAATAATTGAAGCTCTGTTTCTGTTTATGCTATGGCCATACGTATGTTGATTGAAATATTGAGCACGCAGATATGTCATTGTGTGAGCATGAGTTATGTAATGCAAGCATATCATGCATTAAGCACTTATCTTGTATGTATATTGGTATTACTTTCCTACTGAGATTCCCCAGAATCTCACCTCCCCTACCAATAATTTAGACAGGAAAAGACAGAACGTATGCTGAGAACAATAAAGAGAACCATACGAAGGGGATTGCGATGGTGGAGCGAAGACGAGAAGATGTCTCCATTCACTGAGACGTGTTTAGACACCCACGTAGCATTAGGAGGCTACGTTAATTGTAATTATCAAGTACGAACCCGTATGAGGAATTTCCGTAATCGCGCACATAATATCAGTATATCTATGCTATTCCTGTGTTGCCCATTGAACTGCGTATCGTTTCCGTAAATACTCTGAAATAGGTGAAAATAAAATGAGGGTGTGACACGATTAGTGTTCATGAGTGATACATGAAATCAAATAGACAAAAATATAAAAATTGGTCATTTTAAAATTTTAATATAGTGCCAATTTATTTACAAATTTAAACATTATTGACATTTTGTTTTCGTGGCCTTTTAAGATCGTACCTTATGGTTATTGTCACTATGCCATATAACTTCCAAATGAAATGGTTTCTAATATTTATTCATATACCCTTCAATTATACAATTAAGTTGTTTAATTTTCTTCTTTATGTATAATTGTATAATTTATTTGTAACTTTAAATATATAATGTATGTGAATATTATTCATACATAAATGGAGTTTACCACATCAAATCTACATCTATTTTCTTCTTAGGTCTTGTGCTTCTCTGTTGCACCATAGATTTCCCAACAAATACTAAACTTATATACGTCAACATCAAAGTACTTTCTTATATTATTATTCATACTTTTCATTTTAGCTTTGTCTTCTATTTCTTTTCTCCTCTTAAGCATGTGCAGTTTTTCTTAGTTCCAAAAAGTTTCATTATTGAAAGGCATACACGCACTCTGTAATTTATATTTTATTTTGATATTGATAAGTTATTGTCTTCTCTTCCAATTCATTGTATTTTCATTTCTTCTACTCCTTAGCATTCTCACATGATATGTGCATGTTTCATACATTAATCATGATATAATATATAATATGGTATATATGAATCAAATTACTTTTTTGTGACATTTGTAAAAAAGAAGAAGTCATGTATCATATTTGAATTAAGAGAATGAGAAAAATCATTATGAATAGTTTATGATTTGTTATACAAAATCATTTTTGTAAGGGTGAACTATATATATAGTGAAAGTCAAATTTAAGGATGATCAAATAGTAGGAAATATTTGAAAGAAGAATATGCATATCATAATTATTCATTATTTTATATTATAGTGTATTTGTCGTTACATTTCTCTCAAATTAATTTTAGCCCATAAACATCACAAATCATTATAATAAGATCTTTATGTATTTTGATTATGGATCTCCTCATATTTCTTTATATAGTGGAAAATTCTAAACATTTCATACTTTGAATATGCATCAAAAGAGGCAAAATGAGCATATTATTATTAATGAGTAATAAAATTATATAAATATACAATAATATATGCTAGTTCCTGGAGAACTAATATAGATTCTACTTAATTCTATAGGCCGAAGAAGATATGATCATGAAATGTTATGACCCATAGATTTACATCAGAGTTTCACTCTATTAAAGGGCCTAAGTGATAACCCAATGAACTAAAATCTATAATTGGTTGTGAGTTATAAAGGACTTGATCTTTCAAGTGAAAGATAGACTATTGTCTTAGTATATACTGATTTGTCTTTGAAATATAGAAATAAAGAAATTGTATTTATATGACTCATACTTGAGGAGGAGATTGTTAGAATACAAGTATGAGTTAATATTGAAAAGTTTTATTCATATACTTCTTCACAAAAACTATTGATCTCCCAAAAATAGATGTCATATTGATATTTTATATTAATATCTTAAGAAAATTGAAGAGTTTGTTGTTGGTTAAACAACATGTCACAGTAAACAAGCAGTTTACTGATCCAAACATATTTATTGTTGGTATGACTTGTGTAACCCCCTTCACAATCAAGGTCGAGATTAGTGTTTAATAAACATAATCATGTTGAATTAGAGACCATAAGATGATTTGGGACTTATTTAAAAGTAAATATCCCAAAAACAGGGTTTACAAAAACTTTTCAAAAGTCTGTTTAATAACGGTCTCATATTCATATTTCAGTATTCAAATGGCCTATACAAATTGATTCCATTCATCAATATCAGAGCACACAGTAAATTCCCGACACACTCGGGTTCTATTAATCAAATGAGGGTTTACAGGGCACAAATGCCCATAATCAACTTCCCATTCTAGGGGATTACACAAAACTATCCAATATCTTCAATATATACATTTATCCATAATGATAACAAAAAATCAGAATAATTAAACTCCAAGCCCGGAGCTCTATCCGCCCTTTGTCACTTGCTTCTCCTTAGAACTACTAGCCCTGTTTAAAAATTGTTAATTGGAAAGAGTGAGATTCAAAAGAATCCCAGTAGTAACAATTTACGTATATGATATATAATTAAACAAAGCATGTAAGTATATATCAAAATTCAACTATACAGCATTCAAAGCCGGGCTACCCGCCGCAACTCAATCATTCATTCAAGGCCAGGCTACACGCCACAGACCCAATCGACAATATTCAAGGTTGGGCTAACCGCCACAAACCCAATCAGTAACATTCAAGGTTGGATTAACAGCCATAAACCCAAGCAGCAACATTCAAGGCCGGGCTACTTGCCACGGACCCAATCAGCATCATTCAATGATAAATACATACGGCAATGCATTAAACATGATATAGGACAAAGTGTCATACCTTATTCTTTCCGTTCTTGTTCAGGTGTATGCCTTCTATGCTCCGGGCAATTGTCAAATCCTATAATCAATATTAAGGATTACAAGTTATCACTTATCCCAATACTCAAATGACTTCAAAACCCTTAGATTTGGTTATTATTAAAGTCCCTTAAGTACCTTTGAAAGGCCCTAACAATAGCCCTAAAGGGTTGGAAAGTACTATCTCAAAGACCACCTTACAATAGCGAGAAGTTCTGATTTTTGGATGTTGACCATGGCCAAGGATATTTGGCTGTGGCATAAAATATGTCAGAAATTTTTAGGCTACGGCCAAGTACTTTTGGCTGTGGCAAAAATCAGGTCAGAGAGTTTTTGGCTGTGGCCAAGGACTTTTAGCTGCAGCCAAGAAAAATTCAGTTTCTGGGCTGAATTTCCAAATATTATAACTAATTCTAGAAAAATCGAAATGAGATGCTCCCAAAGCCTAATGAAAGGTATTTAAGTCCTCTACATAGGAAAAATATGAATCAAGGCTGTCCATAACCACAAAAATCTAGAATTACACGAAATCCAATATAGTTCCAAAACAGATTCTAGTTTTAATCCCAAACTTTGGAAAATCATAACTCTCAGTACATAACTCAGAATTGGCCAAACTTTATATTAATGGAAAGCTTGAAATGTGAACTACAAAAATAAAAAGTTTCACCTCATTCTAAAATCATTTTCTATTTTGAATTATCATGCAAAGTTGGCCACTTGCATAGCAATTTTCACTTAACAAATTTCCAGAATTGTCCAATTTTGCAACTATGTCTCCAATGGTTCCAAAATCCAATCCAAAACTCATTCCCATATAAAATTTCACAAGGAAGCTAATGGAGACATCAAAATGACCAATTTCACATTACTTTCACAAGATATAACATCAATAACAACACAATGCACTTTTCTAAAAACTCAAAATCCACAATTCACTCACCAAATAAATTATATCTATCCAAAACACTTCTCATGACACCATATCCATGACAACCACATTCCATACACACAATGACCCTCATTTTCAAAAATCAAGCCAAAATCCCAGAAATTCCAAACTCAATCAATGGATTCAAAACCTACATAGAAAGGTTTGTCTTACTCACCTCTACAACTTTTCCCAAAGGCGTTCCTTGGTTATCCAACCTCTAGATTTCCTTGAGTGCTCAAACACCACCAAATGGAAAATCTAAAACCATGAAATTGAAGTTCTCAACACAAGGAACAACTTTATATAAGGGAGTTTTAGTATCAGAGGTCATCTTCTTACCTTAAATCTCAAGCTTTTCTCCTTCTTGCTTGAGCTCCCATGGAAGCACGAAAAAGAGAGAGAAAATGAGAGAGAAGAGTGTTGAAGATGAAATGATCACTCTTTGCATTCCCATGCCTCATGTCAGCGGAAATGAGAGGGAAAGAGAGAGAAAATATACTTAAACGATGCCCAATTGACTTTTCTCCAACCACTCTCTCTTTATCTAAACTTGCCATATGTTTCAACCTCATTGGCTCTCATAAAGTAAGTAACCAATTAGTTACTTTAACCATCCCATTAGCCATTTAGTTACACATATCTTTTCTCTTAGTTAGTAATTAATTTTCTTTCATTAATCACTAATTTATGGCTATTCTTTCAATTTCTCTTTGATTATGGCATATTAATTAAAATTGCCACATAACACATAATAACTCAGAGTTAATTCACAACATATATAGAATTTTTCTTATTTTAATTTTATTCTATTAACACAATTAGCGTGTGTGCCGAGCTAACAATACTAATAGAGCAAAGTTACATGAATTAACAATTCTAAAAGAGTAAAATATAAAAAAATTACAAGATAAAAAACATGCAGATACCAGATTAAAAATTAACATAAGCTACTAGTACCTCAAGAATATTTTTCCCTTAAAATTTTTCTATTCTTTTACATTATGATATGAAGTAAGATTCAAGGGATATTAATTTAGCCGTGAAATCTAAGCTCAATTTTGATTATATTTTTTTATAAAAAGACAAAATGATATAAATAATTAAAAATTTTACAATGCACCAAAACAGATAGAAAAAACATGGTTAGATAACATTCTAGTAAAAGCTCCTATTGAAGTGATATGAACTAGGAATAAAGAAAAATCCTGCTGTAAAGGTAAAATTTCTTGTCAAGTTATGGAGGACACTAAGTGAGATATGCCAGATGAATTGATGAATTGCTTTGCAACACAAAAAGATGGTAAGGGAAGGATGAGCCTGAAGCTATAGATAAGTTCAAGGGACTCTTCCTCCCAATAGGTTATATATAAGTTTAAGGGGCTCTCCCCTCCAATAGGCTAGTCTTTTGGGATAGGCTCTCACTTTGGGCTTGTGATCATCACATTGGTGCTCTCGTTGAGAGCTCGATATTCATGAAAAGGGCTACCCATGAAGGGTTCTGACAGGTAAGAGGCCAAGTGAAGTGCTGTGGTATGGAGTCACTGGGGACGTCAGTTCTTAAGGGGGTGACAATGTTATAAGTCTCACATCGAGAAATCTCACAAGTAGAGTGTGGTTTATAAGTTTGAGGGGCTCTCCCTCCCAATAGGCTAGTCTTTTGGGATGGACTCTCCCTTTAGGCTTGTGATCATTGTAATATCCCAAAAAGTGATTAAGGGTTAATGACTTCAAAAGTGGATGTGATTATTGATAAATAAATACTTTTGGAGAATACGATGTGAATTGTGATTCGAATGTGTTATGAGTAGTGTCTAAACCCTGTATTTAAGTTCAATTATGGATTAACATCTAAATTTGATTGGAATAGAGGGAGGGCGCATATTGTGGTGAAAATGGCGTCATATTGTGTCATTGTGACATTGGAATTGGTTTGAAACTTGACATGGAAAGTTTGACAATTTGGTGGTTTGTGTTGCATTTTGGTTCAAAACTAGATATGTGTAGATATGATGAGAATTTGGTTTTTTTAGTGATTTCAATGATTTTCTTGTGAAAATTTGTGTGGAAATAGGGTTGTTTGTTGATTTTGGAGCCATTGGACATATTGGTTGGAAACTTGAAATTTTGTCCAGTGTGAACTCTGTACAAGGCAGTCTTCTTGTATGGACGTTTTGAATGGGTAAATGATATCTAAAAATTCTAAAACATTCCAATCTTAAATTTCACATGCCAAGCTTCAAAATGGACAAATAATTCTTGTCATTTCGTTTTGTGAGCTAGGAGTTATGATTTTCCAAAATTTGAGATTAGAACTGGAATCTATTTTGGAGCAGTGTTGGATTTTGTGCAATTATGTATTTGTGTGGTAGTGGCTGGTGATAGTTCATATTTTTCTTGTGAAGAGGACTTAAATAACAATAGGTTTTGGGATCACCCCATTTCGATTTTTCTAGAATTAGTTATGATTTTTTAAAATTTGAGCAAAAATATGCCAGAATTTCCAATTAATCTAAAAATGAAGGAAAACAACTTTGAAAATTATGAGATACATGGAAAATTCATTTGGGCTGATGGAAAGACCTTCTAGAATGTCTTTAGCATGGGCCAAGAAGAGGAAATATTATGTACATGTTATTTGGGCTCATAACATTGAGTTTATGTACACAAAAGTTGGAATTTGGTATTTTTGGAAGTCATGACATAAGCAAATAATATGATGACATAAGCCAAGATATTAAAATGAAATTCTTATCACTTTCCTCCTACCATTTCCAACGCTATAATAGCCAAAAGGAGAGGGAAGAGTTGCTTGGGTTTTAGAGAAAAAAGGAGGGAAAAAACTCACAAGGTAAGCCGATTCCTCCGACGATTTAGCTCCTAACGCATATAAACCTTCTCTTAAGCTTCTCTTTCATGTGGTTTTAGGTGTTTGAAGCTAGAATTTGAGTGTTGAGAAGGCTACGGTTTTAGTTATCAAAGGGAAGAGCTAGAGAAAGTTGAGGTAACTTTCGAAACTTCAATCTTTGATTGTTTTGGCTGCTATGAGTAGTTTAATCAGTGAAATTTCGATTGATTTGCTTTGATTTCAAATTTGGTAAAAGAGTTGGCCTAAGCGTTATGCTGCCAAAATTGAGTCTAAATGGTAGTTATAATGTAATTAAATAGTTAATATAATGGTTAGGAATAGAAAAGAACACGTCTGCGGAGTCGGATTTCAAAAACCCTAATTTTCCTTGGAGTTCCTATAAGTTGTAGCCAGCTCTAATTAGGCAGCTAGGAGTTGGATTTTCAATGATTTGATGATTCCATTGAGTTCAGGAGGGAAAATTAGGTATGGTTACAGTTGGTCATTTTTTCAGAAAAGCCCGAAAAAGCATAATTACAAAATCGCCCCTGAAACCCTAAAATAAGGGTTGTCAAGGGTATTTTTGTAATTTGAAATTGAATTTGGTAATTCTGAGTCTGGAAATGTATTCCTTGGACGAAAATATGTTAGAATAACCCATGTCAAAATTTCAGGAAAAGTACGGTCAGACCGGGTACGGTGGGGCCGGTTGGGTCCCCGGGGGCATTTTGGTAAGTTTTCATAATAGGCTCATATAACCCCTTGAAATCATATGGAAGTGTCTATATGGTACGTTTGGAATTGTAGGATCAAATATGGAGCCTGAGGGATTGGCACACGAATCGAAGCACACGGTTTGAGGTGGAAAAGGTCTAAGGTAGGGAACTTATCTCTCATGCGTGTATTTGATATTTGTACTGGTGTATTGATGCATGTTACTTCTTTGCTTGATAATGTAAAACATATATGAATGATTGAAGCTCTGTTTCTATTTATGTTATGGTCATAAGTATGTTGTTTGAAACATTGAGCACTCAGATATGTCATTGTGTGAGCATGAGTTATGTAATGCAAGCAAGTCATGCATTAAGCACTTATCTTGCATGCATATTGGTACTGTTTTCCTACTGAGATTCTCTTGAATCTCACCCTTCCTTACCAACAATTTAGACAGGCAAATACAGAAGGTATGCGGAAATCATAGAAGAGAACTGCACGAGAGAGGGTTGCAGTGGTGTAGCGAAGACGGAAAGAAGTCTTTGTTTCACTGGAATGAGTTTAGACACTCTAGTAGCCCTGTGTGGCTATCTTAATTGTAAGTATCTACGAACCCTTATGGGGATTTTTTATAATCATGCACATATTATCAGTATATTTATGCTATTCCTGTGTTGCCTACCGAACCGCATATCGTTTTTCGCGAATACTCTGGTAAAGGTGAAATTAAAATAAGGCCATGACAATAATCACATTGGCCTTTGCTAAACTTTGAGCTTTTGAGTATTCAGAGATGTTTCCTTATTCCCAATAATAAGGCTCAGTAAAAGATCACCTCTTCCAAAGCATGCCCCATTTGTTCTGCTCGTAACAATCCAATTAGTTCACAAGGTGAAAAAACATTAGACATTCTATCTTCTGAAACCAATACTTGTGATGTTATTTGACGCGCAATAATTTCTAGATGTCTAATATGGATCTGCATCCCTGGGATCGATAAACTTTTTGGATCTTATTAACCAAAGAAATAAGAGTTTGCGCAATAATTAGCTCAGCATCAATCAAGAATCCCTAGGGGATGCCAATAATTTTTGTTATATGCTCATTCCATTAGCTCAACACCAATCAAGAATCCCCAGAGAATGCCATGCTCATTCCAACCCTCAATTATCTTTTCTAGATTCATTAGAAAAGGAAGACCTAGAGGGGTAATATTTCTCCATAAGAATTCAATCAGGGGGGTTCCTTGAAAGCAAACATAACCTGGGTCGAAGTGGTGTCTCTTTGTTTAAAGTTAAAAAAAAAAAAGATTTTGGTTAATTAAATATGAAGGAATTGTTAGGAAAACCTTAATAGTTAAGTTGAAAGTAGATTATTTTCAATACATCCCCATGTTTACTTAAAAGTTCTTCCCATTTAAAAAAAAAACAGAGAAAGAGGAAAATTAGTGAGAAAATTCCATCATTAAACTGATTAGTAATGAAATTTAACATAGAATTCCATAGCTAAAATGATTAGCAACTGAATTATTTCATTATATAGTGATGGAAAATTCTGTCACTATCTCCCCCCCCCCCCAAAAATTACCTCATATATAGGTTAGCAAAAATCACTTTAAAAAAACAAACTGGCTGATATAATCATATATTAATGAATCCTTTCAAACCAACAAATTTGACCTATCAAGGCTCTCTATAAAGGAGAATTAATTTGGCTTGAACTCTCCATACTAACAAAATGAATGTAAAATAATAAGCTTCATACCTAATTATCAAAACAAAGATTCTAAAGTTAAATTAATAAACTTAATGTCGCTGCAAAATGGCATGGAACAAAAGTCTGTATGGATATAAAGTTTTGATGAATTTCACACAAACCTGCATGATTGCACAGCATGAGAATGAAGACTAGAAAATCATTACTTCAAAAAGGCTTTAAATATCTAACCTTCTTTTTCCTTAAAATACTTCTCTGGCACAGTCCAGAACACAAAAGAGAAACAAACCCTCTTATATATAAATCATATTAATCATACATATACACATAAAACATATTAGAGGTAGGTACACTCATTTAAGACATCTATATGCCTCATAAAGTTTTTCTATATATGTTTTGTCAATTAAATTCTGCAGAAGTGGTGCAGAAAATAAATGGATCTTTTGGGGCACTTGTTATTAATTGGGGTCTGTTCTATATGTATCTGCATTCCAAAATTTGACAAAGTTTCTTTAGGGTCATGTGGAGGGGTAATGTAAGATGAAATGGGACCCTCATAAAAAGGAAGCTAATTTGTGAATTAGAAAAAAAAGAGTACTTGCTTCCAAACTCTTTGTCCCCAAAAGATAATAAAGAAGAGATAACAAGATATAGGTAAGAGTACCCTCAACACAACTAGGTTTGCTTATAATTCTGTTAGATCTGACATTTTGGTGGGTAAATGTCAATTCTCTCTGGCATGTAAGCCCCTTTACCTTCATTTGTACATCACCATTAATTAATCCCCTTACTTAAATGAGAAATACACACGCACATACAAACTCCCTCCAAGTTCATATTATAAGTTATCACTTTTAGGTTTTAACCATCTCATTAGAATTAAGAATATATAGTTGACTCATTAATTTTATTTGAGAATAAAACATGTTTTCAACTTTGCTTATGTTTAAGGGTATAGAAAAACATTACATTAGACTTCATGTAAGTTTTTTTCCTAACATAGTAAAGGGGGTAATATTTATAAAAAAAAAAGTTTCATTAATGATTCACTAAGAGACTGATATTATGGATCAAGAAATTTTTCAATAAGGCATCCTTTATTTGAAACTTTAGGTAATATACATATACATTTACTAAATTCAGTTATTAATATAAGAGCTAGTTATTTTTTTGAAGAGATTGAGGAAGTTAAATAAGTAATTTAATCATAACATATGCTATGCATTATTAGATTATATATTAGTTTATAAGTTAAGCAAATTAGTGAAAAAAAATTATAAATATAAATACTTTAATGTAACTTATTTAGTTTCCTCAATATTTTCAAAAAAAAAAATCAACTGACTTTTATATTAAGGACGAGAGGTAATGGGTGTGTTTGTGTGTGTAACTGATACTCATAGTCCTTCTCTTTCTATCTAAAGCTTATTGCCTAACATGACCAACCCTCTTACGGACACACAGGAACTCAACTAATGAAATGACCAACCCTCTTACAGACACACAGGAACTCAACTAATGAAAGTCATGTGAGTTGTTAGCTCTTATAAATTTAATGACTATCAATAATTAAATAGTCATTAAATTTATATATACAACGTACCCTAATATATTTTGGGAGAATGACGGAAAAAGAATTTGGAAATTAGAAAATGACATATGGGTTTTTTTTACCAAAAGTTGATTAGAAAATGTCAAAACGTGATAATAAATTCCCAATCTTTTTTCTTGCGAAATGATTGATATGTCATTTCTCAATTTTCAGGTTTCTTTTCCGTCATTTTCCCATATATTTTTCTTCAGAACTAAGGCAGTAGTACTAGAGAGCTATATATATAATGCCCCAAATTTTGATTAAGGTATAATGACCTTTTAAGAGGTTGTAATAAATATTTAGATTTTGTGAATTAAAGTTGATTTGAGACCCGAATTAATTATTGGAAATGCCTAACACCCTATATTTTAGCATAATTATGTGACAAAGTAATTTTTGGAGCTAACATAGGGGTACATGGTGCATGGAAGAAGGAAAATAATTTAATTATGTGTTATGTGGCAATTTAAGTTAATATGTCATAATCAATAGAAAAATTGAAAGAATGGAAATCATCGGCCAATTAGTCAGTGATTAATGGAAAAATTAATTACTAACTAAGATAAATGAGAAGTATAACTAAATGGCTAGGGAAATAGTTAGAGTAATTAATTAGTTACTTACTTTATGAGAATCAATGAGAGTTGGACACTTGGCTTGATTAGAGGATGAAAGAGGGTGTTAGAAAAGTCAAACTAAATATTATAAGCATTTCTCTCTCTCTCTCCCCCCCCCCCGGTCCATTTTAGTTGAAGAGTATGAGAAGGGAAGAGCCCATCATTTCATCTTCTTCACTCTCATTCCTCTCTCTAGTTCGACAGTCATTGGAGATCAAAGAAGAGGAGAAAAGCTTGTGAAAAAGGTGTGTATTTGACCCTCTAGATGAACTCTTATGCCAAAACTCCATTCTATAATCTTGTTCTTTGGGTTGAGAGCTTCGATTATATGGTTTTAGATTTTCTATTGGTGATGTTTTGAGCACTCAAGAAAATCTAAAGGTTAGAGAAGCAAGGAACAAGTTTAGGAAAGTTGTTAAGGTGAGTAAGAGAAACATTTCTATATAAGTTTTGTGACATTTGGTTGAGACTTGAATTTTTGAAAATTTTGCCCTAATTTTCATGATTTAGGGTCATGGAGAGTATGGTATGCCGTTGTCATGAAAATGGTGTCTTGTTTAGTGTTTTGAATTGATAGAATTGAATTGAAGCTTAAATGTAAAGTTTGTCAATTTTGGGTTTTGTGTTGAATATGTGCCAAAAACAGAACATGTTAAAGGAATAAGAATTTTGTTGTTTTGATGTTTTCATTGGATTCCTTATGGAAAATTGTGTAGGAGTAGTGTTGGAGGTGAATTTTGAACCATTGGAAATTTAGGTTTAAATGTTGCGAGAATTGGTTAGTAAAAACCCTGTGTTGGCAGTTATATTTCATGGACGTTTTGAATAGCTAAATGGTAGATAAAAATTCTGAAACTTTTCATTTTAATAGTAGACATGCCAAGCTTTAATTTGATATATTATGATTTTTGAAAGTTCAACCAAGAAACTGAACTTTTTCTTAGCCGCAGCCAAAGGTTCTAAGCTGCAGCCAAAAATTTTCTGGGCAGTCTTTGGCCGCAACCAGAAGATCTTGGCTGCAGCCAAAAACTCTCTGTGTTGTTTTTGGCTGCAGCCAACCCCTATTTTCAGCACTTTGTGATTTTGAAAAGTGGTTTCTAATTTAGTACTTCCGAATCCTTTTGGGCTATTGTTAGAGATTTTTATAACTACCTAAGGTACTTTAATGATAACCAAATTTAAGTGTTTTGAAGTCATTTGAGTTTGAGATAAGTGATAACTTGTCGTCCTTACTTATGATTATAGAATTTGATATTTTCCTGGATCGTAAAAGGCCTATGCCTGAACAAGAATGGAAAGAACAAAATAGTGACACTTTCTCCTATATCATGCTTAATACAATGTATGTGTGTATCTATCATTGAATGATCGATTGGGTCATGGCGGGTAGCCTGACCTTGAATGCTGATGTTGCTGATTAGGTCTGTGGCCTCTGTGGCAGTTAGCCCGGCCTTGAATGTAGCTGATTGTGACGTGGTGGTTAGCCCGGCTTTGAATGCCGATGTTGCTGAATTATGATATATGCTTACATGCTTTGTTTAATTATGCATCATATACGTGAAATATTACTACTAAGATTCTTTTTAATCTCTCTCTTTCCAATTAACAATTTTAGCCAGGGTAAGCGGGTCAAGGAACAAGTAAGTGAACAAGGGCGACTAAGATTCCCAGTGGTAGTCTTAGCTTTCGGTTTTTGGTTATCATTCTGGACAATTGTAAATATATGTTGACCATAGAATAGTATTGTTGTGTAATCCCCGGTATGGAAAACTGAGATGGGCAATGATGCCCTGTAAGACCGTTTGATTAATGGATATATCTCGAGTGAATGTCAGGAAATTTGCTAGCACTCTGATATTGTGTATGTGACAAACCGAACAGGCTAAATGTTTTTATTTCAAAATGAATAGAGATCTTATTTTACAGGTTTTGAAAAAAAATTTTAATTATCCTTGATCTCTCATTTATTTATTAAACATGTTTAAACACTAATCATGGCCTTGATGACAACGGGGGTTACAATATACATATATAACTTTTCAGGAAGATGTGGGTTGTTGGGTTTGGACCAAACTAGGAAAAACCTAATAAGCTTGAGGAAGCGAAGGAAATGGAGAAAGTTTATTGGAGCTAGGTAGTGTGACGGGTCTTTAAGATAATTAATTACTAAATTGGCAGTACTTTTATTCTAAATATAGGTGCTAATTAACTAAGAAATTTGCTTTAGTTCTAAATGTAAAATCCTAATTTACTTTGCCTATCAAATTTATAAGTTTTCTATAAATTATCCTTACTAATTGCATTTATCAAGGGATTTTTATGTCAAATGTAGGGGTGGGCATGGGCAGGGTTGGGCAGGGCGAGACCCCTGCCCGATGCCCTGCCCAAAGGATGAACGGGCTGCATTTTGCAGCCCGATGCCCGGCCCTGCCCGCTAAAAGCCCTAACCATTTTGGGCTGGGTAAGAGTGGGCTGGGCAGGGTGGGCTTCCATGCCTAAGTGATAACGCCTTATCTTGTCCACTTATGAAAAAAATAATTCCTTATGAATTTCATAAACATTCCTGTAGTTACTAATACCATATATGTCTTAACTTCGCCCTAAGTAATATAAACTTCAAATACATTCAATGATTTCATATCTTGGGATATTTCAAAATAAGTCTACAACTTGAGTCTTGAAATTTAAAAAATACCATATGTCTTAACAAATATCCATACTTTAAAAATTAAACAACATCCGTAATCCATTATAAATAAGAAAACAAAATGATTGTAATTAAAGCCATGAAGTCAAAGTAGTTTGCATCAATTCAATGTCCCAAAAGTTGATCAAATTATGAAGTATCTGGAAAGAAAATAAAAAGCAACTATAATTTAATACAGCACAAAGTAAAGAAGAAAGGAAGAAATCTACTTGTAAATAGTATTTAATGGTTAGGGCAAAAAAGAGAGGATCAGAAGAGTATTATACAATAGACAATATATATTTTAAATAAAAATATATACATGAAATAATATTTAATTGATATGAAATTTTATATTTTAAATAAATGAAAATAATTTTCAGGGCAGGGTCAAATGGGCAGGGCAGCACCCCTTGCCAGATGCCCGGCCCTGCTCGGTTATTAGCCCGCCCAAAGCTGCCCAAAATTTTTTCGGGCCACTATTTTAGGGCTGGGCTGGGCAATTTTTTACAGGGCCAGGGTGGGCACACCGGGCTACTGGGCACCATACTCACCCTTAGTCAAATGTATGGTTTTCAATGTAAATGATTAAATGTGGTATTTTAAAGAAATCAATACACATTTCTTATAAATAATTAACTTAAATTATGTTTTAATATATGTAAATTAGTTAGCTAGTTCATTTATTGATAACTTTAGGGAGTGCAGAGCATTTTTTTTTTATAGGCACACGTCTTGTCCTATTTGATTCAAACCTATTAGAAGTATTGTTGGATACCAAATGTGGATATATCTCCCATTAGACATTCCGTATTTTTTAGCCAAAATCTCTCGATAAACATTTAAACCTTAGTTTGTCAGGTTTTCAAGAGATTAGCCCTTTCTATTAGCTTCATCCCATTGGTAGAGTAGGAAGCATTTGAGAACTATAAAACAAAAGGTAGCTGTATAGGATGGACCTAAAAATTGGGTTGGAGTCACAAAATGGGGTCTGCATGCCGTGCTCATTCAAAAGATGAGCACGGCATCCTCATCCCCCAATTTTGGGATGAGGACCATTTTTTAAAATTGTTTTTATCTTTTTATATATTTTTATTTATTTGGATTAAATTGTATGCTACATTTTAAATATTTTTATCACCTGATATCTCAAATTAATTAATTTATAATCCTACATTCAGAAATATTTTTTCTGAAATACCAGTTTTTAAAATATTTGTTCAATAGCGTCCAATATCTGAACTATTTTTTTAATATTCAGTATCTTAAACTAATTCATTTTTAATGCATGAAATATTTTTTAAAAAAATTAAAAAGAACCTTTTATTTGGGGATGAGCATTCCCTGCTCATCCAAATCCCTGCTCATCTTTTGGATGAGCAGGGAATGTGGATTCCACAAAACGAGGTTGCGTTGTAAAATTTTTGATTCTTCATTGGCGAGGGAGACTGCTTGTTGTGTAGAATCTGGTATATATGTCTGTTTTTTGTATCACTTATTTTTGGATAATAAGTTCTTATTACATAAGCCGAGATAAAACTTCTTTCACATACTTACCTCGTATACCGTGAATCACGATTTATAAGCACTTATTGCCTAAAAATAAACTATTCCAAACGAGCACAAGTGTCCTGTTGTTTATATGTTGATTGATAGGAAAAATACTTGTCATTCGTCATTAATTATTTTTAAAATTATTTGACAATGTTTTGACAAATTCTTGTCGTTAACTTGTTAGATACTTACTAAATATGTGCTTTCAGGATTCCAACAAATCATCCTCATCTAACTTGTTAGCCTCTTTAATTTCTCTCGGTCTATACCCTCATGATTAGGAGATATTTTTTTAATTAATCAATTTGTCTACCACTGTTTTTTTTTAAAAAAAAATTTCTTATCTTAAATTGTGTATTATTTTCTTATATTTTGCATCATACTGTATATAGATAATGATAGACCCCTCCCAATTAAGTTGTTATATACGCAAGAGTTGAAATTTGAATCCCCAACCACTTATTTAAGTGATTACAACCTCTGTCGGTCACATTAATTTCAATTAGTATTGGATATAAGTATTTAAATGTCAAGAGAAGATGAGAAACTGTAACGATTCTCATATTTGGTGGGCTTCCTTGAAAGATGGTCATTATAAGACATTGAGTTCTCCAATTACATCAATTAGCTTTTTGGGGCATGGTTTCTCATCAGCAAAGTTGTCAAATTTACTGAGTTTAACTAGACTTGTGATATTGACGTAAAATTATATTGTGGATTTAAATCGTAAGCTTGTAAGAGTTTATTTTTTTAAATAAAAAAGTATTAATAGTGTATAATTAAATAATTTAAATATAAAATAACAATAATTTGATTTAAATATATTTTAAATCAAATTAAATATCTTAGCATTCATAATTTATCATACTTAACAATAAAATTCATGTATAAAGTTACTGAACATAATCAAATTGAAAAAGTTAACACGAATTTAAGGATGAGTTAAAATAATTTTGCAAGCTAGAAAGTAAAGAAGTAAGCACGGTAAACGTAGTGTGTGAGCTCATAAGTTTAATCGAGTTTATAATTAGCATGAATTTAAGAATAACTTGATATTATTTTGTAAGTTAGAAACATAAAAACAAAAAACTTAAAAAATCAAACCAACGAGTTTAACAATAATGCTCACAAAGACTTACATCTGTTATGACGTTATAGAAATCCAAACCGAGAGGGAACAAAAGGCATCGCCTTTCTCATGGGTTTGTCACCTTAATTATTAAAGGGAAAATCACTCTTAGGTCCTAAGAAAACAAAATATTATCAGAAAAATCCCTGAAAAATCTAAAATATCTAAAAAGTCTTTAGGGACTTTTCTGATATTATTTCCCAAAGTCAAATGACCCACATGCCCCTCTTCTATTATTTCTCTCTCTCATTTGTTCTGTGTTTTCGCTCTCAGATGTGATCTTTTTTTTTCAGCTCCCTGCTTCTCTCTCTGCAAAAATGGTGGTGATAGTGAAGGCCAAAGCTTTGAAGTGGTGAAAGATTTGTGGGATGGAATGTAAGCTAGAAGGAAGAAGAAGATGGAAGGAAGATGGTGGTAATTTTTTGATCTCAAGCTTCCGCCATTTTTAAAGAAGAAAGGGATGAAGGTGATGATAAAGATGAATAGTCCAACCCATCCTCCTTTTCCAACCTCATTGTGTTGTGAAAATGCTAATATGGAAAAAAATAAATTATTGTTAATTCGCGCAGTAGTAGTTGTTAATATAACAGTAGTAGTTGTTAATACGAAAAATGAGCTTGGATGCCATGGTGCTTTGTTTTTGGGAAAGGAAACAGAGGAAGTGGTGTGTTTGAAGTGGTGGGGTGCTATGAAAATGCTGATATGATAAAAAAATAAATTGTTGTTAATTCGCGCAGTAGTGGTTGTTAATATAACAGTAATAGTTGTTAATAAGGAAAATGAGGTTGGGTGTCATGGTGCTCTGTTTTTGGGAAAGGAAACAGAGGAAGTTGTGTGTTTGAAGTGGTGGGATGCTATGAAAATGCTGATATGGAAAAAGCAATAAATTGTTGTTAATTCACGCAGTAGTAGTTGTTAATATAACAGTAGTAGTTGCTAATAAGGAAAATGAGGTTGGGTGTCATGGTGCTCTGTTTTTAGGAAAGGAAACAGAGAAAGTGGTGTGTTTGAAGTGGTGGGTTGCTATGAAAATGCTGATATGAAAAAAAAATAAATGTTGTTAATTCGCGCAGTAGTAGTTGTTAATATAACAGTAGTAGTTGTTAATACGGAAAATGAGATTGGATGCCATGGTGCTCTGCTTTTGGGAAAGAAAACAGAGGAATGGTGTGTTTGAAGTGGTGGGTTGCTATGAAAATGCTGATATGAAAAAAAAAATTGTTGTTAATTCGCGCAGTAGTAGTTATTAATATAACAATAGTAGTTGTTAATACGGAAAATAAGGTTGGATGCCATGGTGCTCTGCTTTTGGGAAAGGAAACAGAGGAAATGGTGTGTTTGAAGTGGTGGGGTGCTATGAAAATGCTGATATGGAAAAAATATTGTTATTAATTCGCGCAGTAGTAGTTGCTAATATAACAGTAGTAGTCTTAATAAGGAAAATGAGGTTGGGTGTCATGTTGCTCTATTTTTGGGAAAGGAAACAGAGGAAGTGGTGTGTTTGAAGTGGTGGGGGGCTATGAAAATGCTGATATGAAAAAAAAAATTGTTGTTAATTCGCGTAGTAGTAGTTGTTAATAAGGAAAATGAGGTTGGGTGTCATGGTGCTTTGTTTTTGGGAAAGGAAACAGAGAAAGTGGTGCGTTTGACAAGTCGTAAAGCGTTTATTAACACCATGTTGAATGCATTTGACAACCAGCCACACGTTTCTGATTGGAACGAAGTTTTGTAATGTTACATATGGAAAATGTTGTGTTTACAATGCTGAAAGCGTGTATTAACAATATGTTGCGTTTGGTTTACAACTTGACGGTGTTGCCAGTTGCTTTTGCTTTGCCATAGCAAAACAAAAGCAAAATGATGTAAAAAATGACCTCTTCTGACCGTGTTCGCTTTCGGTATATCACAGCGAAACAAAACCGAGATCACCTTATATCCGTTTTACAACGCATAAACCGTGTATTTACAACTCATAAAGCTTGTATTAACAACCTTTTGAGTTCGTTTCACAATGTCCCACACGTTTCTTGCTGACACTATGTTTCCTCACGTTAAGTATGACAAATTGAACTATTTACAACTCGTATAGCATGTATTAACAATCTTTTGAGTTGTTTTCACAACGTTCCACACGTTTCTCTCTGACACTTTTCTCACATTAAGTATGACTACTTGAGCTATTTACAACTAATAAAGTGTGTATTAACAACCTTTTCAGTTTTTTCACAACGCCCCACACGTTTCTCTTTGACACTATGTTTCCTCATGTTAAGTATGACAAATTCAGCTCTTTGCAACTCGTAAAGCGTGTATTAACAACCTTTTGAGTTTGTTTCACAACGTCCCACACGTTTCTCGCTGACACTATATTTCCTCACGTTAAATATGATAAATTGAGCTATTTACAACTCATATAGCGTGTATTAACAACTTGTTCAGTTTGTTTCTCAACCTCCAACACCTTTCTATTTGACACTATTGTTCCTCAAGTTAAATATGACAAATTGAGCTATTTACAACTCATAAAGCGTGTATTAATAACCTTTTGAGTTGTTTTCACAACCTCCAACGACTTTCTCTCTGACACTATGTTGCCTCATGTTAAGTATGAACAATTGAGCAATTTACAACTCGTAAAGCGTGTATTAACAACCTTTTGAGTTGTTTTCACAACATCCATTGCCTTTCTCTCCCACACTATGTTGCCTTACGTTAAGTATGACCAATTGAGATATTTACAACTTATTAAGCGTGTATTAACAATCTGTTCAGTTCGTTTCACAACCTGATGTTGGGACTGCATCAGTAGTTCCCATTAGGCAACTCACAACAGCTGAATTGTATCATAATTAATCAAGTGGTTGACAATTTATTGTACTATTGTATTAAGTGCATTACACACATGCACAAGTAACTTGTAAGTCTCCCATGACTTTATAAACTTCACACCTTACCACTGTCACCTAAGCAACCCATCATTTTAACTAATTTTAATGCCTATTTTATTATAAATACTGCTGCAAAATTTGACAGCAATTGATGCAAATTTTCACAACTCCTAATGCATGTTTTCACAACATAATGAGTTATTTTCATAAGGGATCTGTCAAATCTAATAGTGTACCAAATGAAAGTCCCCCATTGTAAGTTCAGCATAGCATGAATTTAAACAACTTATGTAATCTAATTTTTCAATTTCATCATAGTGCATGTCATAACATAATAGTATATCATATCCACATATCATCTAACATTAAAATATCAACCGTTCCCACTTCAAACGTCCAACTTCCTCTGTTTCCTTTCCCAATAACAGAGCATTATGACATCCAATCTCATTTTTTTGTATTAACAACTAAAACTGTTATATTTACAACTCATACTGCACGAATTAACAATAATTTGTTATTTTCCCATTTCAGCATTTTCACACCACCCCACCACTATGAAAATCAATCATTCTCACTCCAAACATACCACTTCCTCTGTTATATTCCCCAAAAACAAAGCACCCACTAACACCCAACCTCATTTGCTGTATTAACAACTACTACAGTTATATTAACAACTACAACTGCATGAATTAACAACAATTAAATTCTTCCCCATATCAGCATTTTTCACAGCACCCACCAACATTACAATAAGCCATTCCCACTTTAAATGTATCATTTCCTCTGTAATCTTCTAAAAAAACATAGCACTGTGACATTAACACTACCCAACCTCATTGAAACCCCAACTACAATGCTTAAGATCATATCTTTACCTAAATCATGTCATTACTCATCTACCTCTTACTACCTTGTCTCCTATTGACCCCAAGCACATACCTTTCACCATCATTCAATTTCACTTCATCCAACGAACACACAGAACCAAAAAAAAAAAATTCAGTTTGCTATTCTACCTCTGTACCAATAGGTGGAACTTGCAAATTCGATCCTTTGCCAAGAACTTCAACACTAAACTTGATCCCTTCAATGTTTGAGTTGAAACCCCTCCCTTTCGCATCGTTTCTCTGTCTCTCCAACAAAAAAGTTGCGCCTTCCCTCTCTTTCTGAAGCTTTGATTTTTACAATTATAAGAGGGACATGTATATCATTTTGCTTTGAGAAATAATATCAGAAAAGTCTTTAGACTTTTCTGATTTTTCAGATTTTTCAGAGAGTTTTCTGACAATATTTTGCTTCCTTGGGACTTGAGAGTGATTTTCCCATTATTAAATGATGCTGCCATCACTTCTAAGTTCTAACCAATCAGATAATAAATAACGTGTCGCGCCAGGGAGAGTAGAGATGCCCTTTTCCAACTCTAGGATCGGTCTTCCCTTCTGATTGGGCTTTCCAAATAGATTACAGGCCCAGGCCTTGAATAACTTGGGCTTCGAATCTATTTGGCTTAGCCCAAAGGTTGTAAAAAAGGCCTAGCCCAAATACCTTTTCTTTGTTGTCTTATTGCATTATAAACAGAGCAATGTTTGCGATTGTGAGTTGATAGAGTAATTATGTTGAGCCAACAAAAGAAAAATAACAGGACAACAAAATCATCAAAATCAATATATGTATGTATATTCAAAACTTACAAAAAATTATTTTATTTATTTTAATTATTATTAGACGAACATAAAAATACAATTTTACTGCTCTTTTATTCTTACAATTATATCATTTTTTATTTCTATCAAAATAAACTCATTATCATTAGTAGTACGAAAATTTATCAGAAAATAATATCCTACAAAAATTGTATAAGTTTTCAAATTAAAAAAATTGTACAAGTTTTATTTAAAAAAATATTCTAAGAAATTCCAAGTTTACTTGACATTTTTAATGTTGTTGTGGAATGAAAGCTACCTTACAGTAAAGCGTAATTGACTCTACTTTTAGTTTTATTTGAAGGTGTAAATAATTGACTTCAAAGTTGTAATGAACTCTCAAGCTGAAGCATAATTCCTTTTTCTTTTTCTTTTTTTCCTGCCAGAACAAGTTGAAGCATAATTCATCATATTATATAATGCCAGCTTCAACCATCCAAATCTGAAAGGTATTGAGAGACTGTGACCCATTTGTGTGTGCATTTGGAGCCAAACTCATAAGTATGCACACAAAAAGGGTCCCAAAATCCATTTTACTAGTATGTTTCTTCTCCATTATCCTAATTCTTTTTTAAAAAAAATAAAAAAATAAAGAGGCCATATGAGAACTTGAAAATTACACTATAGTCAAACAATAAAGGTATACATGATGAGTATTCGTGCATGTTTGGATAATAACAAAACCATTGTTTCATAAGTCATTTTCTGTAAGCTACGACAAATTTTTTTTTATATACTTACCTCTTAAATCGTAAAAATTATTCTCTAAAAACTGATATAAATATGCAATTACTTGAACATTATTCTATTAATGTTAGTAAGGCATACAGACGCCTGTTGAAAAAAATTATTTACTCTAATGTATTTTTGATAGTTTGATTTAGTCATTTAAAATATCAACACTAATTCAAGGATAACATTGGAATATTACCTCAATTTAAAAGCATATCATTCTTTATTAAAAAAAAAAGCATAACAGTTAATATGTGTGTGTATAAATTAAAGTATAATATCAAGAAATAGATTGTTATATAGAATTGGACACATCTTTCATGATCATATAATAATTTGTCTAAAACTTGTCTTAAAATAACTTATCTATAGAAAATTATATTAAAAAACACTTATGAGTGACCTCATATTTCTCCGGCGCATATTCCACTTCTAATTTCATAAACGTTGTTGTCAGATGGTGATATTATTGTTTTTTTAAGAAAAAGTAATTTGCAATCGCAACCAGTCTCATCCTAAGTTTCAATGTTAATGTTGTCTCTGGTATAAATTAAATCCTATATTTAGGATTGGAGGAGTGTAATATTATACTCATATATAAGATTTTAAAATGCAATTGTCTATCTAAGTCCTCTTGCAGATTTAAAAATAATCATATTTATGTAATTCGCCTTAATACCACCCCACTACTGCAAATATGAGCTAGTTAAAATGCTCTGATTCTAAACATCAAATTTTGATTTACTTTATCTTCCAATTTTATAATTTGTTTTGAATTTTTTAATTAAGTGCACATATTAAAAAGATTTTTTTTTATTAAAAAGACTACTTTTAAATACAAGTATTTAAAATGGTACTATAAGGAAAGTAATATAATTTTTTTACAACTAACTAATTTTCATAATATCTTTAACTCAGTTATGTAACTCATATAGAAGGAAATAGGGAAAAAGGCAAAAAATACCATTTGAATTTCAAAATCCTAAGTTAATTTTATTAATTATAAGAGTAATGTGATTGACAAAAAGAGTATAACAATTGATAACTCAGTTTTTTGAGAAATCACTTATTTAAAATTTTAAAATTCAAGTGGTATTTTCTTATTTTTTTTTCAAGAAACTATTTAAAAAATATCAAGACATTTATTATCCAAAAATAAAAAGATATGAATATATAATGTTTAGGCTGTCACAATTAATAGAAAGCTAGTGTCACTGCCACACCACCTAACAAAAACCGTTAAAACCAGGAATACAGACTAATATGCTAAAACATCAAATTAATCTATCAATAAAACCATTATGTTGCGTTAGCTGGTAAAAGTCCACATAGAGAAAAGGGTTAAGGGGTAAAACTATCTTTAAATTTTTTTTAAAAGTGTATTCATCATCATAAATTTTTTTTTTTGTGTAAAAGTAACCATGAACTTTTAAAAATTGTGCAAAATAATCATGAACTTTTAAAAAATGGGCAAAAGTGACACTAGCGTTAAAGGCCGTTTATTCAAAAGTTTTTAAGAGGCAAAAATACCCATAGAATTTTTTCAACAATGCACTCACCACCATAAACTTTTTTTTGGGTGCAAAAATAGCCATAAACTTTCAAAAATGGGGCAAAAGTAACAGTTATCTTACTAAGTTCAAATGTAATCTTTTAATTGTCCTAAGTCTAGGAAAAAACCACATCGACTTATCCACCATGATTTTTTCAAGCCAAAAATTGAAAAACCCATCTTCAATGAAGATGACATCGCTATCCTACTCTCACCGACGTGCAATAAATGAAATTGTTGAGATCCTTCCCTCATCAACAATTTTGATAACTATGTTTACGACACCATTTATATCAACAATTCCATTTATAGCATATTGGTGAGAGCAGGATGACGACGTCATCTTCATTGAAGATCGATTTTTCAATTTTTGGTTTGGTAAAATCATGGTGGACAAGTCAAGGTGCTGTTTTCTTAGACTTGAAACAATCAAAAGATAACATTTGAACATAGTAAGAGAACTGTCACTTTTGACCCATTTTTTAAAGTTTATGGTTACTTTTGCTCCCAAAAAAAAGTTTATGGTGGTGAGTGCACTTTTGAGAAAATTTTATGGGTATTTTTGCCCCTTAAAAACTTTTGAGTAAACGGCTGTGTCATTTTTACCCATTTTTTGAAAGTTCATAGTTACTTTTGCACCATTTTTAAAAATTTATGATTACTTTTATATCAAAAAAAAAAATTTACGGTGGTGAGTGCACTTTTAAAAAAGATTTAAGGTTAGTTTTGCCCCTTAACCCTAGAAAAAAACATTTTTACTTTTCTAACAACTATTTAAAAAAAAAAAAAACACTTTCTTCCAAGTAGCAGAAACCTAACGACTCCAATGCTTACCATTATAGAGCAGTACCCATTGGCAGATGATCTTTATCGTATTTCATATGCTCAATTATTGAAGTCCAAAAAAAAAAATCATATTCCAAATGCTAACGTGCGCCCACACCGACCTTTCTCATTTGTGTTCATCAATCATCACACGACAACGCTCGTCTCTCAGCAAGTCAGCAGTCTCCAAGATGGTCCTTTTGACCAATTTGTTCCCACCGGCTCACGTTAGACTCGACCACCTCCACTTGAATCACGGAGAGCGTGCCAGTAAAAAGACTCGTTTTTTCTTTTTGGGGTTTTTTCCTTTTATGAGATTGGAGTTGAGTTCCTTCAAATAACGGTAATATATAACGAGTGGTAGTTAACAAGGACTTGCTGAGAAGACCCAGATAGAGTATACCAGAAGTTTTCTGGTGGGTTTCTGAATAGTCAAGCTCCAAGTTGATTCTTCTGATGAACTTCTAGGAACACCCAGAGCAAGGTAAGATCATTCTCTGAGAACTCGTTAGAATTCGAATTACGTCTGAAGTCTGAAAACTTTCTTTTTCTGATGCATCCTGGGTGGAAATGGGAACAAAAATGTGCTTCTTGTTTCATGTTTTTGTTTAGAATTTTGGAATTCTGAGAATTCCCACCGGGGGGGGGGGGGAGGATTTTATGTTTTAATTCGTTAAATGCGTTATGTTCTGGGAAACGTCTATGTAGATCTTATGGTTTCTGAGCTTCTGGTTTCTGGTTTTTTCATCTACCAATGTTTTTTTGAGGACTGAGGATGTTTAGAAAATTTAGAATCTTGTTTGGTTGTAGTTGTCAAGAGAGTTAAGACTATGGAGGGATGCTTGTTACGTAGAATCAGAATTAGCAATGTGTTCTGTAGGTGGTTTATTTTAGTGCAATTCTGACATGAACGGCAGAAGACTTTGCATATCAGGGGTAATTCATTGTGTGTATTTGAAGAGATTGAAGAGGCAATGGTAGGACTTTTTCTCACCAAAATGGGATTGTTGTTTATTTTGTTTCGGATACGAGATGTTAATAATGTAAAGTGGAAGAGATGATTCAGATATTGAGTTTCTAAAGTAGTTGACTTGGACATCCAAATAATTGGAATGATTAAATGTTTTGTGCATAACCAAAAATCTCTTTTGCAATGTTGTGAGAGGGAGGCATGGTGAAAGAAGAAAACTAGAAAAAAGAAGAAGAGTAATATGAGCTTCTAAAATAAACAACGATATTATTATTATTATTTTTTTTTTTAAAAACAGGTTATTCAATCTTTGCTTAAATCTTTCTTGATAACATTAAGCAAAATTTACCAATCTCTAGAATCTGGGTTTGACTCTTAGTCTCATCCTTTTGCTCAATTTCCATTGCCACGCTTGGGAAAAAAAAAAAAAAAATTTCCATTGCCACGCTATCGCCAAGCAAAAAAATGCAAATCCCCCCCCCACCTCCCAAAACATGCACGCACACGTACAATTATTCCCCAACAAGATGGTAAATAATCAACTAGTTTTCTTCTTTTATCTTTCTTTGAAAGACATGATCTTCTGAATCCTTTGTTTCCTCATCAAGGTTCAGAAGTTATAATCCTTGCTTTTAATCTATGGAGGAGTGGTCCTTGAGTACAAGGAATGCGCACAGAACTTCATGCAGTCAAAAAGAACTTGAAGGAAATGTTACCCTGCAGAAGAGATTTGTGTTTTGGTCCTTTTCAAGTATAATTAGACATGCTTTCTAACTGTTAACCTATGCATAATAATCCATGAGAAGGGCTATAGTCTCACTAATTACCAATTACTAAAAAATAGTGTATCTATTCCTAAAGTCAGGCTATTTCATTTCCACCGCTGCAATTTCTGTTTTACCGTGCTTGAGGCGAGGCTGTAGAACTGGTTAGCTATGGATGAATATGCTGATAAAGATAAAGGTGGATTATATGTTGTGGAAACTGCTTTTGACAAACCCTACTCACTGGAAGAACCCTCCACTAAGGAACATGATGTGCAAGAGCTGGATGTTTTCATGCAAGCTTTAACGGAAGTTGACTTTCACGTAGCATATTCATCTGAGAAGCTGATGAACTTGCATGTGCTGTTTATCTATCTTTTGAGACAGGAAAATGATCTTGAAGCAATGAACTTAAGGAATAACTGTATCTCAATAGACTTCATTGAAAAGGCATTTGCATTTGATCTTTTGTTAGGCATATTATATTCTGAGGTAAGAGAGCTGGACTATTTCATGGACGCTTTACAAGCAGAAATCGTTGATGCTCGTCATAAAATGCTTTCATGCAGAGATTTGAAAGAAATTCCCTTAACAATGGAAGAAAAATTGCATGACTCTGAAGAGTCTGTGAAGGAGTTTCATCAGCAGCTGTTGGAGTTGAAGATGCAATCATCCAAGTTACAGAAAACCCTCGAGGCTTTTCAACATGAGAATTGTAAGTTGAAAGTTCTTCATAGTTACTCCCTCCGGTCCTTAATATAAGACATATTTGGGAAGTTGATCTTGGTCCTAAATATAAGACATAGTTTTCATATTTGTCAATCTTTTCGTAATTTATTAATACTCCCTCAACAATCAAGGAGGAGAGGGAATGAGTGAATTAAAGAAGATGTTTAGGGTTTTTTAGAAAATACATGTCATATTACCTAATTTGTTTAACTTCCTTAATCTAATCAAATTAGGTAACCGGAGGAGTATTTTTGTTCCTAATTTATGCTTAATTATTTCAATATACAAATTGTTCCCTGGTCTGGGACGGATATTTAACCCTTTGAGACATCCATGTAAACAGGGGAAGTAGGGAAGGCCATTGATTCATCAGAAAATGGCCAACTGAGCAATACAAAAGCAGAATCAAATGATCAGATGGTTGAACAGCAAAGATATATTCTGCAGATACTTGAGAAGTCTTTAGTAAGGGAGGTGGATCTTGAGAAGAAGTTAGCAGAATCAAGAGAACATGAAGATCTAAAATTGAAACTACACCACACGGAACAATTATCAATGCACATGGAAGAAGCTGCAGAATTTGTTTGGGGAAGATTTCTAGAGGCAGAAATTGCAGCTGAGATGCTCATGGGGATTTCTAAAGATCTGATAGGGCGCCTCCAGATAGCCGAGCTTAACCTCAATGGTTCTTTTCAACGAGAGAATGACTTGAAATCAAGAGTTCAAACTTGCATAGAAGAACTCAAGGAAAAAGACTCTTCTTTAGAGAAGCTTGAGCGTATTAATGCTGAGCTTATGAAGGAAAATGCTGAAGTGCAAGCTTTGAGGGAAAAGGTGAAAAGTCTTGAAAAAGAACGAAAAGAATTTGAACTTCGTCTATCTGCTGTAACTGCTGAGAATGAAACTTATCAAGAGCATCATATTGAAATGGAAAATTTTGTTGAGTCATTGAAAGAAAGCATTTATACAGCAGAAACTAGGGCTGAGAGTGCAGAAGTGAAGGTTACACAGTTAACTGAGACTAACGGAGAACTTACTGAAGAGCTGAATTTTCTTAAAGGTAGTGCTAGTACTGCAGAAAAAAAGGTGGGTTCACTTGAAAAGCAGCTAAGGGAATCAGAGATTCAACTGTCAAATGCAAAGGCATCGTCTGAAGCTAGTCAAGAACAGCAGAACATGTTATACACGGCGATATGGGATATGGAATTGTTAATTGAAGAGCTAAAATCAAAGGTATCAAAGGCTGAAAGTAAGACAGAAAGTGCAGAAGAGCAATGCATTGAGTTATCAAAAACTAATGAAGAACTAAAGAAAGAATTGGATCTCCTGAGAACCAGAGCGAAAACCTTGGAAACATCTTTGGACCAAGCTAACAACTCAAAAATTTCATATGCAAAAGAAATCAATGTTAGAAGCAAATTTATCATGGATATGGTCATGCAACTAACCATTGAAAGGGAACACGTCCATCAACAGGTAATGGCTTCCCTCCTATAATTTGCTAGGGTAATTTGACCTCTAGTTTGTGTAATATAATGTTTTAGATAAAACTAAACTGCAATTGCCATAAAATATTATGATCAAGAAAATCGATAGTAAACAATGAACGTTGGAACATAGTGCTACTGCTTGCTCCATTGACTCTATTCTGAATGTTGTAATAAGAAAAGGAATTTGTGCATTTCTTTGGGAGATAGATCCTAAAAAGGAAAATCATTGTGAATTTCATTGCATCGGTAGATTTATTTTATGATGTGAAGTTAGGTATGATTATTCATCTATGGCGAAATCTGACTGGTTTTTTTTTTTTTTTTTTGGGTGCTGTATTCTTCATGCAGTTATGTGCTTTAAAAATTGAGAACAGAAGTTTGGCAGCAATGTTAAAGAATGTCAAAAGGGATGTCCCTCTAGATTCCTGCCACAATGGATTAAATAAGAACAATGAAGATCAAGCTTCTAACAATGACTCTAGCAATGGTAGCTGTACAGAATCAGCTGATGAAGAAGGAAAAGATATTTTAAATCCAAATTTCCAGGTACCTTTTTTTGGTCAGCCTGACATGTTTATGTGGTCCCATTCTTGACCCTGATCTGGCTTTTGTTTAAGTTACCATTACCATAATATAAAGTTATCATGAATGCCTTATAATTTCTTGAACTCGCGTAAACTCAACTTATCAATATCTTATCTTGTAGTAGAATCATTTAAGAAATTGACTTTCTTTATTATTTTGCCAAGCCTTAGGGTAACTGAAGTGTCTTTTTAAGCCTTTCAGAATCTGCATGATTCCATTTCCTACAGTTCTCTTTGACTCTATGGTGAAACATTTCATCCAATGAAAGGAAGCAATATTGTATCTGTGATTATAATCTAAAATAAAAACAAATTTATCCTTTTAATACCCATCAGACTAACAATAGTTAGTCATCTAATGGCTCGTTGGCCATATATAGATTCAAATCAAGAATGATGTATCAGCTGTCTTTAGGATCTGGGGTTGTAGATAAACAGTGTTCAAGGGACTCAATGAACCTACTTCAAGACTTAATTCTTCCTGTTTATTGTTTATCATTTTATTTGGCCCCCTCTGGCGTTTCATAATTTTTAAAAGCTTTCTTTACAAATCTAGTGAGTTTCATATTGATTCTTTCTTTCCAGAACTTTTTTCCTTCATTCTATAGTGGGAACATAAATGTAAGATAATTTGTCATTTTTAAAATATGCAAATATATTTGAAATTAGAAAGAACTCCATTTTTCTATTCCCATGAAGATTCCTCTGGGTCAAATGCTACATTCATTTACTTAATTATGCTTGCAAGGGTAACTGTTAAGAATTAAGATTGATCAATAATCAATTAGTTTCTGTATCCAGTTTAGCATATTCTAATGGAGATTAGAGATTGTAATGTGCTGCTTTTGAGAATACAAATTAGTGAATTAGCATATTTTCACTCTCAAAAGTTACAACACTGGACTGATCATTGATAGAATGAAATGCAAAAAATTGGGATTAAAACTTCGTTCACCTCTGCTTAATTTTCTGCCCTTATCTTTTGAAAGCTTTTTTTTTTTTTAACTTTTTTTTTTCCTTTTCGATTTCAATAATCAGGAGGGTGAACCATCCGAAGATGCGAGCTCTGAGACTAAAGAAGAATCTTCCGTTCAATCGAAGAAGTCTGGAAAATTTAGCATCTCAACATTCCTTTCAATGGCAATCATTGTGCCACTGGTTTCTTTTTTAGCCTTCCTCCTGTTTGATAAGGAAACCATTCACTTTCTGAGAACATTTGATGGTTAAGTCATGACTTGTGACTTGACCATTGTTGAAGCAATTTGCTGCTTGTGCTTTTGGGAAGTCCTTTTCACTTTTGTGTATTGTATTGTATTGTATATTCATATATTTATGTAGACTTAGAATTGCTGTAATCCATTGTTGCCATTGAATTGTACATAAGATATCAGGAATCTGCATTTGTTGATTTTTCAATTAATGTTAAAGAATCGAAGGAAGAATCAGAAAGAGGGAAGCTTGTTCTTGCATAGGATTGTTAGTGTTGAATCTTAATTGTTGGTTCATAATCAAAAGAACTTGATGAGTTATGGATTGTCCAAGGTCGATTCACTGGCCTGATCTCAGACTTCTGAGAATTGATATAATATTGTTGTTGTAGGTTAGGGTGCAAATTTTATCGGAAGTTTTCGCTTAGAAGTAATATTGTCTCTCAAATTATTTCAGGTTCAATGTCATTATAGAAGTTTCAAAATGTAATAATTTTGCCTTATCCTATTAAAAAGTTGACGTTGACCATCAATTTTCTAATGGTAAAGGGTAATATTACTCTATTTTAACACTTTTGAAGCAGCAATGAACCAAAAAATTTTTTTGGAACAGCATTATTATTTAGCGAAAATTTTTAGAATAAATTTGTATCTTAACCTTGTTGTTGGTAAAATAAAAAACAAGTTATGTGACTTGTGTCTCGAACGCTGATCAAAATCATAGAAAGTACTCATACTTCAATATTTTTATACAAATATTTGAGGCATTATCAAAAAATTTAGCTTAAAATTAATACGCTGCGCCTCTGGGGAAGCGACCCCGGTCAGTACTGTGGGAGGGTACTATGATACCGCTACACCAGATGATCAAACTAACTTCCTCCCTCTAAATATAATATTATGATAGCAATATTTTTCCGATTATAAAGGTTTTTTTTTTTTGTTTCTTAGGGGGTGTTTGGATTAATTTTTCAGAATAGCTTTTATAATTTATGAGATAAGTATGTGAGGGAAGTTTTATCTCAAATTACGCAAATCAAAGTTTAACAATTTGTCAAACCCTCGGTTAACCAAAGAGTCTCCGTAATGTCTGTTATCATTCAAGTAGGCCCCACGTTGTTAAGAAAATAAAAATACCTAAATTTATTAATTTTCTTTCCTGCCCTGCCTTATCCCTCTCGATAGTTCCAGTCCCTTTTTCTTCCCAGATCCCGGCGGCGGCGGCGGCATCCTCCCCACCAATGACGGCGACGAATCATGTATAGTGAATGTTTGACTTCCCCTTCCTCGCCTTCACTGATCCTGCCTCGTCATCGTATCTCGGTGAGAGGGGATGGCCGTCTTCGTTCCTCTCACAGCGCCGTCGGCCTCTGCGACACCTTTGCGACCGTGGTAATTTCTTTTGTCTTCTTATTTTCTGATGATAATCTACCTAATTTGACTTAGCTGATGCTATTTAAGGAAGAACAATTTAAACGTTAGAAGCTGTGCTATGTTAAGCTACACCCCCAATGTTTTGTTTCTGGTTTGTTGATGATCGATTGTTCCTTTTAAAGCTTATGGGTTTTTAATTTTCTTTTTCCAATGGTTTTTGATTACATGTGGCAAGCCGAGGCTTGAGGTTTCATAATAGCATTGACACAAAATACTAAATAGTTGAGGTTAAGCCCTCCCCTGGTAGCGTTGATCCAACCGGAATCCTTCTCTGCAACTTTTTTCCAGTTTTGAATCTTCTGGAGATTTGCACCAAACATGAGAAGAGGTAATTTTTTAGGGGAGAATTTTTTACACAGATATAATCGATAATGATTGATTTGTTACTACTTCCATTCAAATCCTATTATTTTTATTGTTATTATAGGATTTGTTGCTGCTGCTGCTGCCTCCTCCTCACTTCTGCATTAGAGACTATGAGGAACGAACTCAAACTGATGGTCAAAGGGAGAGTTTTTTTTTTTTTTCCCGTGTTGGTTAATATTGATTCTTTCTGGCTTGTTGATGATCGATTGTTTTTTTTTTTTTTAAGCTTCTGGGTTTTATTCTTTTTCCAGATTTTAATCTTCTGGATTTTTGTGCTTTATGTGTAGAAGATGAATGGAGAGGGTTAGAGGCAGATTTCTTTCAGTTTTTCTGTTATCAGGGTTATTTTGGTATATTCACACTGTAATTGATGGATGATGGGTGGGTTTTTACGAGGGGTATCACTTTTGCCTTCTTTTTTTTAAATTTGGTTACTTTGCTTACTTTTACACTAAAAAAAACCTTGCGGTGGTAGTGGATACACTTTTAAAAAAGGTTGGCAGATATTTTTGCATCTACACGTATATTTAATTGAAACCCTATGTATAAAAAAAAAATTGAAACTCTAAATTCGTTAACATAAACAATTTATGAGTCCCAAAGGGAATATGTGACTTATCTAAAGTTGAAAGTTCTAGTAACAAATGGGAGAGAGAAGAATTGATTTGAGAAAGCAATGTTTTGTTCGGAAAAAGAAAGAAAGAAAGAGTGAAAATTTATTTATTAATAAGAGAATATTTTCTCCATCCATTTCCCTTCATTTGCGTGTAGGAAGGGGAGTCCCAACAAATATGTTTTCTGAAATTTAAATCTTGCGATCTCATTCTTATAAAAGTGAGGTTGCTTATAATATCAATCAACAACTTGTTGGTATATTTTCTCTTCTTTATAATAAGATAACTAAAGGATTACCATAAATACTTTAAACAAAAGTAAATTATTTTTCCAAAAAAAAAGTAGGAAAAATTGGTTATAAATCCTCATATAAAAACTTATTTGGGGAATGAGACTTTAACAATTGGAAAGCCTCGAAGTCTTTTTGAAGAATAAAAAAAGTAAATTTTTATAAATATAAGGCATGTGGATGTTCACAAGCACTCTAAACTCTTAGCCTTTCATTTTCTATACTCTATAACTTCTTTAATGAATAGTTTTTATGTCAATAACTTAATAGTTACAATTTATACACTCATAAGGATTAAATTTGTTATCTACTTTATGTAACTTTTGATTGAGGTTAATGACATATAAATAGAAGATTATGTACTCCACTTAGTAGTATCCAAATGAATAAGATGTTGCTCCATCTTTCTCTCAAATTCTCTCTTGTCTTACTTATCTCTCTCATCCTAAATCTCTTTTGTATTCTTACTATCTTCATAACACGTTATCGGTACGAGTTCTCTCTAAAAACATATGATCTAGTTTTCTATTTCTTTTACTTTCTAACTTTCTCATTTTCATATTATATTTTGTTGTTGTATATTCTTTACTTATCTTTCTAGTTTTCATTAAATGTTGTTCCATATTATTTTTATTAATTTTCTTTTATGTTATCTATTTTTATCTTTTGCTGTTATCTTTTATTTTGTTTTTTCTTTTTACTATTATATATATAATTAATGTTGATTGTTTATAGGGAAAAAGGAAAAAAAATAATGTTGAAATTATAAAATTCTAAATTAGGTATTACTCAAAAAATAAGTCATTAATTGCTTATTAAGTTTTATCATTCATTTATTAATTCTTGGTAACAAACCTGATATAGAATTTTACAATTTTAAAATTCTTTTTCTATCTTTTCCCCTTATTTATATCTATCTATCTTTTGTATTATTTACATTATGTTGGTTTATGTTTACATGTTGTTAAATTAGCTTCTTGTATTTTTAGATTATGTTGTTTTATGTTTCCTATTTTTATTCAGTTTCTTATATTTATAATTTGTTGCTCTAATATTACGTCATTTATATTATTTTATTTTTATGACATTTTAATTATGTTGTTTATACACACACACACACACACATAATTCATATTGTTTACCTTTTGTTTTTACTCTTTCTTCATATTGTTATTCATAATGGTTTTTCATATATATATATATATATATATATAATTTGTTGCTCTAATATTACGTTATTTATATTATTTTTATGGAATTTTAATTATTTTGTTTATACACACACACACACACAATTCATATTGTTTACATTTTTTTAATCTTTCTTCATGTTATTCATGACGGTTTTTCATATATATATATATATATATGTGTGTGTGTGTGTGTGTGTGTGTGTGTGTGTGTGTGTGTAATTGTTTGTTTAATTAATAGTATTATATATAATTATATAGGGTGATTTGTGTGATTATAAGCTTATCTATTATTTATACTTAATTATGAATTTGAATTTATTTAATTTATTTCGTTATAGTAATCTTTTATTGGAAGCCATAATACTCTTAATTTTGAAATTGGATGACTAAAAGTCACCTCACTTTTGCAATGGTTTTTATCTAAAAGAGCACTATTGGTTTTAGTAAATGACATGACAAGAAAAATTTTGGCACTTTGAGTATATGATTTTTATTAATATCAAGTTTTAAGACTAAAAATTCAAACATCAAATGACCAAAAAAGGGGGCTTGTAGCTTTGAAAGATATTTGGTAGTCCTGAAGACCAAAATGATAATGTGTCATTGAAATGAGAACACAAGACATATCTATAAGAATAATAATGATTACGACCATATTGCAATGATTATTTTGCCTTACCATGATTATTGAAAAATAATATCTTTATGAGAATCAAAATAATCAAGATGGCTAGAACCCACATGGAGAAAATATATCAATTTATTGAAAGTAAAGGTTAAGATGGTTTTGAAGCCAAAAAGACTATGAGATGTTATAAAAAATATCAAGAGGCAATGAGTTGTGGAGAAAAATACCCAAATTTATTGTAAAGACAAAAGAAATAACTATAAGTTCAGAAAGCTATATGATTTGAATTTTGATTAGTATTTAAATTTAAATTTATTGGGAGAGAAGTCATTATTTGATATTGTGATATTGATATGTGTTCATGGGTGATGTATGAAATCAAATAGACTAAAAATATTGATCATTTTGAAATTGTGCCAATTTATTTGCAAGTTAAATTTAAATATTATAGAATGTAGATGTTCATATAGTTTCATGGGTTTTAGAATTCCAACTCATGGTTAATCTTATTAGACCTTATAACTGCCAATAATTGAAAGGTTTCAAGTATTTATTAATATAAATTCCAATTGTACAATTAAGTTGTTTAGTTATATTCTTTATGTATAATTATACAATTTATCTTGTAAATTAAAATATACGGTGTGTGAATATTATTCATTCTCTCATTGGCTGGGCGAATTACCCTTGCACAATCGGTTCTCTGCTCTGTCCCTTTTTATACCATGCAAACCACCCTCCTTCCACTATTGGGGGGATCAGATGGGAAAAATAAACCCAACCTTGTAAACTGGAGAGACATGTGCCAACCGGTTCATAAAAACCGAACCAACTCTGGGTCCAAGTCTTAAAAGAGAAATATAAATGGTCTCCAGAGAACAACTATGAGTTCAGAACACACAATGAGTCACGCACGTGGCGCATCATTGCTGCAGTATGGGAAGATGTCGAACTAAACTTAGCATGGAAGCCAGGAAATGGAGACACCATTAGATTCTGGTCGTATTGTTGGGTAGGGGAATTGGGTCCTCTCAAGCTTCTAACGTTTGCGGATATCCCCGACGGTGATATAAAGAAAACCCTCAAAGAATTCTCAAATGAAGACTCCCAGTGGAAGTGGGAGATGTTTCAGCATCTCCTTCCCGCAACCAGCATCCAACAGATCGCAGCCACACCTGCAAGGCGTATGCTATTGGACAACTACAACTCACGGAAACTTTTCAGTGCGTTCACTCTATAAGGAGCTGCAAGGCGACTCATGGAATGATCAAGAGATTATATGGAAATGGATCAAGAAATGGCCGCGCATGCAATGCATCAGAACTTTTCTGTGGCTTGCCGCAAGAAATAGGCTTCTGACAAATGCTGAACGAGTAAGAAGAGGAATGACATCCTCAGGCTTATGTACTCTGTGCCATGACGCCGAAATGGACCTTGACCATATGCTTCATCTATACCCCTTTGTGGCTAACTGTTGGAACAAAGTCATTCCCAGTGCGTTGACGTCAGAGTTTTTCAACAGGCCCTTCCATGACTGGCTAAAATGGAATCTGAACCTACGATGCATGGTGTGCATTGGAGGATCTTCTATGGCATCCTCATATGGAAGCTCTGGCATAACCGGGATAATTAAGAACACATCTGCTCATGAGACTAACACCTTTGAATGTAGTATTCTCTCTATTTGCTTACTAGCTCATCACACCGCTCAGGCCGGAGGTCTCATTAATTCATTAGAACCCATGGCTTGATCGGTTGTGTTTTGTACTTGTACATATTTGTTAATATATTCCCTTTCCACTCAAAAAAAAAAAATCACCGTTCACCAAGAGCAGAGGGACCTAATTGCTTTTGTGAGTCTGCAAACTGCAAACCCAAACATGGCTCGACTAAAGTGAGATCCTCATCAAACAGAACCCATAAGCCTAGATAGGGTCCAAATGCAGCGTTTAGATGAGAATTCACGAGCAAGAATGAACCATGAATCACCAACCAGACACCAATCTTGAAAGTAAATTTCTTAATCAGGGATTTGTAGCAAATTTTCCCAAAATAGTATATTATATTTAATAGTTAAAAAACAGCTTATACGGTTATTTGTATTTTATAAGAAGAAACCAACCAGTTGCAAGTTGAGGTGAAATAAATGGGGAGTAAACAGTGGAGAGAGCTTAAAATAAGTAAATATCAATATCTTAAAGGAGAATAATATCATAAAAATTCTATAACTTGTTAATGGTGACTCTTTCATTTATCATTGACAAGTTATATGACTTTTCTAAATAATTTAATCTCTCCTAACATGAATTTTTCTCTATCTTAGATTACATACGAGCTTCATAAGCGAACGTTAACTAATACCAAATGCCAAACCAAACCTAACTTGGTTCTATCATGCTAATAACCAAACCAAAGCCTAAACCAAACCTGGCTTGGCTTTAGGTTTGTAATCAGAACCTATTGCCTCTTCCTTACCCCAGCCATAGATCGATAATGCACTTCAGAGTAGGCTGTCAGAGGCGAAAAAGTCCTCCTGACATATATAATAAGTATATAACGGAATCAAATTGTTGGTGAAGGATCAGAGATGGCATATATAAATATATAGATAATGTCACTTGGAACCATTATCATGTCACTATGAGCGACGGCAGTCACCATATCACTTAAAAAATATAATTTTTTTAAACAACTATCTAAATAGGTTTGTTTTTGCTTTTTTATTTTTAAAACTTGTTTTTAAAAACAATTTTATAAAACTGTTTAAAAAAAAAGCAGAAAACAATTCTGAACGGATTATCTCATTCTTAGAAGTTTTCTTGGTAAATGCTCTTTATAGAAGCTTGGACATCAACGCAAGCAGGATTGGACATCAATAACTATATTCAGTCTAATTAGCTCAGCCCTATCTGAGCTAATTAATTACACTTAATGGATCTTCCACATGAATTTTCCTTGAGATAATCTTCCCTTTCTTCTGTGGTTGGAAGCTTGAATAAGTGCGTATAACGGGATTCTTCTTTTTTATGTTTTTAACAGGAATGAGATCAGTTATATACAGGAGTAACTGATTATACATGTAAAGGATCTTTCTTTATCTTTGTTCATATTCATTGTGCCTGGTACGTGATCAGTGATCACAGTCTCTCTCGGGAACTACATCAGTATAATCTTCAAAACTTCAACAACAATTTCTAGTTCAGCAGCTGCATTTAAAAGACCAAACAATTGGAGGAAAAAAAGTGGAGAAGCCAGTTTTGAATTCCCAGTAGTGTGACTAAAAAACATGTTTATTAGTTCTCACAACCAAATTCACCATAAATATCAACATATCGCATAAGCAACCAAATAACATAACACAGTTTACTTTCATGGGACTGAGGCTTCAATTCCCCCCCCCCTTTTGGGTGATTCTCAATACCTGTTCATTTTTAGTCTAAACATCCATATTTACCAAAAAGTGGAGAGAAATGAAAAAGAATGCATGCTCAGCCGGTTGCTATAATTATACGAGTTTGTCGTATTGAGTTGTAAGCCTTCCCCATGCAGGAGGTAATTTGATTGATTGACATGTCCCTACATACTGCTAATCATTTCGCAATTACAAAATCAGGCTCCCTCTAAGCCTGGGATTCCCTTTTTATATCATTTTCTTTTCTTCTTAAAATCACGACTCAGGCAGAGCGATGTCCAACAATTAATATACTCCTTCTTGTCTTTAATATAAGAGTTATTTGACTTTTGTTAAAGAGGTTAAGGAAGATAAATAAGTTAGATCAAAGTATTTATACTAATCATTTTTCTCCAAACTAATTTGTCTGACTTATAAATTGATATATGATGATACACAATATATGCTATGATTAAATAATTTATTTTGTTTCCTTAATCTCTCCAAAAAAAAAGTCAACTGTATCTTGTACTAACAATAGGAGATAGTACTTGTTTGCTCATCTATTTTAGACGTTAGTAGCAGGAAGTCGCACATGAAGTTAAACGTATTCATTTCAAGCAAGAAAAAGTAAAGGGATTTGACTGACTTGATTATATGATAACATAAAATGAAGTCAGAATAGGATCTGGTGTGTCGCCTTATAAACTTGTAACTAGTTATTCAGTTATAACTTAATTCGCCTAATCTGAAGGGTCTTAATGATAGATGCTCGATTGTGAAATCATAGATTATGATTCTTGATCCTTTGCCTCCTATTATAATGTTTTTTCACTGATTTTACAACAAGAAAGAAAATTGGGAATTGTGTAAACTACCACTGATGCCACTGTGCTTTTTGGTAAGACTAGTACACCACCTAAATTTCAGAATTCAGAGTGAAAAACTAAGCAATGTACTTACTGTGGCAGACCATGTCATACTGTTGAAACTTGTTATAAGAAGCATGGTTATCGTTATCCTCTTGGTTTCAAATTTCGCAATGGAGCCACTGTTAATAATGTTTCTTAGAGAATAGATAGCAAAGAGAATCAGGTTCCATCTGGTTTATGGACAAACACACAGTCTCATAGTAATGCACCACACCTCTGCTTCACAGCAGAACAGTACCAAAGGTCATTGCAATTGGTACAAAAATATCCTTCTCCCTCTTCTTGCCATGCTATTAACAATGTTACATCAGGTAACAAAGTTTCTTTTCCCATTAAAGATCTCTGGATCTTAGATATGAGAGCTACAAATCACATATGTAGTTCTAATATCTTTTTCTTTATTTTTCTTAACTATATTTCACCTATTGTTGTTACCTTGCCAAATGGTTCTTCTGTTGTAGCTGATCATTCTGGTTCGGTTATCACTTTTGACTCTCTTGTCATCCATAATGCCCTATTCCTTCCTAATTTTCATTTCCATATCATATCAATATCCAAAATCACTCATTCTTTTCCTTGTTGTGCAATTTTTCAGAGAAATTTATGCTTCCTAATGGACCAGCTCCAATAGAAGATGATTGGTTTAGCTAAAGCAAGAGAAGGTTTGTATTTTTTCCCTCATCAATAATCTGCACTTTGTCTGGCTTCTTGTGTGGCATCTCCAGCTAGTTCATCATGCAGTTCCAATTTTGATTTGTGGTATTATAGGTCTTTCTGAATTTGTTTTCAATGTACCCAACAAACACATCCATATGTTGTTCCAAATAAGTCATTTGATTATTGTGATTCTTGTCATATGGTAAAGCAAAAGCGTTTTCCATTTCCTTCTAGTAGTTCACATTCTAATAAAATTTTCTCTATTGCATGTTGACATTTGGGGCCTTTATAATCTTGCTTCTATTCATGGCCATAAATATTTTTTTAACAATTGTTGATGATTGTACACGTTACACATGGGTTTTAATAATGCATACCAAGTTTGAAACACATTAGGCACTCAAAAATCTCATTACTCTTTCTGAAAATCAATTTCAAGTGAAAATTCAAAGCATTCGGTCTGATAATTGTGTTGAATACCTTATGCTTGATTATTATGCTTCCAAAGGAATTTTGCATCAAACCTTATGTATAAAAACACCTTAACAAAATAGTATTGTTGAATGCAAGCATCAACATATATTGAATGTGGCTAGGTTTGTATTATTTCAATCAAAATTGCCTAAGATATACAGGTCCTCTGCTATTTTACATGCAGTCCAAATCATTAATCGTTTACCTACTCCTATACTTAACAACATTCTCCTTTTTATTGTTTACATGGATCACAACCTGATCTTAACACTCTTAGGGTATTTGGCTCTGTATTTTTCTTCTACTCTTTCTCATAATCGTACAAAGATAGATCCTAAAGCTAGAGAGCGTGTCTTTTTAGGTTTTAAGTCTGGAGTTAAGGGTTATCTTCTTTTAGATTTGGTTAATCGACAAATTTTCAGTTCAAGGGATGTTTGTTTTTATGAGCATGTCTTTCCTTTTCAAAATGACCTTGTTCATGATCATATGTCTTCCCCTCTTCCTTTATCTCCATCCACTCCTTCCCTTGACTTTCTTGAGCATTCTAATGCTATTATACCTTCTTCTAGTCAAGAATCTGACAGTGTTACAGTCCCTATGCCACGAAGATCAGCAAGACGAAGGCGGCCTCCATCTTATTTGAGAGATTATCACCATTCTCTTCTCACTTTAGCTCAACCATCTTCTTCTACTGGACATGGTACATCTCCACACTCTATAAATTCAGTTCTTTCTTATGATCGTCTTTCTCCTTCTTATAAACATTTCAGTTTGTTTTTTTCCACTCACTTTGAACCCAAAACATATAAACAAGCTGTGAAACATGAAGTTTGGCATGATGCTATGGTAGCTAAAATAAAGGCCCTAGAACAGAATAATACTTGGTCTCTTACTCCTCTACCATCTGGGAAACCAGTCATTGGTTGTCGTTGGGTATACAAGAATAAGTATCAGGCTGATGGAAGTCTTGAGAGGGCTAAGGCTCATTTGGTTGCTAAAAGTTATACACAAATAGAAGGTGTGGACTATGTAGACGCCTTTTCTTCTATAGCTTAGCTCATTACGGCCTTAGCTGCTTCACATGATTGGCATCTCAAACAATTTGATGTTAACAATGCTTTCTTACGTGGTGACTTGGACAAAGAGGTTTATATGGAGATGTCTCCTGGATTTCATTCTCCATCTCCTAATATAGTTTGCAAGTTGCAAAAATCCTAATTGGTGTTTCTATTCTATGTTCAACATGTGTACATATATATGGAGATATATCAACATATTAGGTACAGCTGGCGCTTCGCTAACTAATTAATTGTAAATATCTAGCTAATCAAGTTATAACTGAATAACTAATTACAAGTTTATCATCGCCAACATGGGATTGCAGAAACAGTCCAACGTGTATCCATTGTAGCCACTTCTGTTTGGGGTGAAGATTTATCTGGTGCTGTAGAACGAAGGGCACTATCCGTTTTTTTTCCCCCCAAAATCCTTAAGAGTGATATTGCCTTTGGGCTCCAGACTGAGATGACGCATCCATCCCATTTCCTATTCGCTTGGAATAATTCACCCTTCGGATTCCTTTTACTTTAAATGGAATGGAAAGGAAGAACTAATTAAGCGAGTATGAATGTTAAAACCTTTAAAATGTTCTAAAAAAACATGGCCGTCAAAGCATTGATGAATAGTATTCTGTGGACAAAAAAAATAAAATAAAATAAAATATAATAGTAACAGGAACAGAATAGAAATACAAGCATAAAGATAAAAACAAGAAGACCAAAAAAGGACTTGGTCCTATAGGCCCAAAATCTAGCTAGCCCTTGTGAGACATCCCAAAGCATGCTTCCCTCCCTACTCCCTCCATGGGGATGTTGATATAAGTCCTAGAAATACTACTGGGATATTCTGACTAGAATCAAAGTAGCTGCTGCAAAACTAAAAACCAGTTGAGCAATATTGCAGGAAAATAGTTGAGACTAAGTATTATTATGATTTCAATTTTGTGTGTAAAAAATATTCCATATATTCTAATGCTATCATTTCTACTACGTCCCCCCTCTCTTTTGCCTGGGGTATTAAAAAGGTGTATTATTTTTTTTAAAAAAATACCCCTTTTATTATTAATTATTTACATTGTAAACCATATGAATTGATTGCACATATTGATACTCCTCTAATCTTATTTAGACGGCACTTCCAACATATTTCATTTAAACTAAGAAAATCTTAAATAAACTTAAATTTTAGTAACTCTGCCATAAAATTAAAAAAAAATTCAACTTTATCCTCTCTTTTTTAGTATACATTATACCTTATGAGTTATGAGTTACGAGAATAAAATTAACATAATAATAAATGATGGGTAAAATTGTATATTTATATGAAAAATTTAATGAGGTGCCTTATAAATAAAGCAACAAAATTTCTTCTCTCTCCCCCTATAAATATAAATAGGATCAGAGGAGTATGTTTAACCAATAGAAATAATTTGAAGAAAAAATAATAAATATATATAAAAAAAAAAAGTCTATTAAAGTGTTACATTGAATAAAACCAAATTTATATATATAGGGCTGCACATGGGTAGGGTTTGGACTAGGTAGGACCCTCCCTGGTTCCTAGCCTAAAAGATAAATGCAACCCAGCCATGTACAATAAAATCAAATAATATCATGTAGGGTTAAGTAAAGCGGGCTTTCATAGTTCCATATCCATAAATCTCTCTGAGATCGAGAAATGATTAAGCATCTAAAAAAAATACCAAAAAAGATTTTATAATTTAATATATAAAAAACATATTTTATGTAACAGTCTTTGCTGGATTTTCATGATGTTTAGATTCAATTCATGGGCCAACAAAACAAATTAATTCGGTGGAGAATTTTTCTTATTTACTTCCTCCGGTCCTAATTATAAGACAAAGTTGATTTTTTTGGAGAAATTAAGGAAGTTAATTAAATCATTTTATATTATTTATATTTTTATTTTTTCCTTCAAACTAATTAATTTGACTAATAAACTAATATATAATCTAAGGATACTAAAAATATAAATACTCTAAAGTGATTTAATTGGCTTCTTTAATTTCTCCAAAAAAGTCAACTTTGTCTTATAATTAGAACCGGAGGGAGTACTATTTATTAATAATTAATTAAATATGTTTATAAAAAAATACTCATATTTGCTGAGTAAGTATAAAATCTATTTTATCATATATATTTTCAGAAAAAATTAATAAATTTTTAGGTTTTTCTCTTAACCTTTTCCAACTTTTAATATTTGTCACAATAGAGTGATATTATGGTTTGATTACGCAATTAACTTAGAGGCATTTTTCAGGTTCTTAAACTTGAACCGGATCGGCCGATAAATTGCTCCGGTTCTGTATTTTTAAAAAAATCGATTTTTTTATTTTTCTTTAGAATTTCATATTAATAACCCTAAAATCTTTAATTTCTCGCCGATTTGACCCCGGGTTAGCTTTGGTTTGACTCCGGCCTGACTCACTGACCCTTGACCTAATATCTCGGCCGGTTCGGTGGCCGATCCTGATTTCAGAACCTTGGGCATTTTACAAGGGAGAACCTTTCTTTTTTTTGATCAAATGGGGAGAACCTTTCTACTTTTCAGTTTTGAGTAACCTTCCCATCGCATAACCACATAACACATACAATAAAGTTTTGCATCGTAACTTTTCACGGCAGCCCCCTATGTGGCGCTCTAACACGTTTTGCAGACTTGACAAAAAATTCTCCATTTCTAGTCCCCAACCAATTCAGATTAGAGAAGGTAAAGCTTTCTAAGAATTCAACAATGCCCTGATGGATTGCATTGTGTTTCTTGTAGAAAGAAGAAATTGCTTTCCAATGCAAAATACTTGTAACATGTCCTTTCTTGAATTTGAAAAATTAGCTTTTTCGAAATACTGTAGCACCAAAACAGGATTTTACAAAGAAAAAAAAAAGTTGTCTTTAGAAATTCAAAATTGTGGGTATATATTATTTGTATCCGAACAAACAGTACACAACATTAAATCCAGCGCATCTGGTGTAGTGGCATCATAGTACCCCCACGGTGCTGACCGGGGTTGATGCGCAACATAAATATATATATATATATATATATATATTTGTGTGTACTGGTGATAACACGTTGAGGAACCGGAGAGCACCTGTCTCTCTCATCCGAACCCAATCCGCCACCGGACATTGCTGCTCCTTCGAGTTTTGTTTCCGTTTCGGTAAGCAAAGGAAGTAAGTTTCAGAGCCCTCTCAAATTAAAACACTCTCTGGGCTGATCGACTCGGGAGAACTGGGCTTAGAGAATCTGTTTGAAAGATTTCATGGGTGCTAATCTTTCTCCAAATCGCTTCAGCGGCTTGATTCATGCATGTTTACTTCTGCAACACTGTGGAGTTCTTTTTCAGTTGTTGATGGTTTACATCGGAAAAGAGGAAATTTTTATCAATAGGGTCGTTGTGGGAGAGCTCCTGTCTCTCTGATTTTTCGTTTGCTTGAGGAGGATTTAATATACATGCTTTCTCATGGTTCTTCGATGTTACAAGCTATTTTAGTCAATTATCATTATGTCCTTATATGTATTGTGTACACACATATATATATTCTTTTGCGCATACACATATACACATGTATACATTCATCAAATGGCACCTTGGTGGCCCAATGGTTAAGGTTTTGAGAACCAATCAAGGTAGGTTGGGTTCAAATCCCACCTCTACCACTTGATTCCACTTTTTTTCAGAAGAAAAACAATTTAATCACTTCCCCCAAAAAAGCAGCCTCCGGCACCTGTTAGAGGGTGCCGACCGGCCTGCACCAGAGCTTCGGTGGTAGACGGCAATGGTGCTCTAGAGAAGATGCCTTTGTTTTTTTTTTTAAATTGCAATATTAGGGGCATTTTTGTAGAAACACACAAATTTCAAAATTTCATATTCCTACCATATAACATTTCTGTCATTTACAAGTGTTAACAGACTTTTTGGGGTTTCATAATTCAAATGGTATTTTATTGGAATTTTTCCTTTCTGTTTTTTTTTTCGATGAAGCCTAAAATTTTCAATCTTCTTATCTGATGAAATGTCTAGCAACAGTTTACATGGCTTACTTGTATTGTGTGATGCAAAGGTATACTGCAAATTCAAATAAATTAAATTAAAATTACAAAACCCTAATTTTAAGAAATATATTGGGTACCTTAAAATTGATTTTCAAATAGCTATTTCTTCCTCTTTTTAATATAAGACCTTGATTATCTTTTTTTTAGAGATTAACGAAACTAAATAAATTACATTAAAGTATTTCGGGTTAAGTGGCAAATTCGCCCCGGAAGTTTTTTGGGGGCAATTTCGCCATAGAGATATCAAAAGGGAGCAATTTTTCTCTAACCATTATCCTAGTTAATTTTGTTAATGTGTAAATTTTTGCTAGATGTCCATGTGTCATCTATTTAATCTTTTTTTAAAGTTAGATTAAAAACTTTCGGGGGTAAATTTACACCTTAATAAAAATAACATGAATGACATGTGGACTGTTATCTCAGCATATTTGGTCAATTAATAGTCAAAATTAACTAGGCTAACAGTCAGAGGCAAATTTGCATAATTTTTTACACTTCCAGGGTGAAATTACCCCAAAAAACTTCCGGGGCAAAAATGACTTTTAACCCTAGGATTTGTCGTTTTTTCCAAACTAATTTGTTTAGCTTATAAACTGATATATAATTTAATTATACACAACATATACTATGATTAAATAATTTATTTACTTTCTTTAATTTCTTAAAAAAAAAATCAACTGAGTCTTATATTAGGGATTGGATAGAGTATACTTGTCCTCTTGTGAATTTTTCATAATTTGTGACGCATCACACTTTTGTAACTACTTTCGTCAACAAAGTACCAAACGCTAGCTAGCTATTCCACAGTAGTAGACAGAAGGTCAAACTATATATGTATGTAATTTTGAATAAGTAGCTTTCAATTATGAGCAAAAAAAAAAAAAGTAGCTTTCAATCCTATAATTTTATCCAAAGAACACGCCAGCATGTGTTACGTTATGAAAAATTATGGTTTTGATCGAACCAATATGATATAATAGTCCAATATCTAATTGGCCAAAAAAAAAAAAAATAGTCCAATATCTAGCTTGAGGGCTAGATGACCATTTGAAACAGCAACTAACAACCCCTCATATTCGTAATGGGCTAGCCCCCTCGACCCTGGACTATTTGTCCCTCCTATCCATACCATATATAAGATTTATTCATTGAATTGAGCTTTATTTTAAATATAAGACTTATTTTTTTATATTTGTCAATCTTTCTTCTAATTTATCTTAATGATATTCTTTCAAGAATAATTAAAGAGGAGAAAAAATAAATGAATTAAGAAAAATAACTATGGTGTTTTAGAATTTTAGAATATACCCCATCTGATTCTTAATATAGGATATATTTGGAGAGTTGATCTTAATCCTAATCGAATATAAGACATAGTTTTCATATTTATCAATTTTTTTTCTAATTTACCCTTATTGATGCTCACTTAACAATAATTAAAGAGATGAGGGAATGATGTAAGATAACTGGGGTATTTCAGAAAATACATGTCATATTAACTAACTCAATTAATTTTCTTAATCTAATTAAATTCTTTAAATATGACTTAACAGGAGAGAGTACTTAGGTAAATAGGTGACTTGAGGGAGTATTTCATATGCTCCTTTATGGCGATATCCTTTGGTTTTTTACCTATTAATCATATTCATATGAACGTGTGTCAGTCCCACGAGCACGTATATTTATTTCTGTATGTACTCCAGAAGGCAATAAGCACTAGAGCACGAGGTTGACTTCCTCCCCGCTGATCTCCCCATCCACACCAAGTTATGAACTTCTCATCTGTTTCAGCTTTGGCTTCTGCTTCGTCTCCTCCTCCGTCGTCATCGGCTCCTCCATGCCACTCCCAGGTCAACACTATATCCCCAACTAGGGTTTCTTATTCATCGTCCTCTAATTCTCTCGATTCACACACAGCAGAAAAAGAAAAAAAGAGAGACGAGCTGCTGCAAGCTGAAACGACAAGCGGGAAAGAAGGTACTATATCATCTTCTCCATCACAAGACTCGTTCCCTGAATCTGAAACGACACAGAATCAAACTGAAACGACAAGTAGAAATGAGGGCTCTAATAATAAGTTGCTCAGTGTGATGAAGATAATGGATGAGCAGGATATGGGGAAGCATTTACTAGGACTTGCCATTCCCATGGGAGTGGCCCTTGTCGTCTCTGCGAGCTCACTCGTTAAAACCACTGAGATGAACATAGTCCCCATCTCACTCTCATTCGCCGTCGCTTTTATCTGCAACGGCCTTCTTCTCCGTAAAACTTTCACCAACATGTCCACTTTCATGCTGCTATTAGGATTTTCTTTGATGATGTTGTCGTTTTATTCTCTAGTTGGGTTGTTCTTACCTTTATACCTTAAATGGATCCCTCTCCTCTGTTGGCTCGCTTCTCTCATTCCATTTGCCATGTATGGTTGGGCATACTTCCGAAGAAGAGACGTACGACAAGACGAAAGGGACCCTGAAAAAAGAGAGTAAGTACTCCATCCGGTGCATAATATAAGACATATTTACCTAATTTGATTATATTAAGGTGACATGTATATATTTTCTAAAACACCCTAGTCATTTTCTTTAATTCCCTCATTCTCCGTCCTCCTTGATTATTGTTAAAAGAGCATCAATAAGGGTAAATTAAAAAGATTAATAAATATGAAAAATATGTTTTATATTTAATATCAAAATAAAATCTTATATGAAGGACCAGAGGAAGTAATTAGTAAGGGTATGCCCTTGCCAGCAATCAGTTTGGTTATTAGCCCTCAGCGTCTGATGACGACAAGCTTGTTGGAGTTGACGGAGAGCTTCTTGAGATTGATGAGCTTGAAGCCTATGGTATCTGGGAGAACACTCTCAACTTGTTGAAGTTGGCGTTCATCAGTTCTTCCAAGGCTCTGGTACGTACGTAGTTCGGTGGGTCAAAGGTTAATATGTGCCAATACTGTAACAAGTAATATTGTATATGGTAAAAGTCTACTAGATTGATGTATATTATAATATAAAGATAATAAGTAGCGTCTCTAGTCTCAACTATTATGCAATACTGTGCATGTGAATGCGTTACGTTGAAGTTCCTTGTACGATTTTTCAAGGTTTATATTTGCTTAATCAGTTGATAGAGTAATTAATTAGCCTAGGCTAATACTAGTTTGATTGGTTAATTGAACTCTTTAATTCCTAACGAGAAGAGGCGCTGGTCCTAATTAATAAAAAGATAAGGACAACATCCATAACCATTCTAAGTGTTATTCAACTCATGATTGCACACAGAAACCGAAAATCACATAAATATTAGCTTAGTTTTTCTTAAGGTTCAAAAAAATGCTAATGAATTAGTCAAGTTAAGGTAATGGTTTTAGGGTGAACGGGTCAAATCGGAGTCAATCTGGAATAAACTATTAATAAGTAAAATAATATATTTTAAATATACATGGATTGGATAGAGATGACTAATGAGAGCGAAATCATGAGACCAATGCATATGCATTTTGAATTTGAGGTTTTGCCCATCCATCCTTTTCAGTCTTCAGTCATCACTGCATCTCTCTGGAATCTGTTTGCTTCTTAGTAGGTTTTCATGGCTTTTTTCTTCTTTTATTCTCTAGTCTTCTTCTTCTATCTGTCGAGCGAAGCTTGCAGTCAAGGAAGTCGAGGCCATTAACGGTCAAACAGAAGTTCACCTTTAAAGCTTTTAGTTTTTAATAAAAAATGAAAATGGGTTGTTTTTGGAGTCTACAAGTCTTTAAAAGGTAACTCGGCTAACCGCACAACTCAGTGGCTTAGCCGAATTATTGTTGAGCCTCACCGATTTTTCCGGTTCCGACGATTCAAAGAATCCCCAGTTTAGGAGCTGAACCAGACCGGCAATGTTGCCAGTTTGTCTGTTTCCAGACCGTCCAGTTTTTAGAACCATGGTTTTTTCTTAGCGGTAAATTTGTTAATTGATAGAAACCTACATTTTCTTTAATTGATTTGTCTCTCATCGTCGATTTCAATTAGAAGTAATCCTGATTAAAGCTCCCTCAATACAACCCAGGTTGCACACTATCCTACATAGTACTTATCTGGCTGAGAAGTTTAATCGGTGCTTAAGGGCAATGCATATAAATTCTATAGTTATTTATTTTTAAAAGATTATTGACTTTTCAAATTATATGTTTACTTCCTATTTTTATTTGCTTTATTTTCTTAAAAAAATTGTTATTATTTTTCATTTGAAATAAGATTTAATTTTAATTTGTTCTTGTATCTATCTTCTTTATTTGAAATAATTGATGTATAGATAAAAGGGTATCGATTAGGAAGAAAAAGCGACTTTTTTTGTTGTTACAAGAAAAAGCTATGGTTTTTTTTTTCCCAAGTATTCTCTTATAGGACATTAGGTTTCTATATTTGTTCTGAGTACGATTTTTCATAGCCTTGTTTTATTTAAGAAAAAGGTAAAATTGTTACATGAACAGCAATATTTGTGCAAGATAAACGTACAATTCCACCAATTAATGGAAAATTTCACTTGTAATGTTCACCTCTCATAATCCATATATACTTTAACTGCAGGAGGACATTGAAATTAAATTAAAAATGGTTTTCTTATCTTTTCAAATTTTGGTAAAGTTATTAAAAGGAGTTCCCCTACAGGACAGCATACATATGAATTTACGATGAAGCTTAATTTGTGGCGGATAAAAAATCCATCGCACATTTATCACAATTTTTGTTGCTGTTAATTTTATCTAGATATACATAACATATATATGCGCTTGTATAGTAGTAGGTCTTTCCATATGGAAACAAAAAGTAAAAGAAAATGCTTTTGTGAATTATGATATTTCAGGAGAGTTCAAATTCAAATTTTAGACTTGTACATATCTTTGCCTCTCATATACTTTGACCACCAACCTATCTGGTTCAAGCTGATGCGGGCCGTGACGTTTAATTTTTTTTTTCAACAAAACATTCCTCAGTCAAAGCAAATATTCTGAAAAAAAAAAAGTCAAAACAAATAGCTTTGTAGCACAGTGACATGGAAGAACTCTATAAGTGACATGATGCAGGTTCAATTCGCTTATAACCTCAGAACATAAGTGTCTTAGCTGATAAATATGAATAGAAGAGTAGTAGTGTTGTTGTTGTTGTTGTTATTTTATTTTACTCCTATTAGTAGGCTACATCAAACGAATTCAGATATACTAAGCAGTATATATACTATTATAAAAGGAGCTTATAGCCTAGTTGATAAGAAATACTACGGGAATAATTTCATATCATTCATAAATTGATTTCATTTTCTTCAGAGAAACTTAAATATTCTATAAAAGTATAAATTATAAAACTATTGTTGGCAAAAAAATTATAAAACTATTGCCAATAATGTGTGTTTATTAATAGATAAAACAAAACAGTTAGATAATTAAGTAGTACACATTTAAAGAACAAGTCCCGCATTCGGTACTAAATAAGTAAATATAAATTAAAGGCTTAGATAAGAAGTTTAATTTGGTTCTAAATATAAAACCTCAATATATTTTATCTCTTAAATTTATTATCTTTTGGCCTAAAGTGTCTTTATTGAATGCACACATTTTTTAAAGGGTATTTACAATGCACATAATACGCTGTTTTTTTTTTTTTTTTGTATTGTTCTAGAAAAATCAACAAACATTTGTTACAAACAACCAACTTCAATAATTTCCTTAATCAGCCCAAATTAGTATTTACTTTCTTTTTATAAGTAATTTTTATTCTTATTGTATAAAACGAACAAACTGTTAAATTAGTTAAAAATAATAAATGTGTAAAAAAAGTCATGTTTCTTCTAAATTGCCTCTATTTATGAAATAAGCATAGGAGAGAGAATGAGTAACAAATATGAGAGAGTATGAGTATAAAATATGAGAGAGAATGTGTAATAAATAATTAATTAAATGAAAGAGAATTAGTAGTGAGTGGGAGACAATTAATATAAAGATATGTATTTAGTAGGGGTAGAAAAGAAAAAAGAAGTTTAAATTTTAAGACATAAGGAGAAAGTTGCTTATAAAAAGATCAACCTCAAAAGAGAGAAAATTGTTTATAAAATGACTGGAGGTGTAATTCTTACTCCAAACGATCCTTATTATTATAAGACGCCAACTAGAAGTAATTTTTTGTTTCAAATATAAGACTCCAATTGCCACATTAATTACTTTTTCCCACTTCACTCTTGTTATTAGTTGAGATTTAAAGTTGAAAAAATTAAGCCACGTCATTTAATAGGATAAAATTGAAAAAATGTATCAATTCAAAACAAATTTAACGACTTAACTATTATTTTTTAGTTCGCTAGAATAAGTAGCAGGTGCTTTATAACAAGGATTGGAGGGAATATATTAAGGACAAGAGGGAGGAAGTAATTGATTAATTATATGTTGGAGTAAGAAAATAACAAAAATCATATGGTCGAGATTGTGGTAGTTTATGGCATGAACACAGGAGCCATATATCTTATTGACGATTCTTATTTGGGACTGCGGCCAAGTGATCGAATATCTCAATGTGATCGAAGACCGCCAAAAACTTGCGTTTCAAACACGTATTCACTAGCTAGTGAGTGTGCCATCCGTCTGCTGGTGTGTGGTACTCTTTTAATCCTTTAACCTAAGATTTAATTAACTATTTAATTATATTAAGAATATATTTGTTAATACTAGCTCGGGTCCTAAATATAATATCTTTTATTTATATTTAATCTCTTGCATTTATCATTTTTATTCAAACCTATTTATCTTATTTATGAACTGATATATATTACAATGATATATATAAGTATTTAAGACAGATCATATAACATATTTTATAATTAAGTAATTATTTATCTTCTTCAATCTCGACAAATCAGTTAATTAACTAAGTAGTTATCTAACCATTTTTTTGGGATTACGTCATATTGTCTTATTCAAGGGAAGGACCGGTACAAGTGGCTGATCCTCTAGAAGCATTATCTGTTTGACCTGTCATCAGCATAGGGGGCACCAAGGGTTAGTTTTGAGTCAAGCATATTCATCTGTGACTGACTTGCCGTGTAAAACATTGCTGAGGGATTTTGATTATGGTTGACAATTATTCCAATGTTTGGAAATGATTAATTAATTAGCAAGCAAAGTTAGTATGCAAGATATGACGCAATAAATGTGGGAAGCTTCAGTCATCCTCTTTCGTTTGCACTCCATCACACTCTCATGATTGGCCTTCTCCGCACGTAAGACTTACAACAAAGTTAAAGTTCCACTTTGATGCTGGTATTTGGACACTACTATAAAATATGGATTTAACAGTGTCAATTTTATGATATTTTTTTAACCAAGCATTGGAGGAGACTTTTAATTTTTTTTTAAAAAAAAATACATGTGACAGCTACAGCGCTTGAGCAGGAAAGCGCCATAGTTGCTTAATATATTGAATGGTACTTGCCTGAGAAAACACCATATAAAGTGTTATTTTTAAAAAAAAAATTAATCCCTTTACTACTATTATAAAAAAAGTGTGGCAACTATGAAATAATAGAAATTCCGTAAGTGTCAAAGTTCTATTACTATGATAGGATGCTTTCCTGAGAAAGTTTATTTATACTAAGAAACAAAAATTAAATTTAAAAATCAGTTTAGAAGTCAAAACTTAAAAATTAATCATCCATATTAAAAATGATTTTAATTTTTTTAATAAAAGCCCTTAGACGGCGCTCCATAATAATATAAACTACTGTGCAAGATATGGCCTTATATGACACATTAAAACAAAAAGCCGGCTAAAAAAAGGATTTTAATTTTTTTTAATAAAAGAGCTTTAGCCGACGCTTTAGAACAAAGTGCCGGCTAAGGTAGGCCTTAGCCGGCGCTTTATTTCAAAGCACCGGCTAAGGCGCCAACGTGAGACATCACACCTTGATAGTTCAAAACACCACGTGGTGCCTTGATAATTTCAAGGCACCACGTGTGCCTTGATAATTCAAAGCACCTTGGTGCGTTGAATTTTCAAGGCACCATGTGGTGTTTTGAATCACTAGTACAAAATTTTTTTTTAGACAATCACATTTAAATCGGTTATGGCAGATAAGGTTTAAAAAAATTGATCAGTGACAGTTTTGTAATTATATAGAACTTTTAAAACCAGTTCTAAAAAAACCGGTATTGAAAAAATTATTTAGACAAGTTATAAATAAAACTGGTCTTAAAATATCAAAATAATTTAAAACTTAAAAATTTGAACCTTTTAAGACCGGTTTTAATTAAAACCGGTCTTAAATGTGAAAAATTTAAAAAATATTTTCCCCCCTTTTAAGACTGGTTTTTATTAAAAACAAGTCTAAAATGTGAGCTTTTTGCCTGTATTTTTACTCCCGCGCCTAAATCCAGCATTTTATGAACCCTTTCTTTTCTTTTAGCCATTTCTCTGTGAGCTCTGTCCCTGCATGTTCTGAACTCGTCCATCACGCCTTCCTCATTTGCTCAACTTTCCTCTGTCATTACCGCTGCCATTGCTATGTTCGTCGTCACTATTCTTTGATCATCGTTACTCTCCTCCATCGCCACCTCTATTCTCCGTAGTGACCATTCTCCTCTGCCGTGACTTCCCTTTGTCAGTGTCATGAATTTGAGGACTTCATTTTAACCTTAGTCGACGCCACCGTGACTTTGGGTAGAATCTCACTCCTTGGTCTTCAATCGGGTTAGAGTTCTGTTAATTAAAAGCCCTAAACTTTTAGCTTGTATTTGCTTATTCTCAACAATATTAACTCTGACAATATAGTTAAACACGAAATAATTGCAGAAAAAAGTAATTAAGGTGAAAGGGAAAACTGTGTGATGACTTTATTACTACATATACGTTTTTCTTGTTTTGGACTGAAAGTAAATATGATACTCTGACTTGTGACATTGGGCTTGAAGTAATACCGTTCTAAGTTCTATTTTAATTTAGTGTGATTGTTTGATTGTTAGTGTTATTAATTTGTTGAAATAATACTAGTTTCAAATGGAGCATGTTAAAATTCGTTGAAATCTCTAAAACTCTATGATTGTTGTTTTTTGTCTATCCTTTTGCTATTGGATATAGGGTGTTACAAGTGTTGAGATATATATGAATCATAGTTGGATAAACGTTAAATGAACGAGTGTTAAATATGATAATGGGGTGAGGGGTTTTTCAGACTTCGCTAGAAGAAATGCCGATGATGGTAGTGGGAAGTTTTATTGTCCTTGTGTAGTATGTTTGAATGACAAGCGACTAAGTGCTGCAGATATATATAAACATTTAATTTGTGAAGGATTTTGTAAGAGTTATACAGTATGGGTATGGTATGGTGAAGAATTAGAAATGTCAAGTTCATCTCAACAGGGGGAGTGCCCTTTGATGATAATGACACGGATACGGATGATCAGATAGAAGATATTATTCATGATGTGGAGAAAAGGCTTTTAAGCAATCACATGCATATAGTAATATGTGTAGTGATGCTAAGACGACGTTGTACCCGGGATATAAAAAATACCAATTGTTGAAAGTAGTATTGAAATTGGTAAGCTTGAAATCACAGCATGGATGGAGCGACAAGAGTTTTTCATAAACGCTTGAGGATTTTAAGGACATGCTTCCAGATGATAATGTGTTGCCTTCTCGATACTATGATGCTAAGAAAATACTGTGTCCACTAGGGATAACGTATAAAAAGATCCATGCATGCCCTACTGATTGTATATTGTATAGAAAAGAGCATAAAGAAGAACAACAGTGTCCGATATGTGAAACCTCGAGGTACAAATCAAATAACGCCCCTACAAAAGTGTTGTAGTATCTTCCAATCATATCAAGGTTCAAGCGCTTATTTGCTAATAAAAGCGATGCAAAAAATTTGAGACTGCATGTGGATGAGAGGATATCCGATGGAAAGCTTCGACATCCGATTGATTCTTCTTAATGGAAGAAAATCGATCAATTATTTTCTGCCTTTGGTGAAGAGCCTAGGAACCTTAGGCTTGGGCTTAGCATGGATAGCATAAATCCATTTAGGAGCCTAAGTAGTATACATAGGTCATGACCTATTCTATTGGTAATTTACAAGTTATCTCCTATATTATGCATGAAACGAAAATACATCATGTTGTCTATGTTGATTTCGGGACCAAAACAACCTGGAAATGATATAGATGTTTACCTAGAACCCTTGATCGAAGACTTGAAAGAGTTGTGGGATGAAGGTGTTGATGTTTTTTATGCGAACAAGAAGGAGGTTTTTAAAATGTGAGCCATGATCTTTTGTATTATAAATGACTTCTCTGCATATGGAAACTTGTCAAGATATAGTATTAAAGGCCATAAAGCATGTCCGATTTGTGAAGAAGGAATATGCTATTATTAACTTTAACATGAAAGAAAGACAGTGTATCTTGGCCATAGGATATTTCTTAGACGAGGCCACTCGTATCATAGATTAAAGAAAGTTTTTTTTGGTAGACAAGAGTTTGAAGATGCTCTAAAGGCATTGACTGGGGAGTAAGTTTATGAAAAGGTGAAAAATATGAATGTTATCTTTGGTAAGACTACAAAGAATAGTAATGAAAAAAGTAAATGAAAAAAGAGGTTTGTCTTCTTCAATCTTCCATATTAGCCCAATCTTGATGTGAGACACTATATTGATTTCATACATGTGGAGAACAACGTATGTGATAGTTGTTAGATCTCTCATGTTTTGATGATAACAAATAATGGTATGAAAAAGATTTAATAAACAAATAAGTTTGAACAAAGTAATAACAGGGCAAATCATCACTTGAAGTAAGCACTAGAGTAATGAAGAAAGGCCAAGAGAAAAATCTGAGAAACTTCATCACTGGCGAAATTTCTAAAGGGTTACTCGAGTAAGTACTCGAGTAATGAGACAGAAACTTGAAGTAACCAGAGTCGACCTTCAAGTAACCTGCCAACGTTACTCGAGTAAGTACTCGAGTAATAAGGTAAAAGACTTCAAGTTGCTCTTGGCCTGCCAACGTTACCCAAGTCTGTACTCGAGTCCCCTACTTCAAGAAATATGTTGCTCTCGGCATTTTCAATCTTGCCAATGTTACTCGAGGAGCTACTCGAGTAATCCACTGGGATAAGCAAAACTTGAAGGTAATACTCGATTAACTTGATATGCTTTTATCACACTTCATTCGAGGCACTACTCAAGTATGCAGGTATTCCATTACTCTTTATCAAATATTTGAACTGGATTACTCGAGTCAGTAATCGAGTAATTTGCAATGTTATTTACAAAACACTTGAAGTAACTACCTGACTAAGCTATACAGAAAATTTATGTTTACTCGAGTAAGTACTCGAGTAACAAGGTAATCAAACTTGAAGTGCTTTCGGCCCTAAAATCCTGCCAACATTACTGGAGTGAAGCATCGAGTAACCTAAAGTTTATTTGAAAGATTACTCAAGTTACTACTCGAGTAACCTATGAAGTAAAGTGAACCATACCAGAGTAAGTACCCGAGTAAACAGGTATTTCCAAGTTTTGTAAATTTGTTTACTCCATGCACTACCCGATTAATGTAATGTTCATTTATTAACTTGTAGTTTATCAATACTCTCACGATGATACTTGAGTAAGTACTCGAGTAAACTTAATGAATACTCGAGTAACTACTCGAGTATGCAAGTTCAAAAATTCAGAAATCATTCCAACATTCATTGATTTGTTTCCTATGTGATTAACCCTTTACTATATTAGTATTCTTAGCTTATCTGCAGATAAACCATGAAGAAATCTTACCAAATAAGGAAAGTCAAATGCAACGTTCAAATGCTACTTACTGCCACCTACCGCAAACGGATATTTTTCAAATACTGGAAAAGTCAACAGTGGCTGCGCACACTCTAACGGGCATGAATAAAAATGTTCCAACAATCATTACCAACACATCTATATATATGGGAACATCCAAACAGAGAAAGAATAAGAACACACACACGAACGCATTATCAAAGTTCACGTTCAATACTCTGTTTTACATATACTTGTAATTCTGTACTTCAGTGATTCTTATTCACTCTGAGAGAGAGATATTTCATTCAAACTCAATATTTGTTATTAAGATAACTTAAGGTTGTGGAACCTTGAGTTGGGATTGGATTACAACTTGTAAGGGGGAGCAAGTGTCCAGGCGAAGGAACTTGCTTGTATTGAGGTGCCAAGAACCCACTGAATCTTGAAAATTATAGTGAAACTCTCAGAGAAGCTCTGAGGACTAGACGTAGGTCAAAGTGGTTGTGGCCGAATCAGTATAACTCCCGGTGTACACTTCGGTGATATTTTTCCTTACTCTTTACTGCATTATATTCACTGTCAAGGTTTATATTTGCAATGAAATTTTTAGTATCACCCAATTCACCCCCCTCTTGGGTGAAACGCTTGCTCTAACAATAGTATTGTTGGGACACTGCTTAACATACAAGGTAATTCTAAAGATGATGTGAAGGCAAGATTAAATTTGTAAGAAATGGAGATATGGGAAGACTTGCATCTACAGCCATATAGTAAGAGAATTTTTTGTCCTTCAGCTGCTTATACTTTTTCTAAGAATGAGAAAAGAAGCTTTTGTGAGTGTTTACATGGCATCAAAGTTCCTTTAGGGCATTCTTCAAATGTTAGGAAACTTGTGTTGATGAAGGACTTGAAGTTAGTAGGGCTAAAGTCTCATGATTGTCATGTCTTAATGCAACAACTACTTTCAGTAGCTATTCAAGGCATTGTCGAATATGATCTTTAACATATTTTGACTAAACTTTGTTTCTTCTTCAATGCTATTTGTAGTAAAGTCATTGAGACAGAAATATTGGATGAACTGGAAAATGAAGGATATCTGATCTTATGCCAGCTTGAGAAGCTCTTTCTTCCTTCTTTTTTTGACATCATGGTACATCTAATTGTTCATTTAGTCAGGGAGATCAAGTTGTGTGGCCCTATCTATTTACGATGGATATACCAAATTGAAAGAACTATGAAAATCCTAAAAGGGTATGTGAAGAACCCTAACCGGCCTGAAGCATATATTATTCAGAAATACGTTTCTGAAGAAGTAATGGAGTTTTGTCAAGATTACTTGTTAAATGTAGGACATATTGGACTTCCTGAACTTCATAATGAAGAAGGCAGTAGACGCGGGGCTTCAGTAAAGAGTGTGGATCCTGATAAATTGCAACAAGTTCACTTGTACATCTTGAATAATATTGATGAAGTTCAAGATGACATTAATGCTCATAAAGAAATTGTATGGAAAGGGAATAGTCGAATGATTGAACAAAGGTTAATTAGGGAGTATAACAAAACTTTTGCACATTGGTTCAAACAAAAGGTTGACAGAGAAAAATGTGTTTATGATACAATTAAATGGTTAGCACGTGGTCCTGAGATTGATGTCATAAGTTGGACTTCATTTGTGATCAATGGTTATACGTTTTACATGAAGTCCCTTGATGATAGGAGCACCGTCCAAAACTGTGGGATTATGTTAGTGGCTGAATCTATGCACTTCTCTAGTTCAAAAGATAAGAACCCTAGATTGGCAGCAATTCCTTATTATGGGGTTATTGAAGAGATTTAGGTGGTTGATTATGTTAAAATTAAATTTCTCATTTTCAAATGCAAGTGGGTTGATGTAAATAATGGTGTGATAATTGATCAGTTGAGATTTACATTAGTTGATCTGATTAGTAGAAGTTTTAGAGATGAACATTTTATTATGGCATATCAAGCGAAACAAGTGTTCTATATTACTGATCCGGCAAAAAAATGTGGTCTATAGCTCTCCAAGGAAAAAGGGTCGATATTAATCAGGAAAGTCATTCAATGAATGATCTTCTTGACACTCCTTCTTCTAGGGGTCTATCAAAATTGAACGAAAAAGATGAAGCAGACAATGAACATGACACAAGAAACGATCATCATGAAGGGATATGAGAGGATATCCCTTTATAAAACTACTTTCAAGGTTAGTTAGCTAAATAATTATCATAAACTATATTTGAATTATGTTTATTGTTATTGGTATATATAAATTGAAACTACTTTTTTTGATGTTGTCACAGGAAAATGAAGCATATGAGGTGTCTTAGTGTAGATGCTCTAAAGCCATCTAGTGATCATCAGCCTGAGAAGAGTGTGTATAAAGTATTTTGGCCATAATGAATAAGTGTTGATGATGATGATAAACTTTGTTTCCATTTCAATTAGTTTGGGTTGCTTGAGAAGACAGTGTATGAAGTATTTAATTTTGACCATAATTTTATGATTCTGCCTGTGATCGTGAGTTTATTCTGTCTATGATTCTATCTATGTCGTTGAAATGGTTGCTTGCTGAGTGAAATGTTTTAACAAAGGAAATGGCTGGCTTGCTGGTTGGGTAAATGTTTTAAATGGAGAAATTCTTTTTTTCTAAAAAAAACTTTTTAGACCGATTCTTTCCAAAACCGGTCTAAAAAGTACATTTTAGACTGGTTTTATGAAAAACCAGTCTTAAAAGTATTACTTTAAGACCAATTTTTTAGCTAAACGGTCTAAAAATGTAAACTTTTTAGACTGGTTTTTTTAAGAACTGATCTAAAAAGTTGAACTTTTTAGACTGGTTTCTTCGATAACCGGTTTGAAAATAATTATTTTTATAACGATTTTATAAATAACCGGTTTTAAAAATTTTTTTTAAGACTGATTGTTTAACCGGTCTAAAAAGTAGCAGATTTTAAGACCGACTGTATCAAAACCGCATCCAAAACCGGTCTAAAATGTCATTTTTAACCGGTCTTAAAAGTGATTTTTCCACTAGTGAATATTCAAGCCTTGATATTTTAAGGATTTTGGATGGCGTTTGGTTTTCAAGCATCGTAGCTTCTGTCTTTTTTTTTTAAAATTGGTTGTCGTTTTTTTTTAAATTGAGAAGCTTCAGCATTTTGACAAAAAGCGTCGTAGCTTCTCCCACCTTATAATTTAATTTCCATAACCTGTAGTTTTCATTTTCCCTCTTTCTCTTTAGATCTTCCATTTCCTAGAATTCTGTTGTTGTAGAAAGATTCATCTCCCATGTGTTTTTTCTTTCCTTGTCTCCGCCTCCTTCAAAAGCTCCCTAGCCCGTAAGTGTTTTCTTTTTTCAACATTTGGTTCACGTTTTCTTTTAGTTAAAATCTATCGTGAATCTTATATGTGTGCTCATAATTTTTTTCAGGTATTTATTTGAAGTATCAACACTCTATCTTCTTGAACTTCTTATACATTGTAAGTTTTTTAATTTTTGAGCTTACAAATATAATAATACTTAATTTAATCCTCTGTAGAAGTAATGTGCATAGCTCAAGTTTAAACAACTTAAATGCTGGAGTTCTTTTATGCATTATATATGAAGACACAATATTGCAAAAAATATGTGCTATGTTTTTTCATTTTGCTATGGATTGTATTGCAAATTACTGTGGATTTTGGATTATAAATGGAGGTTTTCATCAGGAAAAAAAAATAATAATAAAAAATTATTATTTTTTAAATAAAAGACTTCCTACGGCGCTTCTCCAGGGAAGTGCCTTAGGAAGTTATAAAATTATTATTTTTAAATAAAATCCTTCCTACGACACTTCTCCAAGGAAGTGCCGTAAGAAGTCATTTGACTTCCTATGGCACTTTCCTGAAGAAACGCCATAGAATGTGATATTTAAAAAAAATAATAATAATCAAGTTACGATACTTCCATATATTCAAGAAGTGTCGTAGTTTGTTTTAACGGCGCTAGACGCTATGACGTTTCCTAAGCGCCATAGTATTCTTTAAATTAAGTGCTGCAGCTTGTGTTTTTTGTAGTAGTGGGATCTGCTTTGGTGATGTTGTCATTTTATTCTCTGGTTGGGTTGTTCTTACCTTTATGCCTTAAATGGATTCCTGTCGTATGTTGTCTGGCTTCTCACATTCCATTTGCTATGTCTAACTTGGGCTTACTTCCGTAGAGACGAAAAGATGAAGGACCCTGAAAAAGAAGAGTAAATTATTACTACCTCTGGTCTTAAATATAAGACAGAGTTAATTTTTTTTTGGAAAGATTGAGGAATTTAAATAAGTTACTTAATCATATCATATATATATTATGTATCTTTAGATTATATGTTAATTTATTAGTCAAACTAATTAATTTGAAGAAAAAAATAAAAATAAAATATTTTAAAGTAATTTAATTAGCTTTCTTAATTTCTTTAAAAAAATTAACTTTATCTTATAATTAAGACAGGAAGAAGTAGTAACTAAGATTTGCCCTAGAGGTTTGGGCCAGAGCATAGGAATCCACATTCCCATGCTCATCCCCAATTGTGTTTTGGGATGAGATATATCCATCTTGTGTTTCAAATGTTTTTTTGTTAATTTTTTATTTGTTTGAGTTAAGTTGTATTTAATAGCATGAAGTATTTTTTTTTATGATACTGGATATACTAAAAATTGATGAATTTGTGATACTAAATGCTATTGAAAAATACTTTAAGGTGTTTTGCACTAAAAATTAATTAATTTCATATACCGAGTGTTACTAGAAAAATATTTCAAAATGCTGGATATACTAAAAATTAATTAATTTAAGTTACTAGGTGCTACTGTAAAAATACTTCAAGAGCATACAATTTAATCCAAATAAATAAAAGGAAAAATTTCAAAAAATTACTTTGGAAATTGTAAAAGAACGATTCAGTACATTGAAAATAGGAAAGGATAGATTAGTCAAGTGTCAGAAGAACAGAGAAATATGAGATTTTGAAATCTCAGCCAAATGAGGAAAATGTCCTTCAGCCCTTCATCCCCCCACTTCAGAATAACAATATGATTATCGTAATTAACAACTCTGGATTTGACATTAACAACTCCAATGTCTTTTTTCACAACTAACAAGTTTTAGGGCCAATAACAACACTTATATCTTAATTAACAACTCCTGATTCGACATTAAGAACTTTAATTTCTTCTTTCACACTTTAGAAGTTTCAGGGCCAATAACAACACCTATCTTTTAATTAACAACTCCAATTTCTTCTTTCACACTTAACAAGTTTCAGGGCCAATAACAACTCATTTCTCTTTATTAATAATACCGTATTCTACATTAACAACCACACATTCTTCCTCCACTTCGGAATAATAACATCTATCTCTTAATTAACAACTCTTGATTCGACATTAACAACTCCAATTTCTTTTGTCACACTTTATAAGTTTCAGGGTCAATAACAATACCTATAACTTAGTTAACAACTTCGGATTCGATATTAACAATTCCAATTTATTCTTTCACATTTAACAAATTTCAGGATCAATAACAACACCCATATCTTAATTAACAACTCTGAATTCGAAATTAACAATTTCAATTTCTTCTTTCACAATTAACAAATTTTAGGGCCAATAACAACACCTATATCTTAATTAACAACTCCGGATTCGCCACTAACAACTCCCATGTTGTTATTTTGACTGAGGGCTGAAGGGCATTTTCGTCATTTGGTGGAGATTTTAAAATCCGAGATTCCTCTGCCCGTCTAATCCTCAACTGATTTGTCTTTTTCCATTTTCAATATAATGAATTGTCCTTTTACAATTTTCAATGTATTTTTTTTTGGAATTTTCCCTAAATAAAAAGACATAAAAAAACTAAAAAAATGAAAAAATGGAATCCCTCACCTTCAAAATGCTACCGTTTTGGGGATGAGCATGCTAAGCAGGGCATGCAAACCCTATTATAATGTGTCTCCATCTAATGTCTCTTGTAATGCCATAACTTTTCAAATATTTTTTTTCTTTCAATAGTTATATATTATATAAAATGAATGATATTTTGATATCTTATAGATATGAAATGATACAATTTTGAAGTACTTTTTACAATTTCAAGGAAATATACTTTAAAATTGTGTAGTTTTGATTTATTTTTTGAAAATATCATCAATAATAAATGATGTTTTGTTTTATGTTTGTTTAAATCAGAGGAAAAAAAAAACTCTCTTATTTCTTATCCAACTAGAAAGGGTTACAATATATAGACTCTAGAGAGAGTAATTTGTAGAGAAAATAAAGGGATTGCAATAAGATATTATATCTTAAATTGGAAGCACTAAATTAGGGATTACAATTAATGAGAAAATCATGTGATTCTCTAATTTAAAATTTAAATAAATTTCAGACAGGAGAAGGGTATCTCCATTGATTTCCCTATCCATTTACTCTCCATTAAAGGTATCTACCATTAGATGAACTGTCAATGGTTGAGATTTAATAATATGTAAAGAATATTATTATAATAAAAATCTACCATGGTAAATTTCAACTATTAAAAGTTTATCTAATAGTAGATACACTCAATGGAGAGTAAATGGAGAGGAAAATCAATGGAGACATCCCCCTCCCATTAGACACTCTCCCAAAGCTGGAGAGTAGATATCAATCATTCTTAGCTTGCCTCAAAATTCTTCAAACTTAACTTTGCCTAGTGCTTTTGTCCTAACGTCTGCAATCTGGTCTGTAGATTATAGTGGGATAGACTCATGGTACCTTCTTCTATCTTTTCTTTAATAAAGTGTTTGTCTATCTCAACATGCTTTGTTCTATCATGAAATACTAGGTTCTTGACCATTTCAATGCTGGTCTTGTTGTCATACCAGAGCTGCATTGATCCCTCATGTGGGATTCCCAACTCCTTCAGTAACTAGATGATCCAGATTTCTTCACATACTCCATCGTTAACAATTCTCAGCTCCACTTTTGCACTACTTCTTGACACCATAATTTGTTTTTTAATTCTCCAAGTAACCGTATTTCACTACACATATGTGCAATTGTTGAACTCTTATTCTCTCTATCCCTTGCATGGCCTGCATTGGTATAGATTTTGATGTTTTTTGCTTGAAGTGAAACGTTACTGTGTTGCTTATGTGATGTCGATTTTCCTTGTCCTGGTTGTAGAAGATGAGCATTTACTTGAAGACAAAAATCAGATTATGGTTATGTTAAGGCCATTTCATTTTCTGCTTTCCAAATGCTTTATCCATTGCATTTCTTTACTCTATAGCATTCTTTTTCTCTCCTCATTTGATATTTGCAAAGAAGAAGCTCGTTATACATAGATGGCTTTTTGAATCATTCAATTTAATATATATATATAAATATATATATATATATATTGATAGTTAAAAAATTATATGAGTATTAACATTACTCTCAGGCTAAGGAGCAGTCTGCGATGCTTGGTGTTATACATCTATTAGATCTATAGTTTTGCAACTGGAAGACCGTGAATGAAGAAGGTGACAAGAAGAAACGCCGTTAATAATATTAATGATGATGTGTTTAAAAAATACAAATGGTATTCATATATTGGTGAACTAAATGTTCAATATATCAAGTATTGGACCTAAGTTTTCTCCATTACCAAAATCAACAAAAAAATGAAATGTAAAAACAAAAGCTAACCACAATCAAAATGTTAAACTTAGCACTTCATGGGGAAAAAAAAGTAAACAGGGGATGAATTTTCTATATAATTAAATAGATTATCAACATAAAGAGGGGGAATGAACTAATATAATTGCTTAATACATCTCGTATGAAAAAATATAACTTTTTTTAAAAATATAAATAAAGGAAACAAGAAAATAGTAGGAAATAATCATCTACAAATTATAACGTGGGATGGATGTCGCTATTTCTAAGTCAAATCAAATCAATATCCATATTTTGTATAAATAATAAATAAAATTTAAGAAATAATCAAATCATTTTTAAATATGATTACTTAATAATCAACTATGAAAAAATATAAAAAATGAAATTATGAAATAAAAATCTATAATGTGGGACGATGATGTCACCATTTCTAAATAAAATTATCAAATCAATAATTTGCATCAATAATAAATAATTTTTTTTTTAAAAAATAAATCAAATGATTTTAAGTATGATTACTTAATCAATCAATTTTGAAGAAATATAAAAAAAAATACTATAAAATAATCATCAATAAATTATATTTATTGATAATTTTTTTAAGCAATGATGTTTTCCCCATTTCACTCTCATGATAAGAGTCTTTAATATTGGTTTCATCAATATTTATTTACAAGCAATACATTTGGGACTTTAGATAATTTAAAACAGATGGTTTATAAAATAATTACATGATTTATTATGATTACAAATAAATATTGCTTATTGTGCATGCAATAAAAAAATTGTCCAATCATAAAGGCTAAATTAGATAATAAATATTACACACATCATAAAACAATGTTTTAGAATCATAAAATGTCCTTATGTGCTTGAGAAGCTTCGGAACCTCAAAATGTTATATATTAGCTTTTTCATGCAATACACGGGTAGCAACACTTATTTATGCTATTTACCATAGTAGATTTTTGTTATATTTAATGTTATAATAAAATTTCTATATAGTACTCTCTCCGTCCTTATATATAAGGTCCTTTCAACTAAATCGTGGGATTCTAGAAAATAGTTAAAACTACTTTAAAGTAATAAATATATAGGAAATATAACTTTTTCCCTAAAGATGCCCCTATTTATGAATGAGTAAAAAAGAAAGAGTAACAATGAGAAAAGGAAGAAAGAGAATGCATGGTAAATAAATGATGTGAGAAAATGAGGGCAAAATAGGTAAAAATATATTTATTATTGAGACAAAGTCAAATGTGATCTTATAAAAATGGACAAATTTATTCAAAATAAAAATGATCTTATATATAAAGGGACGAAGGGAGTATTAAATCCTAACAATTGAAAATTGGAAAAATACTTACATACTCTACGAATACTACCTCATATGTATTCTGAGTAATTAAAGTACAGTAACTTCTCTTATTTTAATCCTACGTGGCAATTGAGTTATCCGGAGAAATTTAAATATTAAGATTTTAAAAAACAACAACTCATGGGAGACTATTGCATCTTTTTTTTTTTTCTAAATAGGAAGTTTATGGGAGTAATTTAATTAATTTTTTAATCTTTTCAAAGAAATCAACTGTATGACAGGGGAGATTACTAATTTATAAAAGTAATAAATTAATAATATAATATTACTCTCTGCGTCATCGTCAATAATTCATGTTATGAATCTGAAAGACGTCAGATTCCTTACGTCATACTACTCTTCGAGACTTGAGCAGGGCTCCCTTCGACATGCTTTATTTAACGAACTGAAAGGTTTAGGAGTATTCTATAATTTTAAATTTCACGCAGATTAAAATTTGATTATTACGGTCTTTATTAGATTCAAAAAAGTTGTAACATGAGAGAATGCAAGAAATTCTCAGTTCATTAAACTCTGGAGTTTAACCAGAATTATTGGATTGTCATATATATATATATATATATTATATTAAATATATATATATATATTATTAAAAAATATAAACATAAAGTTATTTATTAGACTTTTTTGATAAAAATATTTTTTATACACATAATTAAAGATCAAACTACTGGCAACATAATTATCTTCCTAGGTTACGTTATTGTCACAAATTATTAACCTTTGACCCACTGTCCTAAGTAAAAGTTGAGTGTCCTCTCAAACCCCATAGGCTTATTCCAACGAAATTTCCCCGACCCTTGTCCCACATATTACTTGAAAGAGGAGGCTTATTTGACCCTTCTTTTGGGTGATAATACTAATTTGACCTTGTTTTTTAATATAAACTGAAATCATTGATCTGCTAATAAGCAAACAACATGCACACTAGTCTAGGCACTATAAAAAAAATGTAATTTGGTAGCGATTAAAAATGGGTATTAGTAACGATTTTAACCGCTACTAAATCGTATGTTACAAGAGGTTTTATAGCGGTTATATAAAACCGCAACTCAAGGAAAAAAACCGCTACATGATTTGTAGCGGTTCAACCCAACCGCTACCAAATCTTTATGAGTGAAATTTTTTTTAGAGATATTTGTAGCGGTTATATAACGGCTACAAAAATAAAAAACTGAAATTTTGAAGGCGGGAAAAGAGAAATGAATTTTTTTTCTATTTTGTAGTGGTTAATAAAACCACTACTACTTTTGAATTTTTGATGAAATTTGTAGCGGTTATCCAACCGCTACTAATTTCATAAAAATTCAAAATTCGCGTTAAAAAATTAATTTCAGTTTAAAAAAGGCGCGTTAATTAGTAGCAGTTTATCAACCATTACAAAAATTTTAAAAAAATTATTAAAAAAATATGATCATTTGTTTCTGTTTTTCTAATATTAAATAAAATACTTTATTTTTTTTTTATTTTATCTAATTCAATTAGCTTATTATTCAATAGTTTAACTTATTTATAAATTAAAAGGAATAATTTAATTTAATTAGATTAGTATAAAAATTGTATTGATAATATTATTAAGGATATGTAGGTAATAAGGAACTATTATGTTGTTTACTATAATGTAATTATGTATGAAAAATAGATGAAAATGAAATAAAGTTGTAAAATATCTAGAAAAAAAATGGTGAGAATAAATTTTATACAAAGGAAAGAAATATTGAAAAAAAAATTAAAAAACTTGTTACCATATTTGATCGTATTGTTCAGTTCCTCAACTCATCCAAAAGAAGTTGTAAATGAGAGAAAATGAAAGAAATGTAAGGTGAAAAGAAAGGGGGGAGTGTTTGAAATGAGTTGTGGTAAGGGTATTTATAGGGATTCACGTACCATTTGCAGCGGTTAATGTATCCATTTTGTAGCGGTTTTCATTTAGTAGCTGTTATTTTTATTGTTGTAGCAGTTTTAATTAGTAGCGGTTATTTTTATTTCTGTAGCGGTTATTAAACCGCTACAAATATTAATTAATTAATTTTTTAAATTTTTTTCCAATTTTTTTTAAAGACAAAAGATTAATTTGAATTTGATCATTCATCGTCGCCATCCCTCCGAGCTGCCCCCTCCCTCTGCCCCCTGTTCTGCTGCTGCCACCCCACAAAATTGGTCTGGGGACCTCAAGCGCCTTCCCCCTATCCTCTCTCGAAGCCATATCAACTGTGAAAATTAAAAAAAAAATTTTAGTCACATTATTATGTAAAAATATAATAAAAATATAAATACAAATAAAATACGTCTTATCTCCTTACCTCAAGTACAAATACCAAGAAATACTGCAACAAAAACTCTTTCACAGACGTCTGAATGCTCAAATCTAAAGAAAACACTCAGAGAAACTTCAGGAAACAAAATGAGCAAACGGAGAAATGAAGGAGGAAGGAGAGTTTATATAGGCGGAACGTTTGTAGCAATTATTCAAATAACCGCTACATAAACCGCTACAAATAATTTAGGGGCGGCTAAACTTTGTAGCGGTTCTAATATAACCGCTATAAATCACAAAAATTTTTGGAGTTCTGTAGCGGTTAAGGTATATAACCGTTACAAAATATGCGACGTTTTTTTTAAATTTTGCAACGGTTTTATTGATCAAACTGCTACAAATAACCGTTACACTGTTCGCGTGCCATGTGGCTCGAAAACTGTAGTGGTTTTAATTTATTAACCGCTACAATTAAACCGCTACAATTTTTAGCGGGAAATTCGCGCCATATTTATAGCGGTTTTACCTAGATAACCGCTACAAAAAACGCAGCCAATCTGACGCGCCACTTGGCGCGTAGCTTGCCGCTACAAATTTGTAGTGGTTTGGGTTAAAACCGTTATAAATGTTAATATTTATAGTGGGTAATTATAACCGCTACAATGTCACTGCTACAAAATATTTTTTTTTTTTTATAATGAGGTTCTTACTTCAACCTCCACCACATCCGGCCAAGTTGGTATTTGATCTTTTGTTCTAAACACCCGTTTAGTAGTGTCAGCTCTGTTCTTTTATTTTTTATTTTTTATTTTTGCCAGCTCGGTTATTTTTTTAGGAGATGCCAATGATTATTACGGTATTTATTAGATTCAAAAAAGCTGTATCATGAAAGAATGCAAGAAATTCACTTTTTGTAAGAGTTAAACAAGAGGTTTACTTTCATGGTAAAAAAATGAGAGGTTTTACTTTGATCATAAATATAAGACAAAATTTACTTTATCTCTCAAATTTATAATTTTTTCAAATTATCTTATTGATTGTGCATGTTAAGACGTTTCAATCAATGATAGTTCTAATGTATATACATGATTAAATATGGTATTTTAGATGAACTAACATATATTTATTACAAATAACTAATTTAACTACCTGATTTTCTTTACATCCGCAGATTAGTTCCAATTTTGAGCTTCCACGCATGTTTGTCAAGTATTCATAAGTTGCGCCTGAATTTATTCTCTATTTAAACGCACACATGAATGGAAGCAAAATGTATGCTGCTGGAACTAAAGAATCTTGTAGTGCATCTTGCATCCTAAAATATTTTTTCATGCACGGCTAGCGCTATAAAGTATTTTTTAATGCATTTGAAACCCTAAAATGTGTTTTTAAGTATCTTTAATGGATGTACCTTTAGGCCTTGTTTGGTATAAGGCACTGATTTTGATGGACTGGGATTGGGAGTGGTATTGGGATAGTGATAGGTATTGGGACTGGGGTTGAAGGTTTAAAATACGTTTGGTATGTGGTAATATTTAGATGGAATACTTGAATTGATTTTATTTTATAATCCTTCATAAATTATGAAAAATTAAAATATCCTTATTATTAAAATTGATAGTTGGCATTTTTGTCTGCAAAATATTATAAACGGGGATATTTTTATCTCTAACATTTGCAATCCCGGGATTGAAAACGCAATACCAGGGGGGAGGTGGTTTTGCAGCAATCCCACTTTCATGGTGCTCCTAATCCCTGGTTATCTCCATTCTCTCATACCAAACAATACAATTTGGCTCAATCCCTGACCCAATTCCAGTCCCTACCCCCCAATGCCGCGTACCAAACAGGGCCTTAAAGTAAGATAGATATTCATTTACTCTACCTTCTAAATCTATAATTCTTTTCTAAATTATTTATATTAATTGCATTTTTAAAAGAAAAGTTTTCATTAACATGGATAATGATTAAAAGGGAACAGGGATATTTTAGAAAATTTAATATATATATATATATATATATCAAAGTTAACTATTAACTAATTTTATTAATATTTGTACATTAGTTATTTACCTCTTATAATTAGATTAGTTATCTCATTTTCACCTTTATACAAAAAATTGGAGGAAATATTAAATAATATATACTCTCTTTGGTCCATATATAAGTCACTTCCAACTAATTCATGAGAATTAGATTTTGACATTTAACTCATTAAATTTGTCTTGAATTAAAAAAATTCCAAATTTACGTGTATTAAATGAGGTTTGGAAGAAGAGAAAAATACAAAAAGTCATGTTTAAGTATTAATTAACTTAAGTGACAAAATTAAAAAATAAGTATTAATATTCCGCATGTGACTTATATTATGGGTTAAAAAATATCCTTCTAGGAGCTATTTGTACTATGAAGTAGAGGAGTAATATTGAACATTTCGCCCTTCTGTCCTTTCTGTAAGAGCATACAATTTGAAATACTTTGATCCTTTTTATAAGATCCCAATAAAAATTGTTTAAATATTTAATTTTTTTTATTTTTACCTCTTATTAATTATACATATTGTATTAATTAAAAATTAGTGATACTTATATTTATTATATTTCTTTCTCTTACTTGCTCCTCATAAATAAGGGTATACTTAAGAAAAATGTTTATTTCAAACACACTTATTGTTTTAACTAATTTTAATCACATTCTTAACCTATATAATTTGGTTATCAGATTTTTATAAATAATAACGGAGGAAGCAGAAGAAAGGAAGGATCAGATTCTGGAAATGCGAAAGGGTTTGGTAAAGGCCTAGAAGGACGATGAAAAGGACGGAAAGAAATAAAGATCAGTGATGGATGAGAAGATAGGGTTGAAAGCGAAGGAACAAGAAAGTGTGTAAGAAAAAAGATGCCCTTTAATGTTTGAAGTAATTATGGAATATTATTATTATGAAAGAAAAAGTGTGCTTTCATGTTTTGGAAATATTAATATAACATGAATCATTCTGAGATTCAGTTTGACAAAAGCAAGCTTATCGCCTTGTCGATGGCTTTGTCGGGTTCCCTGAAAAGACTTATTTAAATTAAGACTAAATTATACAAAATCTTCCAAATTTTTAGTCATTTGCATGTAAACCCATAACTTTTCAACGTTTAAATTTAACCTTCTAAAATTTAACCCCCAGTGGAAAGTGATTTTATATATTTGTTCTACATTGCAATTGAAAGCAGTAAAGGGGCAGAGGTAAATTACAACCAGAAATGAGTATCTCAATTTGGTTTTTCGGGATAGGGATTTATGAGATCCAGAAAGATCTTGTAAAATTTGAATGATTGAATATTTCAAAAGCATAGATCCTACCAAATAAAAAGAAGACATCTTCACGATCGAATATTTGAGGATATTCGATCTGCAGGATGAGGGAGACTTTTTTTTTTTTTTTTTGAAAAAAAAAAGAGTTGAAAGGTTGGAAGGAAACTATGCGGATGAAGACTGCAGGGAGGAGGCACCAAGTAAACAAGGGTTTTTTAATGATAAAATTACAATTTAACCCTCATGTAAAAAAATTTCATATATTTTTTTTGCCCTGAAAAAAATACTCATATATAATTGCTATAATATTATTATATTACATGGGATGCCGCACACTGGATGGTAGGTGTCTTTTATTTCCCATATGATGCGGCGATTTTCTTTAAAAAGGTAAGGGTTCGTAGTAAACAATTGAAAGATTAAATTATTTTGAAATGTCAGGGTTACATACTCAGAGGTTTTTATATAATTTATCTTAAATTAATAATATACCGGTATATTCTCATTTTAATGGCCATATTATTAAATTTCTGGGCGCCCAAAATCCGCCCCTCCCCCCAAGGAACCACAAATTAGGTTATTACTAGCACATAATTTCTTCGCATATCGAGATCTTCTTGACACTATTTAAGATGAATCATGAGACACCCAACACTCAGCAGAAGAAAAGAGAGACGAGCAGCCACTAGCTGAAAAGACCATTGGAAGAAGCGCCTGTCCTACAAACCTCCAAACCTGATAGAGACCATGGAGGTCTCATTTTCCATCGCTCTTCTATGCAACGGCCTTCTTCTTCATAAAACTTGCACCAAAATTCCCAACTTCATACTGGGATCACGACCTGCTTTGATGATGCTCTCGTTTTTTGCCCTCATTGCCTTGTTCTTACCTTTATACCACAGTCTGGTTGATTTTATCTATAACTGTTTCAAAAGGCTGGCCAATTAATCAACTTGATGTTCACAATGCTTTTCTTCATGGCTTCTTGACTGAAAATGTTTACATGCAATAACCTACTGGGTTTGTCCATCCGGATTTTCCTTCTCATGTGTGCAAATTATGACTAGCTATTTATGGCCTTAAACAAGCACCTAGAGCCTGGTACGCTAGACTAAGCTCTAACCCATTTGAACTTGGATTCACCGCTTCAAGGTCTGATTCATCTCTCTTTGTTTATCATACTTCAAGCCTCACCATCTTTGTCCTAATCTATGTTGAGGACATTATTGTGACTGGTTCCTCTGTTGAAGCCATTGATGAACTTGTTATGCTTCTTAACAAATCCTTTCCAATTAAAAATCTTGGAAAACTAAACTATTTTTTGGGTGTTGAAGTTTTATCTTCATCCACTGGCTTACTTTTGTCTCAACGCAAATACATATTGGATCTACTAGACAAAGCTAAAATGTCTAATGCTATACAAGTAAGCACACCCATGGCATCCAACTCCTACTTGACTGCTTATTCAGGATCTGATTTTGGCAATCCCCATCTCTAGAGAAGCATCGTAGGTAGCCTGTAGTATAAGCTTCACTCGACCGGACATCACCTTTGCTGTGAACCGAGTATGTCAATTTATGCATAGACCAAAGGATCATCATTGGACTGCAATCAAGCGCATTTTGAGATATCTTCGTGGAACAGCACATTTTGCACTCCACATCAAACCGTCTCATTCACTCATCATTTCTGCATTTTCAGACGCTAATTGGGGAGGTAATCCAGATGATTTAAGATCTACTGGTGCCTTTGCCATTTATTTTGGCCCAAATCTCATTGCATGGAGGTCCAAGAAACAACCCACAATTGCTAAATCAAGCACCGAGGCAGAATACAAAGCCATAGCCACCGCTGCAAGTGAAACCATCTGCCTTCAAAACTTACTCTATGAATTACACATATTCCTTCCAAAAGCACCATTCCTATATTGTGACAACCTTGGGGCAACTTATTTGGTGGCCAATCCAATCTTCCACTCCCAGGCCAAACATATTGCTCTAGACTATTAGTTCGTGAGAGAACGACTAGCTGCTGGTCTTCTTAATGTTCTGCATATCTCATCTCGTGATCAAATCGTAGACACTCTAACTAAACCTCTTCCTACTCCGACGTTCAATATGCTAAGATCGAGTCTCACCGTGTATCCTACCCAGCTCAACTCGGGGGGGAGTATTGAAGTTCCTCATAAAACAAAGCCCACACAGCCCAAATAAATAATCGATAAATCACTCTAGATCCTTCATACACAGTACATACGTGTCTATACAATATTGGCTGTATATTTCCCTATATAGTGACAACAGTGTATATGAAATTCAAGAAGAATGGAATAAACAATTGGCAGCTATTATACTTTATCGATTTTGTCTTCTTTATCTTTAATGCGCTGATAGGATCTGCCTTGGTGATGCTGTTGTTTTATTCTCTGGTTGGGTTGTTCTTACCTTTATCTTTATGCCTTAAATGGATCCCTGTCGTATATTGTCTTGTCTGGCTTCTTTCATTCCATTTGCTATCTCTGCTTGGGCTTACTTCCGTAGAGACGACAAAGATGAAGGACCCTGAAAAAGGAGCGTAAATTGTTAGTAAGCTCCGCTCTAGCGGTTTGGGCCGGAGCATATTATAATTTGTTTTCCTTTTTTTTTTTTTTTGATAAAACAAGACAAAAGCAACAACTAACTCAAAGACATATCAGCACGAAGACATTCCTCTAGGAAGGACGGTGCCGTACGAAAACCATGAAAACCCAACTCAATACTGTGTGCTTCCCGTGCCAGTCGGTCTGCAGCGCCATTACTCTCGCGACAACACCAGACCACGTTCGCATGCCACTCCTGCTCCAGCCACCGCCTAATATCCGTGAGCAGATCAATCTGGGGGTGATGGTCAGACCAACCCGAAGAGAGCAACTCAACAACCTCCCAACAATCCGTTTCAACCTCCACCCGTGTCCACTGTAATTCCCATGCTCTCTTTAAAGCCCATAGCACCGCCCAAAGTTCAGCATGCAGACTTGTACCATTGCCGATGTGGAACATAAACCCATCTTGCAACTTTCCTTCATAATCCCGTGAGATCCCGCCACATGACGCCGCAACACCTCTACAAGAGCCATCTACATTATATTTGAAACAACCCACAGGGGGGGTTGCCACCGTGGGACTCTTTCCCTCTCTAAATGTAGCTTACAGAGGTCCATACTTGAACAAGCCACAATAGCCTTCACCTGATAAAGAACCTGAGAATAACTCTTCAAATTTCCATCAAATATCCCAGCGTTCCTATTCATCCAGATCTGTCTACTAGTCACTGCAAACCATGATGACCAACTCACTTCCGCAACCATGCACCGTTGATTGAGATTCCACATAACCCAGCTGTACGATCCATTTAGAGCGAAGAACTTGTTACAGAGTTGTTGAGGCACCAAATATTCCCATATAGGCCTTGCATATTTGCAGTCACGTAAAGCGTGTAAGGTATCCTCAAAACCGCTCAGACACAGACTGCAAGTAGCTACTGATTGAAACCCTCGAATCACTCTAGAATAATTAGTAAGCAAGCGATCTCTACAGCACAACCATAGGAAAGTTTTACACCGTTGTAATGTCCCCAACATTTCAAATATTTTTTTTTTCTTTTCATCGTTAGATTTTATATAACATAAGTGATATTTTGATATATTGGTATAAAATGATGCAATTTTAAATTTTGTTTTACAATTTTCGAAGTAAAATACTTTAAAATTGTGCAGTTTTGATTTATTTTTATTTGAAAAAAAAATAAAATCCATCAATTTATGCTAATGATATATCAAAATATAACTCGTTATTTTATATAGAATCTATTGATGAAAAAACATTTGGGAAATTGAGGTGTTAGAAAGAGTATTAGAGGGAGCTACACATGAGAGACCCAAACCCCACCTATCATCAAGTTTGCTTCTACATTTTGTGCTTATTCGTCATTATATCTTTCCTATCATTTGGATTTTGAAATCTTGCATCCTACTTTTTTATTAGTTTAGTACAAGTACAAGTACAAGTCCAAGTGAGCCTTGGTATTTTGAAAATAAGAGTTTGGCTATGATTACATTGTTCCATCCGACTTCATATATAAAATGAAAAGAGTAAAAAAGTGCAATTAGAACATATATGAAGTCTAACGGATGCAAAGTTCTAAGTCATGGGAGAATTTTTCAGTTTCTTAAGGTTTGAAGCTAATGAACAATATAATTCTGTCTAGCTATCAGTTTATTAAATTTCACAAAAATGCAACCTCTTGGTCTTCAATATACAAGGTAAGATTCAAACTTTATACTTCGGTGTTTTGAATCTAAAAGTAGCTCTTTTTTACCCAGAAAAAATCGTTCTAATATATACTAGCACTATAAGTTTCTTGCATAATATGACATGATACCAGCTTTAACTTGTTGAAAATCTAAAGGCGTAACAAGTGTATAAAAAAAGGCCGTAGTAATAAGATTTGTATAAAATATAGAATCATAGAATATGACACGGAAGTAAAACTCCAAAGAAGACTTCAACGTTGGCGGCTAATTCCCAGCTTCAAATCTAACACTCAATTCCATTCTCAAGTTGAATTTCATCACAGAAAATCATGAGAATGGAATTGAGTGTTAGATTTGAAGCTGGGATTTGGGAATTGGGCTCCAACGTTGAAGCTTTTGAATCTCAACTGTCGTGACGTGACTGTCTTGTTCTTTAGAGACCACAAAGACACCGGTGACCTTGAAGGATGATTGCCGGCTTCTCTGCACCTCTCCAGCCCTTCTCTTCTTTTATTTAAACTTTATAAAGATCCTAGGTGGCGCTGAGTTGGAAGAAATTTTAGGGATGTTTTGCCCTATAAGATTGAGTTAGAGATGAAAAGGATAAAAATATAAAAATTGAAAAGATAAGGGACTGAATTATGAATTATAGGCGAATCAAAAATTGAGGGACTGAACGGCACGTATCGAGATATAATTAAGGGATTATGTTATAAGTGAATTAAAAATTGAGTGACTAAAAAAATTAATTTTTCCTTTCCTTTTCAACTATAAAGGGGCATTTTAGTCTTTTAATAACATTAGAAAAGCGCTAATTAGGAATTCATCAAGTATAAGACTAAATTTTAATTTTGATATTTCAGTTGGATTTAAATAGAATTTTTTCTATATCCCTTCTCTTTTGATTTTGATTAATTTTTCGCCTTCTATCCTCTCACACCATCGTTCATTATGAATGCTCTTGATCTTCTTTTATTGTTTTTAACCTTACTATTTTTTCATAAAAATCAATAGACATATGGGTATATTTTATAGGAGAATTGGAGAATTGCCCATAAATCCCTATTTAAAAATTTATTTGTATAATGAGACCTAGAATCATATAAAGGTGTAAGGTCCTTTAATGGAATTAATTGTGATAGTAGAATGACAAAATTATCCTTTGTGCTAATGATGTTTCCATATGTACAAACGATCTTTCCCTACTGTTCAAACAATCTTCCATTTATGTAATTCATCTTCCTTAGTACAAATCATCTTTACTTTGTGCAATTTACCTCTCTTATATACAATTCATTTTCTCTATGTACAATTTATCTTCCTTATGTGCAAAATTAGACACTAATATGCAAATTATGTTTTGTGCAAATGCCCTTGATGCAAATTATCTCCCCTTATGTGCAAATGATCTTCCCTTCGTACAGTTTATCTTCCTCAGTGCAAACTCTCTTCCATTTGTGCAACTTAACTTCCCTTATATGTAAATCATCTTTTCTTTATACAAGTTAACTTCCTTTATGTACAATATATCTTCTTTATGTACTATCCATCTTCCTTATGTGTGAAATTAGTCCCTAATGAGCAAACGATATTCGCTTTTTGCAATTCATCTTATTAAAGTTTGCACGCATTGAAGTTGTATTGCATTATGTTACACATGTTAAAACAAATCCTGTGTACAAATGACCTATGTTCAAATCTTATGTAGATTACAAAAAGTCAATACACCAAAACTTGTATCTATATAACCTTGAAGCAGCATAAACGACTTTGTCTTATTCGTAGCTTTCCCTACTTGAATGCTGTGCATGACCTAGATCCGATGTTTATTCTTCTCAAATGTTAGTATTGGGAAACACACCAATCTGTCTGTCTGAGCTTGATGGTAATGCGCTTGATGTCGAGATATGTCTCAAAGTACAAGCATATCAATTTCATTATACCAATGTTGCAAGCAATAATGGCATTGCTCTTCATATTCCTCATGTGATCAACCATGATGATATCCTTGTTGCCGATGGTAGTAACAGAAATGTCAGCAACAAAAGCAACATCCTCGAAAGCTAGAACTTCGAGACCTTCCATGAGTACTTGAAGGGCACAAATGGGGTCAATTTCGATCGCAATCACACGAGCACTAGCGTGCTTCAAGGCAGCATCACAGCCAAGAGTGTTTTAAATTTTTGGTAAAAAATGACAAACATAAAACCAGGTTTAATTATCACTAGAAGTAAGTCACAAGTACTCACAATCAGAGCGAAAATCTGTTTGCTCCTCCGTCATCCACACGTCCGCAAGTCCTTTATTTGTATATCCTTTTCTAATTTTGCTCTTTCCTATATTTGATTGAATCATATTTTTATACGTGATTTTTATAATTAAAATGAGATTTTGATGTATTTTCTGAAACATTATTGTATGATTAAGCATTAATTTTAATTAGGGACAATTGAATTAAATTAATTATAATTAGGGGCAAAATAGTCATGACCTATTAATTATTTTGTGCAATTATTTCTTGAACTTTCAAGAAATAATTGTTTAATCTTGGGTTGGAGGAGTTTTGCAAGAAAAGTGGAGACTTCAGAGGTTCATAATTAATATTTTCAAGATTGGGAAAAACTACTGAAAAGGCCCCATGGTTTCTGAAAATTACACAGTTACGAAGGAAAAGGGACCAAAGAAACTTTCAGAGAAGTACCCAAAAGTTTTGACAATTAAGTTCTGTCCAAAAAAAGTTAAAATATAATTAATTTAATCCCTCTGCAAAACTTTCAGAAATTTTCATTTTATTCCCTTGGTCAAAACGCACGTTTTGACCAAGGGAACTTAAGTTGCAGTGTGCTTCTTCATCAGACATCGGACAGCACTGGACCAGAGAGCATCATATTTTTTTATCATGGAGAACCGGAAGCACAGACACAGGGGACATAAGTGGGAGACAATGGCATATTATCACCATCATAACCTTCTTCAACATTATCACTTTCATTTTTTTTCCTTCTTTAAAAACACATTGAGCATCCGTCCTTCATCATCTTATCATCTCTTTTTTTCTTTTTGTAGCCAGCGGCATTCCTTCCTCACCACCATCGCGCCGGCGACTTCCCATCTTCCTCACCGTCATCTTCTTCATCAACAACCAACACCACCGGAGAGAGAGACGAGTTTCGCAGCTCCACCGCACGCTTACCACCACCGCTGTCAGCTTCGGAGTTGGGCACTGCAAGCTGAGAACTAAATACTTCCTTCTCACTTCGCCCTTCTCACCGGCGGCATCAACAACCACCACTCCGTTCAACACCAACACCGTGCTCTGTTCTTCTTCCTTCATCACGCTGCCATCATGCTAGAGCTCTTCCTCCGTTCTCCCCCAGCCACCACTGGAGAGCTTGAGAGAGAGCGCCACGGGGCATGAGCGTCAGGAAGAACCGAGAAGCAAGCTTCACTCTGACCTCTCTCATTTTCTCTGCTACTTTCAACACTTCCGGCGGTCTCATGAATTTTCCGGCCCCCATTTCCGGCCACTACTTGCTTTTTCCGGCGAAGAATTCCCAGATTCCAATCCCTTGAAATTCTGCACTGCCACAGGGGAATTTTAAAATTATTTGTTGTTTTTCATTTATATATTTTGTTTGAAGTTTGATTATTGTTTGTATAATATTGAATTTGTATGATTGTATTGGGATTTTTAATTTGAATTAATTTAAGTGGCGTGTTGGTTTATGCATTTAATTAGATTGTATTTTTTTAATTATTAATTTTTAACAAAAATTTAAAAAAATATTTCCCCTTATTTTATTATATTTGCATGTCATTTAAATTGTCTAGAAGTCAATAAAAGGCTCATCAAGAATAGATAACGATTCTAAGTTTGTCTATACACAGTTTTTAATAATTTTTTTTTATTATAAACCCCAATATTAACCACGAGAGAAAAGTTCTGTGATCAACATTACACAATATTTCCAGCAAAATAAGATAGTCCTATTTTATAACAAAATTCCTTCTTATCCTTTAGTGGATTAAAGAGCATATAATACAAAATTAAATACCTATAAAATATTCACAAATTTAATCAAGTATATCCTAAAATTTACACATATTTAATTATTAAATATATACTTATCATTTCCCTCTATCACTATTGGATTAAAATTTCAATGATCCAGATTTAACATCTTATAAAAATATTATTATAATTTTAATTAAAAAACATAAAAATAAATTTAAATTGGAAATTTTGATTTGAGGAGTGGTTCAAAGCTCAAACTTAAGCTTCTAAAATACGTTTCACGATAAAATTAAGACCCGGGCTTGAGAGGATCCCACTTGGTCCAAAACCTGAATCATATAGTTTATAGGAATTTTTTGCATAAAATTCCAGAATTCATATCTGTTTATAAACATTTAAAAATTACAAATTAATACTTGTTTTAAAACTTAGGTTGTGTACTATTAACCTGCCATATATTAGAAAATAACTTGAACGTTTACCCTGCGTGTAAAGGCAAACACCATATTGACGTTTCTGTATATGTAACTTAGTTATACATATAGCTTTTACCATAACTGAAGACATAGCTCCTATTCTTCTTAGCGTTCCCTGTTATCCTTTACTCCTTAATGGAGATTTATATACAACCCAAAAACAACAAAAGGTGCATGCAGTATTATTAACTTAAACTAAGTGCTGAGTATATTAATATGCAAAATGCTCCATCCTGTCCACCTTAGCTAAGTATCCACTAGCTTCTCCTTTTCATGATATGTGCTTACTCCTATGATTAATTAATACATAAAGAGAGGGGGCGGGGATTGGAAAATCTCAACAGCGATAATCATATTTCAATATATAAATGTATGGTAAGTAACTGAGCATGCAAGATAAGCCATAGAGAACAATATCAACCTCCCATTTATTCTTTATCACAGGACCGACAATCTACATGTCAAAGAGGGGGTTTAGGTTTTGCAAATCACCTTCTATCACGTACACACAGCCAATAACATCTTCACACATCTTGCAACGTAATAACGGCACAAGAATCAGAGGAAATCTATTGGGGGTGATGACCATATATATTCTCGCCACTCCCAGCAGCTCAACCGTATATCACCAGCTATGGATTCTTATTCATGCCCTACTAATTCACACATTTCTCACTCTGCAGAAGAGAAGAGAGACGAACTGCGGCCTGAAATGACAAGGGAGCATTTGGCTAAGTCTAACTTTTCATGCCCTAAATCTGAAACGACCGTCGATGAGAAGCTTAAGTACGGAAATATTTTGCCGCTCCCATGGTAGTGTTGAGTAATGCTTCAAACATATTTCAGATTATTTAGTTAATTATTAATTTATTATTATGTTTGATGTTTATTAGATCTTAGGAGTATATATTAGATACTTTGATTAGATTTGATTAAGTTCAATTCTAGGGTTAGTTTTAAGTTTGCGTGAATATATATAAAGGTATGTTTGTACTCTCTTTTATTCCAAGATCAATAATAGTATTTCAGGCTTTAGGCTTTTTCTCTTGTTGTTTCTTCCTTACATCCACACCTTAAAATGATTATCCTTTTCCTCTGTGGGGTGGTCCCTCTGATTGCACTTGTTCTGCTTGGTTGGCCATACTACTTCCGAAGAGAGAATAAGATGAAGGACGACGACCCTAAAGAAGGAGAGTTATTAATTGTAAGTGAGGGTATGCTACCTGCTGACGTGGCGCATATGTTTTGGTCTGATAGGATGGGATATCACTGTAATGAATTTTTGAATTCTTATTGTCAACAAATTAAGAGGAAAAATGAGCAAGAGTTGATGGAGCAAATGTGAAAGAATTGATGGAACAAGAAGTGGAGAGAACTATGAATGAGTTATCAGCCTCTGAAATGTTCTTTCTTGAGGAGAAGCTGGTGGCTATGGTTGAAGCTGAGTTTATGAAAGAGAAGGAAACAATGATGAACATCATACCGCCGGAACCAGGCGCCTCGTCGTCGTCGTCTCACTCTCGTGCCGTACCGGACATCAAAGCATTTCTGGCAGACGTTTAATTAGTTGCGATAGGCAATAATGTCCACAATAACCTGGCCGGCCCGATCAAGTGACAGTGCTAGCGAAGAAACTGTACGATTTGCATTTCATGTGTGTGATTTATCTTCAATTACTACTCTGTCTGGTCCTTAATTTAACAGTTAGTTAATTTTGATATGAGAAATTAAGGAAGCTAACATGCGCGCGCGCATATATATATATATATATATATAAATATGTTGTGTATTAATCGATTATATATCATTTTATAAGTTAAACAAATTAATTTGAAGAAGAATGATAAATATAAATATTTTAAGCTAACTTAATTATCTTTCTTAATTTGTATAAAAAAAAATTAACTAACTCTTATATTAAGGACAAAATGCATTGTATTAAAAACCGGACCGAACCGGCCGGGTTAGACCGGAAACCGGTGACCCAGCCACTTTTCCGGTCCGGTTAGGAACTAACTCGGGAAAAAATTAACCCGGAGTGACCCGGGATCACTCGGGGTGACCCGGACGTAACCCGTGCAACCCGCTGGGTTGGACGGGTTACCGGGCTGTTTTCTTAGGCTGCTAGACGCAGACAACGACGGTGTTTCACAAGTTTTACCAGATCTGAAAACAGCAAAAATGCAAAGCCAGCGGAAAAAGAAGAAGAAGGGGAGCAAAAGGAAAGAAGCATGACAAATAACGATGAAGATGAAGAAGAACCACAAAGAAAAATGGGGGAAAAACCAGTCAGATGTTCTTCATTCTTCATAGTCGAATGCATGCTCTCTGTTTCTGGCTTCTTGCTTTCTCAAAACCAGATGTGAGATAGAGCTTAACGTCCTGGGAAACTGAAAAGGTTGAATTTGATCTCATAGTGATTGTATCATGGACGTTCATTTTAAATGAAGGGCTATGATCTCTTTTGAAAAGAAGATGATCATAATTAAGTCACATCCTCTGCCTCGTCCTTCCCAACATGATTTCTTTTACACGTTTATGCACTGCTCCTCACGCCTCACGATGCGATGCCACCATTAGAAATTAAAAGGTTATTAATATAATTATATTACCCTATTAGCCTATCTGCCTATGTGGATTGCTATGGATTTAAATTATAATTATAAAGTATAAATTAGAAGCTTATTATATGGAGCTTGTTTTTAAATTATAAATTGTAAATGATTATTTATATATCTTTATCAGTATATTTTTGTATTTTATATTTTAATACTTTAAATTTTTTATGCAATGTATTAAATTTTATTCTTATTATTTTAGAAGAATATTTTACACCCAATATTCTAGGATAAATTTATTCATTTTTCTTATAGGATATAGTCCAACTGGGAGCATATATTAGCCGTAAAAAAAACAGAAGAAAGAAGAAAGAAATGGAGAATATTGAATCTTTTATTCAATATTATTTTTATAATGGTTAGATATAATTATTTTATATATATTAATTATATTATATTATTTTAATTATGGCGGTCTGACTACGGGTTGACCCCCGGTTTGACCCAATACTTCGATCGGTTCAGTGTCCGGTCCGGTTTTTAATACCTTAACAAAATGTAGTACGAGTATTATCATTTGGATTGTAATATGAAATCTTGTGCGTATCCTGTTCTGTTTGTTTAATCGGTACGAGTCCAATTTGTGCCTTTATATTATGGAAATGAAAGAGTTAGCATTGTTTCATCCAAGTACACATAATAAATGACTATATTTGGTGCATTCGCGAAAAAAAGATGAAAAGGGTATATAGAGAACATTTGGCCTCATACTAAGTGTTTTTAATTAATTTGAACCTAATATACATACTAGCTAGCTCTATAAATTTATTGCATACTAATAAACACCGTAATAACCAAATTAAATTTGTGTAAAATTTGAAATTTTAGAATACGAACTCTCAATTTTAATTTGACACAATTGAAATTCCATTTAGGATATAGCAACATGAGTATATATAAACATCATCCATGAAACCGTAATTTTCATACCTCTTCCATGCAAGTCTTGAATGCTAATTAGACCTAGCAGTTGAGTGATTTATTTTACCATACATCTCAATTTTTTTATCTTCCTTAGTTAATCTACCACATTGCCTCAATTGATTTCACAGCTTTCTTGGTCTCTTTGTTTATCACACTAATACCTTCATTAAACGAGGGTGATACGTACTTTAGAAAAATAGACACGCATATTTTTTAACATAATGATAATGAGAAATAACTTACCCTTCTGATCCTTTTACAAGTCTAGTTTGGAAAAAAAATTTGGTCCTTGTTATAAGAAAAAAAATCCTATTAAAAGATAGTTGAATAACCCAAATTCTAATTTTGGTAATTAAACTTTACAAATCATTAATTAAGTTATATGTCACAATTAAGGATTTTAAAATATGATAAAATTTCCAGAACCCTATGTAAATAATCGAAAAGAGAAGGGAAAGCCAAACTTTTTCAACTTCAGCGATCCGCTAAAAGGATGGGTTACGTTGGATTTGCAATATGATAAAATTTCCAGAATGCCCCTATGTATATAAGTGTTTTGAATCTAATAGTAACTTTTCTTTTCTTTTTTTTTACCAACAAACCAAAGTTCTAATACTGGCACTATAATTCCTTGCAATATGACATATGATACCATATTTACTGAATCTGAAGATATAGTAATATAATAAAATTTGTATAAAATCTAAAATTATAGAATATGAACCTTCAGTTTTCTTGCTCGGAATTCAGACTCCAATGAGCGTAGGGACAAAAAAAACAAGGCTCACGGTAACTGGTATGAATCACATGCATCAATCTAGGGGTATTCAAGGTTTGGGATGGGAAAATCCCATCCTGAAAATTTTTGGAGCCGGCAAATTTGAGATCGGAAAAAGTTGTATTCAGCATTAGAATTAGGAATGGGGCTTCCAAGTCCCGTCCCGTCCTAAATATACTTATATTTTTTAAAAAAAAAATTACCCTAAAATTACCTAAATGGCTGAAGTGTTGAACCATTCACACAATCCCTAAGCCTTGTTTGATTGGGGTTTTTTGAGGGGAAGTGAGGGGTGGGAAAAAGTTTTGTCCTCTAACTCTCCCCTCCTTTCTCAACCATCCAAATTTAGAGTTTTTTTTTAGAAGGGAGATAATTTGTATCTCATCCTTATCAAACCAAATTGCCCATGGCAATTTTTTGATATTCCATAGCTACCTCTCTAACTAGAAACCCTTATCTTCTCATCAGATGCTTCAATCGATCGCTTCCTCTATTTCATTCGGCTTCTGCTTCACTTCGCTCCTCTCCTCCTCCAGTGTTGTCATAAGCTGCTCGACCAACCGCCGCTTGAAAAGACCTTTTCTCATAAACAAGACTTTTAGCCTAATTAATATGTATTAACAATCTAGCCAGAGTTTTATAAACAATTAACCATAATAGAAAAGGTTCAAACCACATCTTCTAAAACATTATCATGGTTAAAAGGATTTAAACCACAATTAGAGACAAACCATAATAGAAAATAGTTTATCATTACTTTCAAATATCCCTCTCAATCCTCAACACCGTCAAAACACATTTTTCCAAAAATCTCACAAGATTAACTCATTGGGGTTTAGGGCACAACCTGCCCACAAACCCGCTACAGTAAAGCAAATACAAGACTAGGGGTACAATCAGAATAGTGGTTAGAAACCCAGCCCACTAACCTGTATCGTAACATATCACTAAACCCCACAACATAAAGGTCTTTAACCCAACAGAACATAATAATAATGTAGTGGATCCATAAAATCGTTGAATGCATAATTTAAAGCCTTAAGCCTAACAAAATCTTCATAGATATCCAAAACATAGTTTATAATGAATATAAGGGTGTGAGCCCTAGATGGCAATATGATTGTCATTACAAACTAACAAAATGAGAGACCTACATAGGCCACCAAAGCTTATGTCTCAGTCTGCTTCCCTTTGCCCTTAATCAAAAATAGAGACATGCTTAAAAAATATTAAATCAACGATGGGATGAGACGTAAAGTCCCAATAACCAAAATCAATTTACAAAATATGCAAGAAAGGATTGCAAGTCAGTGAAGTAGGTTTAACTTACATAATAATAATATTTTTAATATTAGAACACAATAGATATTATTAAGCAACAACAGTTAACCCACCCATCCATCATACTGCACCTTATCTCCTTTGGACTTGGATTCGGCTCATCAATGCTAAGTCAATCTGCCCATAGGATACTTAGCGACCTCAAGTCCAATTGACCCCCTCTTAAACCATCTGTATTAGGCTGAGGTAAGGAGATGTCTACCCACACCAACTCAACTCAAATTCGATCCAGGAAAAAGAGGGGGTTGAGGGGCACAATAATTCAGCATCTCCTTTACAACCCAACACTATATATATTTTGTTTTTGAAAGCATTTCACATGACTGCCATTCCATATACATCATTCCATCACAACCATGACAACCATCACAATGGTAACAATCTCAATTGTAATTTCAAATTATACATATAAGTTGGAAAATACATTGCTTCACTGAGCTAAGTTCATATTCAAACATAAACATGATTTTTAGAACAAATACAAGTAGTCTATATAAAAGTAAAGTTTAGAAAATACCATACAGCCCAAAGTATGCATATAAAATAAATTAACCCCGGTTATCTTAACTCCAAGCTAAACCTTAATTTGAAGGACAAAGTATGAAACACTACTACAAAAAAACCAAAGCTGTGGCGCTTATAATTGAGTAGCTGTGGTGCTAGAGAAGTGCTATATATCTGAACACCACTAAAAAAAGCTGTGGCGCTTCCAAGCGCCACAGAATTTTAAATTTTTTTTTTAAGGAATGCCCTCCTGTGGCGCTTGGTGAGGCAAGTGCCACAGGAGGGGGTCTCCTGTGGCACTTGCCTCACCAAGCGCCACAAGAGGGTCCCAATTTTTTTTCTTTTTATTTTTTTTCGCTTTTTTTTTTTGTACTTCCTATGGCCCTTTTTTAAAGAAGCGCCACAGAAACTCTTTATTTTTTTTTCTATTTTTTTCATATCTCTCATAAAAGTACAGTATTGCACACTGCATGGTCTAATAAACATTTTTTATCTATATATGCAGTACAGCAAAATGAATTGAAATAAAGCAAACAACAATGATAGATAACTTTAAAATGAAACAAAAAAATAATTAATTAGTTAAAGTAGTACGTAAAATAATTATACAATATATTGTACATGAATGAATTATACAGCAAATTCAACTTGAATACATGCATGCATGACACAACAATTGCCAAGAAACAACACAACAAAGGCTAGCAGCTAGTGATGAATTAAATAGTATAGCAACCCAGAGATTTGTCTAAACACATATTCACACCATTCCTCGATCACTTTATTAAGCTGATGGTCAGTCAAAGTGTCGCAATGTTGATCTTCATAATACTACACATATATACAATCACCCAAAAATTAAAAAGAATTATAATCAGCAAAACGTAATTATCAGGCACTAATTAAATTTAATTAAAACACAATATGAAGTGCAACTAAATGACTTACTTTTTGAGGAATAAATGCCTGATCATGCGTAATTACATCCTTTATAAATTTCATTATGTAATACCCACAATCATTGTCATTAGGTTGGAAAGGGCACTGCAAAAATATAATGCAATATTATATCTAACTCTGTTTATGAATAAAAATTGTTTACTAACAAAATTTGAGTAAATTCATATATCAGTACCATTATCTTCTTCCAAGGATAGTTAAAGTGAGGGTCAGCAGCTTTAGAATAACTTAAGGAGACAGAGGCCCGATACGCAGTCAATGCGCTAACAAAACAAATAGAAATTGATGACTTTTGGTTATTCAATCACATATGCAAATATTTACACATACGCACGTACGCTTACCTATTGAACAATATTAACATATCAGAATGGTTTTGTGGAAGACGATCTTTTAGAGGATCCACATAGTAAATACGAGGACCTGAAGGTTCCGCTGGATTAATAACTATCAATATCCAATGGTGCCTAAAAAGTGTCCTATATTAAAATAGCTTGCAGGTCAAATTGAATCAAATGCATATCTAAAATAAACTATAATGTTCTAATCTTATTGTTCTTCTTCTTTGCTGAAATAAACAACAATAGTACTGATACAATGAATTTACTAATTAGTCTTTATAGAATGATAATATATTAGTTAAATATTCAAACTTTTTATATCAATCAAATTGGAATGATGGGTGCACAAATATATATTACATATATATATATATATATATAAATAATATTTGCAAGCAATGCAGAGTAAAAAGAGAGAGATGAATGGTTTGTCAAGATTCTCTTCATTTGGAAAATAAAATAGAAAAGAAATAAAAATAACAAACACGAATATAAAATATAAAAATGTAATAAAAATATATTACTCTCTGTTTTTTTCGATGAATAAATGCCAAGACTTGTAGGTGAGAATAATACAACTATTGTTGATTGCCAAGACTTGTAGGTGAGAATAGAAGAATACAAATACCAGACAACGTGACAAAATTATAAATCAATTATATTATTAACAAACATACATATCCATTTATCTTGAACCTATATAATCGGTGTCAGTACAAGTTGTTGCCGTCACAGAAAGAATAATTTAATTAACTATGAAGAAAGATTACACATTTAATTAAAAGTATAAATTAAATATATGAAAAATACTTGTGCTTTAATACATATAACTAGCACAGAACCCATGCAGGCACTTATTATATAAGTTGAATAAGTTTTCATGATTTAAATTTGTAATATATAAATATAAGACACTATTTATTTTTTATCAGGTACGAAGAAAAATGATATAATTGAACATTTTCTTTCATATTAATATATACGAAAGGTAGAAGCTCTATAAATATATTTGTTAGCCCATTTTCACTGTTCACATACACATATCACTACTACAGAATATACTTATAACTACCCTAAAGGACGTCCCTTTTTGAAAAATGGATGCCCAAAATATTGGGCGGTGGCATATGTGTAATTATAAATCAAAATTGAAAAGGTTGGCTCGACAAATAAAATTGAATCTCGTGCCTGAATGTGTTTTAGACATCCCCATCTTCATTGGGGACGTGTAAAGACTGTTTTAGACGTCCCCAATGAAAATGGGGACGTCTAAAGACCCCCAGAAAATCGTATAAAGAAAAAAAAAGAACACACATAAGACGTCCCCAGATGGCCTGGGGACGTCTAAAGCTTCACATTAGACGTCCCCAGACCAGCTGGGGACGTCTTAAGCTAGCTCACATGCACTGGTCGACATGATCAGTGCATGTTCAGTGTCAGTATTCTTACTTGCTTTATTACTTTACTCTTTCACTCTCCCATCTTCATCACTTCCGTCTCCTCTCCCCTGGGCTGAGCTTCTTGTTTTTTTTTTCTTGTTTCTCCAAATCAAATACGGCTATTTCTCCTCTCCCCTGTTTCTTCTTGGTCTTTCTTAGCCTCTATTTCATCCAGAGCGTTGCTTGTCAACACCCGTTTCCATTTCGATAATCGAAGAGTAATAAAGACGGAATTCAATGGGCATATAGAAAAGTACAATTATACTGATAAAAATATTCGTTTACGATCCCAACGTCATTCTTTTACAATTCCGATATTGTTCGTCGATGGAAACAGAAAATACAGCGGAAGTTTTAATATTTACAAATTATCCAAAATATTAAGGCATAGACTAAGGCATAACCACGTTCATATCCTCGCCTCGAGACACGTGCCACTCACTTTTCGGCATCAACATCTTTGCCCTTTGGCCCACTGGTACTCGCTGAGGTATTTGTTTAAAAATAGGGTGAGATTCCGAAGAATCCTCGTAGAGACATAATATCGTTCATAGAAAATGCGAAAAGTAAATATGTCATGCGCCAAGGTATGCACAAATTAATGAACAATATAAACACATCATCGTCATGTATACATGAGTAGGGCCCAGCCCCACAATCTACACCGGTTGGACTTCTGCCAACTTCCAGTATAAGTGCACCTCTGGCACTAACAGCCTCTCTCTAGGCAAATCATGTTATTAATAAAGTGCATTTACAAAACAATGGCATCCACACAATCACATAACTTATGGCATAGTGTATGAAGGATAATGTCCCTACCTCAAAGCTTTATAATCCTCTTTTAAATGTGCCTCGAAGAACGTGTCGTATCCAGCCTCCAAATCAGTCATAAAATATTAAATGTACCAGAAATAAGTCATAACCTATCCAAATATCATTTTATATTCTTCCATAGTGTTTATTGTGGTTATATTAGTCTATGGTGAAAATTTACAAAAATGCCCCCGGGAACCCGGCTCGGTCCCGCCATACCCGGCCTGATAGCATGTTTTCCCAAAATTTTGACCAAAGCTATTTTGACTTATTTTCGCCCAAGGAATCCATTTCTGGACTCGAAATCACCAAATTCAGTGTCAAATTACAAAAATACTCTTGACAACCCCTATTTAGGGATTTCAGTGGCGTTTTCGTAAATATGCTTTTTCGGCCTCTACCGAAAAAGTGCCCAACTGTAACCCCACCTATTTTTGCCCACTGAATCCAATAGAATCATTTATTTTATGAAAATCCAGCTCCAATTACATATTTACCCCTGACAGCTCCTATGTGAGGGTTTTAAGACTATTTTTTGTCATTTCACTTTCTAGGGCTTTTCCTACTTTGCACCCAACATGAACCCTACACAATTTTCCATTCTAAACACAATGGAATCATCAAAAACACCAAAATCCAGTCCCAACACTGTCCAACACAGATCTGGACGAAATTCTTTAATAATTGGAGAAAATGGAGTTTTATAATTTCAATCCATAAAACACCTTCTTATGACCTTTAATTACTTGTTTAACCACTTAATCACATTCTAAACATGATTAGACTAAATTTGGACAGCACCTCCCCTTAGGTTTAGGACTTTCCAAATTTACAAACTTGACAAAATAACCAACTCCAACCACAATCATCAACAACAATCACATACTAGCATAGTTTTAGGATTTGAGAAGTTACCTCTTGAGTTCCTTTCCTCTCACTCTATAAACATCCTCCTCCCTCTCTTCTTGGACTCAAGATGAGCTTGCTAAACCATGGATTTCATAGAGAAACAGATATTAGAGAAGAAGCTTATGCTAGTTTTAGAAGGAAATATTAAGGAATCACAGACCTACCTTGATCATTCTCTTCCTCCTTTTCTCTAATCTTCCAAAGAATTCCAAGGCACTTCCTCTCTCTCTTTCTCTTGTGTTATGCGTGAAGTGTATGAAGGAAAGGGAAAAGAACATGTTTTTTTAATTTCCTCATCTTTCCTCCTAGCCATTGATATAATCAAGGGTCAAGATTACACCACCTTGCATGCACACCATTCCTCCTCCCATACCTTCCACCATACCCTCTTCTTTATGCCATACCTTCTCATTATGACCACCATGCACATGCCTTCACTTAGAGTACACTCTACCTTTGTCATCATTGAGAGATTCATGTAGCCTTTGACTTGCTTGCTTCATTTGATTTCCATTAGATTGGGACCAATTTTCCTTCTCCCTTGGTTGGCCAAAAACGTGCCCCCTCTTATGCTCCAACTAAATCAAGTGTTCCTTCCATTTACTCAAGTCAATTGGTACAAAAGTTGGCCACCTAACCTTATGGCATAAGTAAGGACTTATGACAGAACAATTATCTCCATCATCTTTCATGTGGTGTTGACACTTGGTCTCATTGGATTTTGACACTTGTCTTCTCCTCCTTTATCCCTAAATTTCTAAAATAATTAAGAGAAAAAGGAAGATTACTCTATTTCTCAAATTTTCAGAATAATGCCAATTCTGGCAGATTTTCTGCCTTAACTTTGAAAAATCATAACTAATTTTGTAGACATCATTTCGAGGCGATTCCAAAGTCTATGGAACCCTCATTGAGTATAGTTTCAAGGAAAAATATGGAATTTTACTGGATATGATCATATTATTCCCAGGTTTTCAATCTTTGACCGCTGCTCCAGAAACTTTCCAGATTTTCTGGATTAACTTCAAAAATTCATATATTTTTCTACATAGCTTCAATTGAGTCATATGATCTATCAAATTAAAGCTTAGGATGTCTACTTTCACCCTGTAAAATTTCATAATTTTTGGTCATCATTTGGTCTTCCAAAACTATATGAAAATCTCACTGCCTCACAGGAGATTTCACTAAAAACACTATTCAACTTTCAATTTTCAATATTTAATTCCTTTGGCATTAAATATTCACCATTTCATTGAATATATATAATAATTACAATATATTCTTGGTGAATAAAATTTGGGATGTTACATTGCTAGTCGCCGTCTTTGCTCTGCTGGGTCTGCACTGTTCTCTCTCATTCTCTCCACCGTCGGCCTCCTCTTACCACCGTGGGTCATCTGCCTCTAAAGTTGCAGCAACAGGTTAGCTAAAACTAAACTTGTGAATGAACTTGTGAATGATTAGCAAAATGCATTTGATTCTCTACTAGAATTTAAGTGTGGTTTGTGCTTGAGCTTTATCTTTGCTATTTTGCTGAATTTAAGACATACCACATCAAGTTTTAATCTTTTGCTTTTTTGTATTGTGATTGAGATCTTTATTTACCAAAAGATATCGAGTTGTGATTGGCTCATAACAGAAATATCAGCTTTAAATAGAGGAAATAACTATAAACAATGTAGAAACCCTGTCCTCCCACTCTAAACACACCGTTTGAGAAACATGAAATTCTCATTAACTCAAAAATATCAGTCCACAAATTGAAGCTGTGCAAGTGCCTAATATTCTCATTAACTCATATCATCACTAGAGGGTAACCGGCGAGTGATTAGCTTATAGGATGCAGAACTCGAGTTATGAATTGATAACTTGAATTTACCAATACAGTCTTACATTTTCACAACATCCCATTAGACTTTCACAACTCGAGTTTATATCGTCACTAGAGGGTAACCGGCGAGTGATTAGCTTATAGGATACAGAACTCGAGTTATGAATTGATAACTCGAATTTACCAACACAGTCTTACATTTTCACAACATCCCATTAGACTTTCACAACTCGAGTTTATATCGTCACTAGAGGGTAACCGGCGAGTGATTAGCTTATAGGATGCAGAACTCGAGTTATGAATTGATAACTTGAATTTACCAACACAGTCTTATATTTTCACGACATCCCGTTAGACTTTCACAACTCAAGTTTGCCATTCATAACTCGAGTTCATATCGTCACTGGAGGGTAACCGGCGAGTGATTAGGCTTATAGGATGCAGAACTTGAGTTGTCTATTGATAACTCAAGTTTACCAACACAGTCTTACATTTTCACAACATCCTATTAGACTTTCACAACTCGAGTTTGCCATTCTCACAACATTGCAGGGTGATTATCCCACTTCTGGAGATAAGACCATATTTAATAATTCAATTTTCTTCGTAAAACAATTACTGAATAGAAAATTTACCAACCTTCCCATGTAAATATGTATGCATAATTTTAACTACCACAATCAACAAAATCTGAATTATAACGTTTATCATTTTGGCAACCAAAGATTATCCAGGGTGAAGGAGCAACAACATCAGATGTCATAGGATCCAAATTTGTAGAAGAAAAAAGAGTCCAGTCTAAAGAATTTGAGTGACTTTTCCTGCTAAAACCACTTAATCTGTAAGCATAGAAACACCAATAGTATTAAGAGTTATGCAATAAAAATATCAAGATAACATCACAAGTGAATAATAATTCAAAGTTTTTCGATTCAGACATTTTGAAAATTCATTGCAAAACAAGTGTTTTTCATATTGCATGAAAAATTCAGTTACTTTACCTAAATGATTGCCATCTCCTCTTAGAGCAAGCTACAGAAATATCACCAAGATCAGGAGTATGCTGCATAGATTCATAGCAAAAGTTTCTAAAGAGTAAATATAAAGAATACCCGATTTAGCATTAATATAGTTAGGGCGGCTTGCTCCTAACTATAACATTCACATTACTTGATTTAGCATTAAAATTTCAAAAAAAAAATTTAGCCTAATAGTGATCTCACCTTTAATTGATCACAGTGATTTGAAGTATTGTAAAGAGTAAATATAAAGAATACCTGCAATTTGTGCAAGGAATTCCTATTAAGCATATTTCATTGGTGCAAATTGATTGGAATAGAAAGTTGAGACAAATATTAACATTAAACCACAAAGAAATTGTGCTTATACTTTTCTGTTAATGCTTTCCCTCCCATTGTCTGTTACTCGTATGTAAGAATCTATAACAGCACTTCTAAGAGGATCCTAACAAACAGTTAAAGAAAGGTTTCACTTCCTCAACCTTGATCAAATAGAACAAAAACTTAATTATAACACCTTATATAAAAGGTCGATATCCAAATTAGTAATTTACTCCTTCATTTTCAAACATAGATAATCAAGTATTTTTATTAAAGTCAAAATTTTCAATTTATACATGAAAAGTAGCTGACTGGTTTCATGAGGAGAATATCATGTAACTACTCTCTGAAAAAAAAAACTCTTATACAAACACAATAAGCAAAACTCAACTTTTGCAAGATGTTTGCTTTTACTCTGCCATTGTTAGACATCATCTTAGAAGATATATTGATATGCAGGCTCCCAAAGTAGGTTTAAAACTTTAGGAGTTTGACATGCGATTATCTTAATCTAATCATCTAGAGTTATTGCAGACAGATGCATGTACAGGCATGAGCATACAGTATTAGTGCCCAAGGTTTTATGAATTGATTGCATCATTTTCCTCTGAATCGATTAACAGACTAACCAAAAGTGAAAATCTTAAAAACCAATTCAATATATCTTGCATGCACTTCTAAAGAAACTAAAACAAAATGATCCAATCACTCAGCCGTGTGAGTGCGCTTGCGCATTCTCTTCTAGCCAACCAGTCAACTCATAGCAATTAATGTCCAACAAGAAACAACAACTACCAGTCAAACAATCTAATCCTGATGGAAAAGAAATGATAACCTTTGCTAACAAAGAATAGCAAAGAAAGTTGGTTCAGCTTTATTATGATAACCTTTACTTATTTTGTAGGATCCTCTGTATATGCGCTAAAAAATAGGGATAAACAGAGGATGACGGTGATAACTTATGAGACAAAACAGACAACAACGGACTAATAGTAAGTTTCTCTTCAGTTAACTCGAAGGCTATAGAATTCGGAGGTCGAGTGGAGTTAATAGAAATGTTTGGGGATTGAGGGATTTAAAGCGTGGAGGGCTGTTTAACTCAAGTTATAATCAATCCTCTTGAGTCCTTCTTCCCCTTTTTATTCCTGACTTTCCAGTTACCCTCTAATGATGATCTTCACTCGAGTTTTAATTGGTAAACTCGAGTCTAACCATGGATTGACAGCACTACCTAACTGGAGTGTGTTATTTACAACTCGAGTTCTGTGTATATTAATAGGATAACTCTCTGGTTACCCTCTAGTGATGGGGAAACCTCGAGTTTCTAATGGGCCAACTTAAGTCCACATGCGGATTGAACACAGGAATGCACTGGAGTGAGTTTTGTACAACTTGAGTTTGGTTCTACTAGACACCATCACTCTTCGGTTACCCTACAGTGATCAGGATAACTCGAGTTTTTAGATTAGAAACTCGAGTCCGTCCGTGGATTCATAACACTGCCTCACTGTCATCTGTTCTTTACAACTCGAGTTCAATACAGCTTGAAACACGCACTATCTGGTTACCCTCCAGTGATGTTTATAACTCGAGTGATATATGGGTTAACTCGAGTCGTCATGCGGAAGCAATACAAGTATGCACTGGAGTTAGCTTCTGAACACCTCGAGTTTGATGCGACTTCACACCATCACTCTTCAGTTACCCTCCAGTGCTAAGCAAAACTCGAGTATAAATTTCATCAAACTCGAGTTTAATGTGTGCTTTAACAGGATCTTATTTCTACCTCATTAGATTAAATTGTTATCATATTCATAACAAGATCATATCTTTTCCTCAGCAGAGAAAGTTTGAATAAATACTCGGTAGCATCAACAACTATAGCCCTGCTTTTCCCATCGCGATCCAAATAGAAGATTGTATTTCCAGAAATCTTTGAAATATAAACTGGGACATCAAGTGTTTTTATTAGCCATTATCTCCGTTTGGAAGACAATATTTGATGTAATTTAAAGTTGTGTAAATAAAAACACCATTGTCATCCCAGCCTCTACTTTTTACACGGATTGTCTCATGTAGGGTACATTGATGCACAAGCTTGTTGCTAGCGATGACAATGCCATGTTTGCTGAGCAAGGCAACACGTTCCATATCATTAGACCAAACAACATACTTCACAAAGGTTATCTGAATATCATCAAGAACTATCCTCTGCTGAAGATCAAATATAACAACCTCATTAATCTCGAGTTTAATGTGTACTTACGTTGGGTTACATGAACACAGATCTTTTTGGTAGCATAGCTGCTGTGGTCAAGTATGTTTTAGAAGGTCATGATAGTAGAGTCAAGTGGGTTGCATTCTCATGCCATTTTACAACCTTCCCATCACAAACACAACAATTGGAAAAATCTATCTTCCCACAGTTAAATAAGGTCTCAACTTATGGAGAATCATTCACAAGTTCTGCATAAGGATTCACAAGTTCTTCTATGTATTTCACAATTTCGTCACCTAAATTGACCTCTACACATATTTACCAACTTTTCATTAGGTTTTCACAAACTCCGATAATGTTTTCAATGGATAACATTCAATTTTCGCAAGTTATCTTTGGGTTTTCATAGGTTTTGTTTCACAACTTCGCTGAAGTCATTCGCAATTGTATGTATAACATTCTCACAACAATAAAATCACAATTTCCTACATCTCAACACCGTATCAACACTTCACCAATTGACGAGAATGGGTTTGCTTTAGCTCGACCACGCGGGGGAAAAACATTGTCGACTCAATAAAATACATACCTCACTCCTGTTTGTCTTGCCTCCCACTTACGTTCCCGCACGTTGACGCTCACCCTATATCGCGTCACCTTCTTTTGTTATCAACAACTTCTTTTCTTTCATCAGAGGGCTAAATCTGTCATTTTACATTCAATTCTAGTATTCCAGTTCATGCACTCGCACTGATCTGGGATATTAAATTTCGGAGCACCTATGCGTCTTTTACTAATTTAAAAGTTCTTTTTGAGGGATTTTCCCAACAATAAAATACATAAGAAGAATATAAATAAATGAAAATAATTAAATGTAAATGTAAATAACAAAGCGAAATGAAATAGAATGAAGCACTAGAAAGTTGTGCCAATAAAAGAAAAATCAAAATGATAAACAAATAAAGTATAAATAAAATGAACTAGTATAAAATATAAAAAAACAATAGAATCTAAAATAAAGAAATATAAATGAAAGAAATAACAATAATCTCCAATCTCAGCCATGAAACCTGATATATAAAACAATAGGTAAAATGATCTCTTTAATTCTATATAATGGCTCAGATTATCCCAATTAGATTAAATAGAGACACGATAAAAGAAGATAGAGAAAATGGTTGAGACAGCGATAAGGAAAAAAATACCTCGTTTTGAGCATCGTACTAATAACATGTTATAAAAATGGGAAATTACAAGAGATATAAAGAAAGAAATGAGGAGAGATGAAGAGAGAATTAGAGAGAAAGATGAAGCAATATTTTATTTATTTGGATGCAACCAAAGTGTAGTATATAGTGCTCTATTTATAGGTCCTCAACCACAACCAAAAGTTATATAAAGTAAATGACAAACTTTAATCCTTGTGAGTGCACATATTATAACCTTTGAGGCTTTGACTCTCTGAGTTATGAGCATGAAAACTTTTAAAGACTGTTCATATGAGAGGTTATGGGATGTAGAGAATAAAAGGCCAAGAGTTGAGAGTTTATAAACATCCACTACAATTAGTATTTTTACAACAGAAATCAGATAAAATCTACTGATTAATTTTTTGTATTAGTGAAAAACAAATAAAACCAAAAGCGTATTTAACACACACACCCACATAAGAGTCTGGAGCACTGCGTACGTATTGTGGAGTGATATTTTGTGCTGCGAATCCGAGCGCGATGATAGCTGAAGGACGCTGATTTCTGATGTCATACGCTAATTCACCGTGAAAACGCGTTCTGTGACTGGAACTAGATGCTATTTCCGCAGCTCCTGTGAGGGAAAGAGATCTGATTAAAACCTGGATCAGAGGGATTTTTCTCAGGTACGGTGCGAAAATAGTAGAATTGACTTTCTGGCCATTGCCTGCCCACGATGATGCAGTATTCTCCATCATCTCAGATCTGAGTTTTCAGTGTTCGTGTTTCTCATATGATTTTCTATTTTCGACGGATCTGAGTTTTGGTTGCCATTTTACCTGAATAATTCTTCATTGATCTGCTGCAAAGTCTTTGATTCAAACATTACTTCGAAAGATCTGGTCATTCCGGTAGATCTGTTTCTTTTCCTACTGTACAGTTTCCGTTGAGAGACTGTCCGAGAGAGGTAAGAATAAGATTTTTTTTTTATTATTATTATTTTTTATTTATTTCTTTTTTTTTCTTCTCTCTCGTTTTTTTTTTGTTTTTTTTTGTTTTTTTGTTTTTTTTTGTTTTTGTTTTTTTTGTTTTTGTTTTGTTTTTGTTTTTTTTTAATATTTGTGCAAGATTGTACTTTTTATCGTCTGGACGGCTTTCGAGCTGTTAAACATGATTGAACGTGAGAGGGAACGTAGTCCTGAAAGAATGGTTTCGGTGCCAATGATGAAGAAGAGTGATGCATTGGAGCGTAATTCAAAGAAAATTCGAGATGATGATGAAGAGTTCACATGTAAGCAATCATTAGCCCCACGGGTTGAGGACTGGATGAGTAATGAAGATATTGAAGAGGAAACAGTTATACCGGAAGCACCAAAAAGATCATACAAGGAGGCATCTGTCGAAGATCAGACAAGGGAGGAATGTTCAGATGAAGAAGAAGAATGGTGGAAAGGGGACGGATGGAAGTCCAGAATTGAGGTCGAGATAACGAAGAAGGGTCCAAATATCATTGTGTCTCCGGAGTTTAGATTGAAGCTAGCACGGAAATGGTCTACGTCATTGTTCGTTAGATTACTTGGCAGAATGGTGCGGGAGGATCAATTGGGTCGAAAATTGCAACAGTTATGGGGACGTAGAGGGCAGGTTGAAACTATTGAGATAGGCTCCGGGTATTTCCTGGTTCGTATGAGCAATAAGGAGGACTATGATTTTGCGTTAACAGGAGGACCTTGGTTATACATGGATCATTATCTAGCAGTGCAGCCGTGGAAGTCAGAGTTTGATCCAGATTCTGGTGAGGTTTCCAAAATTGCAGCATGGGTAAGAATTCCTAAATTCCCAGTTGATTTCTATGATAAGGGTATTTTACATGTGGTGGGTAACCAGATAGGAAGGGTTCTAAAAGTGGATACAAATACCCTTAGGCAGACCAAAGGGCGCTTTGCCCGTATATGTGTTGAGGTTGATTTGAATGCTCCTTTACTTCCATCCTTGATGATTAATGGGAAAGAAAAGAAGATTGTTTATGAGGGTCTGCATTTGATTTGCTTCTCATGTGGGTGGTATGGTCATGATACTGAACATTGCCCAAATAAGCAAGTAACAAATACGTCAAAGTCTGCATGCACGGATAACACGTCGAATTCTACAGCTATAACACCATCGTCCGCATCCTCCGAAATAACTGCTGGAATGTATGGGGAGTGGATGGTGGCGCCAAGTCGGAGAAGGGGGCAATGGAACTCGAATGCAAGGAATGGCAATTATAGTCGTGAGCCTAGGCGTGATTTACCTTCTAGAAATATGGGAGGAGGATCTCGGTTTGAGGCTCTGAATGTTGAAGACATGACAATTATTGAGGGCGGTTCTGGTGATAAAGCATATCAGGGGAAGATTCGTGTTAATTCAAAGCCAGAAGATAGGTCGCGGGATACGAAAGAAAAAACTGGTCATCTATCTGTTCTAAATAAAGGGAGTAAGGGTAATAATAGATCAGATATGTCAAATGCAAGAAAAAAGGAGATTAGTGGTGATGATGTGAATAATGTTGGGCATTTTAATAAGTTGATTAAAACACGTGGGATCCTAGTAGCTAAAAAGAAAGGGATTGAGGAGGGAGCTTCCCAAGAAATATTGAGTATGGAGAAAACACAAGAAGCTGGAACGTCGTGTAATTTAAGTGGGGAAGTGGGGTCAGGAAGAAAGAAGAATGTTATAAAATTAGATTCCAATTCCTCCGCTATTCGTCTAGAAGCCTCCAATCCTATTGACCCAGGAGCAAAAGGACAAGTGACCGTTGTACCTCGAATTAGTTCACTTGGAGGTGTTGATGATGTGGTGATGCATGGGATTGAGGATGTTCAGGAGGGACATTTGTCTCAATAATGCCTGGGTTGTTTGTGTGCTTCTCAAAATTTATTATTTTTTTATGATTATTATGACTTGGAATACTCGAGGTGCCGGTGGTGCCTCCTTTCGAAGATTACTTAGTGATATTGTTGCCAGACATGGTGTTAATTTATTTGCCCTGTTGGAGCCTAGACAGCCAGGTGTTAAAGCTAAGCTCATTGCTAGGAAGTTGGGATGGATGAATATGCACGTGGTTGAAGCTCGTGGTTTTAGTGGAGGTATGTGGTTGTTTTGGGATTCTACTTTAAATTTCTCTGTTACTTCTTCAGGGGATCAATTTGTTCATGGTGTGGTTAATAAAGGTACCAGGGATGAGTGGTCTCTAACTGTGGTGTATGGGAACCCAAATATGGTTATTAGACGTCAACTGTGGCAGTCTCTTGAGGGTATTCGGCATTTGACTATGGGAGGCTGGGTTGTGATTGGTGATTTTAATGCTGTTTCTCATCCCGAGGAACGCTGGAGTAAGAATCACAGGGAGACTAATGGTATTGATAGGTCTTTTCGGAATTGGCTTCTGAATAGCGAGTTACTTGATATTGGTTTTAATGGACCTCAATTTACTTGGGGGAATCTGAATAGCCAGAGCAGAATAGACAGAGCCTTGGTTAATAATTGCTGGTTTAGAAATAATCCTAATGCCACAGTGACACATTTGCCAAAATATAAATCCGATCATTGTCCGGTGTTGGTTGATACTGAATCTCATGTTCTTACGGCAAAGAATCGAAGGCCTTTTAGATTTTTCGCTCCCTGGGTTATGCACGATGACTTCAATAATTTTGTTCATTCACACTGGGGGGTGGACGATGACTGGTGCAGATCTGTTAAACAATTTACTGAGGATCTGAGGTTATGGAATAAAGAGGTTTTCGGCAATATATCCTATATGAAAGATAGATTATATCGAAGATTAGATGGGATTAATGCTAAGATGGCTTCGGTAGGTATCTCGGAGCACCTTGAAAGGTTACGAGGGGAGCTATGGGGAGAGCTTGAAAAACTTTTGGCACGGGAAGAAGTCATGTGGCTTCAATACTCTCGGGCTAATTGGTATGTGGATGGAGATCGTAATACGAGATACTTCCATTCTGTGGCTAATGGCAGACGAAGAAGGAATAAAATTGAAGCATTAAAGCTTGAATCTGGAGAATGGACATATAATGCAGCGGAAATTATGAGATTGGGAAGCCAATTCTTCGAAACTTTGTATACAGAAACCCATAATTATAATGGTTCTTTGGTATTCGGATGTACTTATCCTGAGATTGACGATGCAAATTTGAATATTCTGGGGAGATCGGTTGAAGAGCAAGAGATTAAGAGAGCTTTGTTTGATATGGGCCCGTTGAAAGCACCAGGGCCAGACGGTTTCAATCCGCTATTTTACCAAAGCCAATGGGAAACTGTAAGACCGTCAGTGATTGAATTAGTGAAAAGAGTTTTCAATGATCCGATGTGGATACGACAAATCAATGGGACTCAGATTGTTCTCATTCCGAAGGTGGAACATCCAGAGACGTTTCGTGATTTTCGTCCTATAAGTCTTTGCAATGTTGTTTATAAGATTGTTACGAAGGTTATATCAAACAGACTCAAGGCAATTATGCCTTTGGTGATAGCCCCGAATCAATGTAGTTTTGTTAAAGGGCGTCAGAGTTCCGATAATGTTATACTTGTGCAGGAGATCATTCACTCTATGAAGTCCTTAAAAAGAAAAAAGGGTTTCATGGCCATCAAAATTGATTTAGAGAAGGCTTATGATCGGGTGAGATGGAATTTTGTCTACGACTGTCTAAAAGAACTCAAGATTCCTGAATATCTAAGCAAAGTTATTCAAGCCTGTATGTCGACGTCTCATTTGCAATTGCTTTGGAATGGAGAAGCTACTAATATGTTTTGCCCTTCTAGAGGGGTTAGACAAGGTGACCCAATATCGCCGTATCTTTTTGTTATCATGATGGAAAGGTTGGGGCATCTTATACAAACGACAGTTGAAGAGGGTGTTTGGCAACCGTTTAGGCTCTCCAAAAGAGGTACTCCTGTCTCTCATATTTTTTTTGCTGATGATCTCATTTTGTTTGCAGAAGCAGATCTAGATAACGCTGGGGTTATTAAGGCTATCTTGGATGACTTCTGTGACATTTCGGGACAGAAAGTAAATGCTGGAAAATCAAGGGTTTACTTCTCAAAGAATGTAAATCATATAAAAAGCAGAGAAATCAGTGAATTTCTAAATTTTACTCCGACGTCAAATCTGGGGAAATATCTAGGAATGCCAATTTTACATGAACGAAGATCAAAGGCTACGTACAGTTTTCTTCTGGATAAGATGGATGCTCGCCTGGCCAATTGGAAGTCTAACATGTTATCGATGGCTGCCAGGCATACTCTTTTATCGTCTGTTATGTCGGCTATGCCAACTTATGCTATGCAGACAGTGCCTCTTCCTTTGGGACTTTGTGATGAAATTGACAAACGTTGTCGTAACTTCCTCTGGGGTAGTAGCTCAGCAAGCAGAAAACCTCATCTAGTCTCCTGGGATAGTGTGTGTGCACGTAAGGAGAATGGAGGCCTTGGTCTTAGGTTAGCTCGGTACCAGAACCAGGCGTTCATGATGAAGCTTGGATGGAATATGATTAACAGAAGAGATTCGCTCTGGGTTAGGATTTTGCGTGAAAAATATAAGGCCGGGAATGATATTATTCCTAAAGTTGAGAAGCGCCGGTCTGAGTCTAGTACTTGGAGGGGAATTCGTAACTGTTGGGACAAGATCAAAGATAGCTTAACATGGAGAGTTACCAATGGGCAGAACACTTCTTTCTGGAATGACATTTGGGTCCCGCATTTTGATAAGCTTCAGAGTTTGACAATCAGAGAATTGCCTAGAGATGCTGCTGAATGGAGAGTAGCTGATTGTATCACTTCATCTGGACAGTGGGATATGAGAAAATTTCAGCATCTACTTCCAAGTCATGTATGTACAGCTATTGCACGTGTTAATATTAATCAGCGTAATGGGGAGGATTTTCCGGTTTGGAGATGGTCTTCAGATGGAATGTTCAACATCAGATCCGCCTACAAATATATTGTAGGCACCCCACAACCTCACAGTAATTACTGGAGGAGATGTGTTTGGAAATTGAAAGTCCCTCAAAGGTACCGTTTTTTCTTGTGGTTGTGCTTTCATGGTCGTCTAATGACAAACTTAATGCGTTATCAGCGAGGTAGTCATCCAACGGGTTTTTGTGATATATGCCATAACTCAAGCGAGTCTGTACTTCACGTTTTGCGAGATTGTCCTTTCACTTCTGAATTATGGAAAGGATTCTTACCTCTGGATTGGCGTGATCAATTCTTTGGCTCTTTTGAAAGAAATGACTGGCTTACATGGTGTGCGGGGAGAAAAGAAGTTATACAGGGATTCGAGTTTCGTCTTTGGTTTTCGGTGCTATGCCGACATATCTGGTTAGCTTGAAATGACAGATGTTTTAATAACAACACTTGGAGTAGTCATGCCATATTAGCCCGTGCGCGTGCCTGCTTAACATGGGGAAATACAAGTTTGGTTCAAAATAAGAGTGCAGAAAGGAATCAACAACAGTGGATGCCACCACCGCTTGGGTGGGTGAAGATTAATACCGATGGATCTAGGAATGACAACTTAGGGACTTGCACGTGTGGAGGTGTGTTGAGAGATCACAATGGTGAATTTCTGATGGGGTTTATGTATCAGATTGGGCAAGGAACGGTAGTATCTGCGGAAGCTTGGGGTGTTTTGTGGGGACTAAAAGTTGCATGGGATAGAGGATACAGAAAAATCATGATTGAGTCTGATTCTAGTGAAGTAATGGATATAATTCAAGGTGACGTTTCTCGGGAACACCCTGATTTTCAGCTTATTGTGGAGGTTCAAACGCTGCTGGAAAGAGATTGGGACGTGGAAATTTCACATTGCATTCGGGAGTATAACATGGTGGCAGACGCTATGGCAAAAGAAGCTTGGAAGATGGCGATTGATCTTCATATCACATTTTCGCCCCCTGATGCTATTACCGCCCTTTTAATTAATGATGTAAACATGATGAATTCTTATGTTGACTCAGGAGGATAGCTTCTGATGTTTTTGTAGAATATCTTTTATTATCAAAAAAAAAAAACCAAAAGCAAAAAAATTCTACGGAAAAACCTAAAGATCAAATAGCCTGGGGCCACAATGCTAGCTAAACGAGCAGCCCGAGATAGTATTAATATAATGGAGGAGGCAGCAAAGGTGTGCAGTAACATCTTAGTTTTTTTATTTTAGGATTTAACTTCAATTGAGAAAGAATTAATTATGAAAAATTGATTCATCATGAAATTATTAAAATGTAAAGGGTTTATTTCAAATAATATTTATATAATAAAAAAATTATGAAATTAAAATAATGAAAATTGATTGAAAATGTAGACATAATAATCCTTTATTATTACTATGGTACAAAAAATCGGACCGGACCGGTCGGTCCGACCTGAAAATCGGTGAACTGGTCTCCAATCCAGTTCGGTTCACTGCTTGAGAGGGAGGAGAGTTGACCCGGTACAAAACCGGAAAAACTGGTGGGTTGACTAGTTGGATTGGTTACGTTTTTTTTTAATATATTTTTTGAAGAAAAAATGAAAGGTTTAAGATTAAGATGAAGAGAAAAATAGATAAAGAAATAAAAAATCTAAAAAAATCCAGAAAATGATGAAAAAAATTACCTAAAAAAATATAATAATTATAGAAAATGGGATATCATTTCATAAGTATAGTCATCATAATTGATACTAATAGATTTTAAGTATTTTTTTCTAAAGATCTTCATTTTTATTTATAGAATTTTAAAAATATATTAATATATATATTGCACTAATAAATTGTAATATTTTAATATGGTCGGTCCAACCACCGGTTAAATCCCGGTTGACCTATTAACCCTTAAACTTGTACCGTAACTAGTTCATTGCCCAATCCGATTTTTTATTCCTTGATTATTACTTGTTATTTTTATAAAAAAGATATAAATAAATAGAAATATAAATAATATAAAAAAGGGAATAAGAAAAAAGGGCTGAATAAAAAAACTAGAAGTAATATATAAATATATATACTAATATATTAACGGGCACGTGGCTCCTTAGTATATCACGGGGGCCATCAAATTTAATATACCCCACTATTAATCGGTCATTCGAGCTACAAAAGAAGCGTCTTCTTCTTTGTCGTGTTCCGTCGCCCTTGAAGAGCTTGAGGCAACCTGAAGATTCTAGCATCCTAAATCGATCGCTCTCTCGCTCCGCCTCCGTCGCTCTCCGTCTGCGCCTCCGCTTGACTGCGTCCGCGTCCCTCCTTGTCGTGACTGGACGGAAAGTCAAGTCGAGAGCGAGAAACCGAGACCAGAGGAAGCAACGTCGAAGGGGAAGAAGGAGAGGAAGAGAAGGCCGGGCTCAGATTCAACCGAAGATCTAGATCAAGGTAAGTCACATAAGCCTCCTTCCATCTTTTATTTTCTCCGATTGCTGGCTGCTGGGATTTCAAGTGTTTCATGTTTCAATTTTGAGAACTTCATTGCAATAATTTCTTTGAATTGATGAGAATGAGAGTTGTGGTTGATTGAGGACATCATTCAGTTTCTGGTTTACTTTTGTGCTTGTCCGGCTCATCCGTTTAACCCCCTGTTTATTTCTCCAAACTCAGAGTACGAGTTCTCCAAACCCAGAAAATGTTCAACAATCAGGACTGCTTTTTTTAGTGTTTAAAGAGCTAGATTATGTGAATTTATTAGTACTAGAGAAGAAACCAAACATAAATTTAACATATGTTATTGAATTTCAAGGAAAATGATAGGATTCCCATTTTATTTTTTTCCTCTTATATTTGCATTTACTGTCCTCTCTCTCTATATGTTGTAATCTGGGAATGGCTGGCTGTTAGTTGGCTGCCTTAAAATAGACACACACTTTATTAACACAAAAAACAGCCAAACTTTTTGGGACGGGAAATTTTCGGTATAGTATGGGGATCGGACTGATTTCCCTTCTCAAACCCTTTTTTGGGGCATCCCGAGAACACCCCTAAACGTAGTTAATTGTCTCAAGTCATTGTCATCCTTCAAATTGAGGCATATTTGTTGTGTGTCTAGGTTTTAGATTTAACTTTTTTGAATCTGGACAGTGGAATTACTTTGTGAATTTTAAAGGCTAGCCAACGTATAGTTAGCAGGACTTTATAACTTGTGATGCAAGGAATTGAAAGGATGGAAAGAATTGAGGAAGAGAAGAGGGAGGGTTGCAGCATTCTGAGATTGTTAGTGTGTTGTGTTTAATTGTTATTGGTCATGTGATGTTATGATGATTGTTGACTTGTTAATGTAGTACTTTCTGTGATTTCATTGTGTTTGGACTTATGTTGTCACATGTGAGCTTGTTAACTTTTCAGCAAATTGGAATGATTATGTTTATTTTCAAGATATGTAACAATTTCATATTTATATCTTTATATATGTATATAATATTATTTTTTATTTAATTATTACATGACGAGTTCGACTTGAAGAACCAAGACCCATTGGCCTCTTTATTTCAATGTCTAGTCTGGCTTTTAAAACATTGGTGGAAATTCATCATAAAAGGCTTAACTTTTGCTCCCCAATTGTTGCCATTTGTTTGATCAAGAGTGGCTGAATATATATATAGAGAGTTTCATGATACTGGCTTAGGGTGAGCTTTTGTCTATTCTCACGATTGGAATTTAACAATTTTTATCTTAGGGAAAGAAATCCAAATGGGAAGCACGGCAGCACAAATTCCCAGTAGCTTTGGCCATGAGCTGAGGGCATGTCTTCGTTGCCGCCTCGTCAAAACCTACGACCAGGTTACGCTCAATTCATCATCCTTTGTATATGCACTAGCATTGGTTTTTTGTCTTTCTTTCTTTCTTTTCATAGAACGTTTTAGGGTTTTTTATGCTATTTTTCTTCTGGACTCTCCTTTTTTTCCCACTTGAAACAATATGCGGTTTAAGCCATACTTAACTTTGTATCTGCTTCTTTTCCTAACAGTTCAGGGAATCAGGCTGTGAGAATTGCCCATTCTTTAAGATGGAGGAAGACCATGAGCGTGTTGTTGATTGTACAACTCCTAATTTCAATGGGTATGGATGTTGGACTAGAACTTCTGTGAAATCGCATCTGTTGTGCATTCGTTTAGATAAAGGCTCTTATCATTTGCACTTGTCCATGTCCTTCCTTTTTACCTTTCACAGGATAATTTCAGTCATGGATCCATCTCGAAGTTGGGCTGCACGTTGGTTGCGAATTGGTATGTTAGTTTGTCTTCTGTTAGGCTCTAATATGTCCTCTATGATTTTCTGCAAATAAAACACTATCTTTCCTCACACATATGTGGAGATAATCCTAGGATTTCTAGAGTAATGTCATTTTTCTTTGGTTCTAAGAGTCCTCGCTTTCTTTGACAAGGCTTTGTAATGGTAGAATGAGCTTATTTTTGTGAATTGCTTCCAAAGCACTAACTATTACATATAAGGAAGGCAATTTTATTAGTTGAATAAAAATCAGAAACTATTATTTACTTACAAGAAGGTGGATTTTGTTAGTAGATTTATTTAGCCTTGCCCTGTCTTTGTATCAGATAGGGGGTGTACTGTAATAAGGAAGCACAAGGTTCCTCACTTCTAGATGTTTTAGGGGCTTGTGATTGCCACTTTTTTGAAATCCCTTTTTCGTTAAACAAAAAAAACCCTCTTTCCATCAATTTCCTTATATGGCATCATAATGAGTCTGTAATGAGGTTCTTAACTTACTCTCAAAATTCAGGGATTTGTGTCTTGACAGAGAAAATTACAACTTGTTTTCTTAGATTCATTGTAATTAGAGTGGGTTATCTCTAGCAAAGGTGAAGAGTGGTTTTTCACTGGGCTACATAATTTATTGAACACTATTAGAGAGGATTTAGTCTGGGTGCTTAATGAATTTCATTAATATGACACAGTTATACAGATATGAATTTTATTTTCATCACTAACTTTCTTATAGATCTGGTTTTTTATCTCCCGGAGGTTAGGGAACTTTGCCATTCGTGTTTCTCTTAGTTAGGTGCGTGTTTGATCCTCAAGCACCAAGGATCTGAGTTGTGAATAATTCATAGAATGACTGCTTAGAAAACAAGGAAAAATTGGTAAAGAAATTGGATCTTCTACATGAGAATTGTATTAAAGATTTAAATGTTATTGCTTGCTGAAGAGTTTAGCACTTTAGCTGAAGCCTGGCAGCTGATCTTTTGAGGCGGACGAAAATTAGAAATAGGACAGTTTGGGTTGGATGGATAAAGCCATCAGATCTTGATTGTTTTGCATTGGGCTTCTTTCATGAATTTCAGAACATTATTAAAGATGATTGGGTAAGAAAACTTTACAAGTTCCATTAGAGTTATAAACATATGAATTTTATTTTCATCACTAGTGTCCTCTTGTTAGACTGAATGAATGCTTACAGACCTTATTTAGGAGATCCAAAGTTTCTTTCTTCTGAGTCAAATCTAGATGCATCCTTATTTGCAAATGAAATGGGGAAGAATTTAGGAAGCCGAAATTGAGGTTTGTTTCTTAAGATGACTTTTCCCCTCTGGAGAAAGCTTATCATTATCTTGTTGGGGGAAGATTTGGTGCAGACTCAATAATGAAAGGGTCTTGGAAACTGTTCTTTATAAAGATTACATTGGTTGGTACATGTTGTATCTCTTTCAAGGCCTTCATTATGACAACATTGGTAAGAATTTTATATGGCTGGCATGCTTACTTGTAGCTCATTGCTACTTATGGGAGTCCATGATAGTTTTGTGCTTCATGTTATGACTCAACCTTTTTGTTTGTCTAAGATTGAGTGTTTTCCGATTTTTGTTTGGCTTTAATAACATATAGAACGTGAGAGAGATAAGGAGAAACCTCTTTTGTTGGAATTGTGGTTGGTCATTTTGACCTACATTTAACTGCTTTAATAGATATGCATTATACATGACAAAACATTAGAACTACATTAGGTTGAGATATTATAGTCAGCACTCAGCATGCAATCTATGCGCAGTTAGCATGAACTCAATATTCTCACTAAGTATATTAATTGCAACAAATCTCTGCCTGAATTGAGATCTTGTATCTCACTTAAGGCTTGGAATGGAACCTAAGGTTATTTTTAAAATATATTGCAGGAAAATTTCTTCCCGGTGTTTACACTCTTGCTGTTTCAGAGGCTCTTCCAGAAGAAATGCAGGTTTGTAATTTTCCGTTTATGTGCTGATGGCATAATTGGTTACTAAAACTTTATCTTCTTTCAGCACCAGCTTTGACACATCACCATTGGGTCAAATTATTTACTAACATGAAAAATCTTTTCTTTCCCCCTTGGTGAAACATCATTTTTTGATTGATCACTAAATTCCTCTGTTTTGTGGCTCCTGTCAGAGTCCTGAAACAACCTATCCACTCTATGGAAACTGAAAAGCACGGACATTTTTTTTTCTTAAAAAGAAAAGGGATTAGCTGGTTGGTCCGGGACACAAATAGGACTATATGAGACATGGCACGCGCTGCACAACACTTTAAATTTTGTTGTGACATCATCCTTTCTTAGTTTCTTCCTTAGATTGCAAAGAGGATAAATTTTGAGAGGTGCTCCGTTCTCTTCTTAATATTAGAGCTAGAAAACTAATTTGCCGATATTAAGCAAATAAGTTTAGTTATTTGTAACAAATATGTTTTGGTTTGTCTAAAATACCCTTTCTAATTATGTGTATTGTACCTATACCCTGATAAAAAACCTTATTCCTATATGCAATCAATAGAGATATTTGGGGGAAAATTATAAATTTGGAAGATAAAGTAAATTGAGATTTTATATTTAGGATGAGAAAAACCTCTTGTTCCAGCTCTTATATTCAGGACCCAAGTAGTATTAAAAGATTTGGAAATTCAGTTTCTAATATATTCTTTTTCGTTTCTTTTACTTAAATCTGAGTGAAGCAATGTCGTGTGCCGATGTTTATATATTTTGATCATTTTATACTCTTTTGCAGGCACTTTGTGAAGACGAGCGTGTGCAGTATATTCCTCCCAAACGCTTGTGAATCACTTGCATCCTTATCGACTGAAAGGAAACTGGATTGCCCTAGTTTGTAGGAAAATATAGATTTTCATGTTCGTAGTTGATTTGCTGCGCTGTGCGCCTCTTGACAAAAATGATTTAGTGCTCTGTGAGCTACTCAGTTTCTCTTTAGAATGAACTGAAGCTATTATTGAAAACCTTGCGTGCTAACGTCCGCCGCAGGATAATGGTGCTCAAGTTCAAGTCATTTTATGAAGCTGAGCATTATTAATATAAAATATTAAATCTAATAGCAAGCTTTTTTTTTTGGTCAGTAACCTAATGGCAAGTTGTAGTATTTATAAGTTGCATACTTGCATATGTTATGTTCGGGTTCCGCATGATACACAAAATTCACTTTTAGTCGGTCTTTTTTTTTTTTGGAGTGAAAATGATAATATATTAACTAAAATCACTTGTAGTTAGTCATGGCCGTTTCACAAAGTTCGTCCGCGCACATTGGTCGAGCACGGACGCAGTTTGTGATATGCTGCCTTGTCTTGTTAATACAAGACTCATTTGATTTTTTTTTTTTAGAGAAATTAAAAACATTAAATAAATTACGTAATTATAATATATGTTTTATATTATTAGATTATATATTAGTTTATAAGTTAGATAAATTAGCTTGGAGAAAATAATAAATATAAATACTCTAAAATAATTTATTTAGCTTATTTAGTTTCTTTAAAAAAATCAAATGGGGTTTTATATTAAGAATTAGAGAAAGTACTCTCTTTGTCTCTAAATATAAGTTTCAAATAATTAATTTGCGTTTATCAAGAAAGTAGTCAAAATTAATTAAGAGCAAGGTTATCTGATCCGGACTGGACCGGCCGAACCGGCGACTCGGGTATTAAACTGGTCCGGTTTGGTGACCCTGTCCGGGTCAAATTTTTAAAAAAAATTTTTTCAAAATTTTTCTTTCAGAATTTCATACTATAAGTATAAAATATTCCATTTCTCACCGGTTCGGTTCCGGTTTAGCTCCGGTTTGACTCCGGTCTGACCCACTGACCCTTGACCCAGTACCCCGACCGGTTCACTGACCGGTCCGGGTTTAATTACCTTGGTTAAGAGTAATAAATATATAATTTTTTCCAACTATACCCTTATTTGTAAAGAAGATAAGTGAGAAAAGCAATAAATGCAGCAAATATAGTTAAAGGATAAAGTTGGAAAAAAGCAATAAATGTTGAGACAACTAAAACGAAGTTATATTTTGGGGATCGACCTATTTTCATATTTAAAGCTTATATTTAGAGACGAGGAGGGTATCATTTTGAAACCATATTTGCTAACCTTTCAACTCTCAAGGCCACAAGGATAGAGTTGGGAAAACAGGCTGATTTAGGCTTGAATTTGTAAGGGTCGAGCTTGAGATTTTTGCTTCAAAAATGAAAATGGGCCTAAAAGGGCTAGTCTTACAGGACTGAGGGCTTAAAAGGGCCGTCCGTTTAGGCTCATATGTTTTCTTTCAATTTTTAAAATTATTTATATAATACAATATTATTTATTTTTTATGTTTTATTAATGATGTTGCAAATACTTAGTTATTATTATATTTTTTAGAATTAGGTTTCTTAAGAAAATCTTGTATTAAGAATCCTAAAAATTAAAAACTTATAAAAGATATTTCTTATTTCGTAAATATTCTTACTAATTTTGTATTTTTTTACTTATTTTCTAGTGATCATTTTGTTCAAATCTTGTGTTGTGTATTTTGTTTACTACTTGCATTTTTCAAGATATATTTATAAGAAGTTTTTTTTATTTTGTTAAGTATTTTCATTAATTATTTGTAATTTTGGTCTGTAAATAATAATTTATCTTTGATTATGACTCAATGAATGTGTTTGTTTTGTTGCATGATGCATATTATTTACACCTTAATTTTAACAATATCTATGTGTTAAATTAAGAATTTCATTATTGTAATCTTATTTCTTTAAAGAAAAAAAAGCTGAAAAAATAATAAAAAGTTATTAAAAGGGTTTTCAGCCTTGCAGGGCCGGTCTTGGCCCTTATGTTCAAGGGCCAGGCTTCAAAAAATAACTGTTTTTCTTTAGCCGGGTCTAAACGGGCCAAGCCCTACAAGCAAAACTAGCCCTTTTTACCAACTCTACGCAAGGATCTTAGTGGATTCAAGAAATAATACTCTTGACTATCTTATACGTGAATTAGTAGAAAAGCTTGTTTTGGTTTTAATTATAAGACTTTAATGCATTTTATTTTGTAAATTTATACTACCTTCAGTTCTTAATATAATATTTATTTAACTAATTTGAGTAAATTAAAGAAAATAATTAAATTAGTTATTTTGTCAAAAGCTTGATCCTAACGTTGTTGAATCACCGTTTTTGTCCAGTTCTATATGCAACAAGTTTGAACTCAATGGGAGTTACAGTTTGGGAAATATGTCCAAATTACTAAACCTGATTTGGAATAATGTGAGAAATTTGAGCATCAACTTATTAAACCCATATCTCTTTCATTTGAGACTCTTCGAGCTTAATCTTAGATTGTTGAAATGCATTGTGGGCCTAGTTTCATATGCAAGAAGTTTCACTTCAATTGGATTTGTAGTTTAAGAGATATGACCATTGACCAAAATACTAAATCTCTGTTATGCTGAACAAAAATAGAGCAAAACATAGTCTTCACTCGAGTGATAATAAAAAATCCATCTTTGGAAGTGCGCTTAAGTGAAGTTGGTATAATTTTCATATAATGCATTTTAACTTCGAATTGAGCAATTATAATGTTCGATTGAGCATGGAGACCTCCAACATCAAATCTAAGAACTTAAATCTTGATATTCTCATTAAATCTTGCAAGTTCTTCTTTCTTCAATCTCGTCTCTTCTTTTTTATTTTTCTCAATAATCCAACTCAATATCTTCTCTCTTTTCTTGACTTTCTCTCCCCATATTTGATAACTTCTTTCTTCAATCTCATTTGTTCTTCAATTTGATCATTCACAATAATCCAATTAGATATCCTTTTTTCTTTTCTTTACTTGTTCTCCTTCTATTTGATAACTTCTTTCGTCAATCTTTTCTCTTCTTTTTCTTCTTGATCATTCTTAGTAATTCAACTTGATATTTTTTTCTTTGTTTGACTAATCTATCATATATTTCATATTAAATATAGTAGTTAGTCAAACTATAAGATAAATACATGAATAAAAACTAATATTTGATATCTATTTTTGACATCATAAAAAATTAACCCTATCTAACATCTCTTAGAATACATTAAAAGACTATTCTCAGAATACTTGAGAATGTCATAAGTAACTTACGATCACAAATATTAAAACATTCATGGATAGATGATAGTTATTATATGAATATGATTATACTATCCATATGTCTCTGATATATTTCATAGTATTCCTTCTAATTTAATTTTGTAGGCTTTGGCTTGCATTAAATGTGCACACAAACAGGCAATGTCATTGCAATGGAACTTTAGGAAGATTATCAATTATATTCTCGCTTGAATAATAATTGAAAAGCTAAAAGTTATGAAGTATATTACAAAATGCATATTAAGTTTCATGCTCTACCTATAGGAGAATGATTAGCTTTGTTTAGTTTAATATGATGTGTTAACTATAAAATAGTTAACATTATGATACATCTCTTTGTTTACTAAACAAGTTGCATCATTGAGGATTATAAGATTGCTAAGTAGTCATTGATAGCTTAGTTCCACCATGAATTGCTTAATTTAGTCATTTTTTGGGGGCAAGTTACAAGATTGCTGGTTAAAAAATTTCATCATGGGTTTTGAATTATTGTTAAATTAATTTAAAACCATTAAGAGTGTTGTATGACCATAGAGTCAATAGGTCATGAACATATAAAGTATCCTTAAATGAATTGCATGCATTTAGAGAAATTAAAGGATCCAATACCTTATTTGTGAGATGGATCACATTGAGTAATCTAGATGATGTATTATCAAATGATGAAATTTAAGTCAATGTTTGTTGTCTCAAATTGGTACCTAATTATCGAGATTGACAAATATTCAAATAGGAACCGAATAAACATTTAAGATCTATTCATTAAGTTTTAACTAAGTAAGGGTGCTACTACATAATACATGGAAGGTAATACTCGATTTAAGACGACTTATCGCTATAATTCTAGCAACATGGCCTTAATTGATCAGGATATGGCAACTAATATATAATTTACAGGCCAAGTGGGAGAATGTAAGATATTTTATTAATATATTATAATTATTATTATTTATTAATTAGCTAAATAATAAAATATCCTGAGTGTGGCCCGTAAGTCAGATCCAGGCCCAATTCAAGATTAGGGTAACCTATCGATCGGCTATTTATGTGATATCTTTGATGGTGACTAGAGTTTATGGCCGAGTAATACATGAGCGTTAGAAAACTCTAGACTGCTTTTTGAGGTTTCCTGACTGGTCATGACTCTTAATCCAGTTGCCATCAATGTGCCTTATAGTCAATCAAAGGAGTGATCTATCAATAATCTTCTGACATTTTTTTTATTTTGTAGTACCCTTTTAACAGAGTTCGTGAAGTCTCTTGAAGATCAAAATTTAGCAATGACGAGAGGTATTCCTTAAATCTTCGACTATTATTGTTATAGGAAAATTCATGTATTGCAATTTGTTGTTTGTTTATTAATTTCATGAATTGTTGTCCTACACTCCCAGGCAAGAGTAATGGATATGATTGATTTCACTTTAAGCTTAATGGGCATTATTGGACCTGTGATACCGTTTGGCCTGATGGGCCTATCTGATTCTTAAGAAACAAGTTAGGTCCAGTATTTAGAAATCCTTATAATGCAAGACACATAAACTTGGCCGAAAGTTCGACAAAATTCATAATGGCTTGCCATTTTAATTTAAAGTGATAAAGAAGACAATATAAACCATGTAAGTATTACACAAAAAAAAAAAAAAAAACCTTTTAAGTATTGACATGAGAAACGTAAGCAGAGACAGTTTAATATGTACTCTAACTCCCATAATTAGATTAGTTATCTCATTTTCACCTTTATACAAAAAATTGGAGGAAATATTAAATAATATATACTCTCTTTGGTCCATATATAAGTCACTTCCAATTAATTCATAAAAACTGGAGATTGAAATTTAACTTATTAAATTTGTCTTGGGGTGTGTTCTTATTAGCTTTTGGAGAATAGATTCTGGAGAAAATAGCTTTTGGAGAATAGATTATAGGAAAATAGATTATGGGAAAAAGTGATTTTGATAAAATGAGAGTGTTTGGATGATTTTATCAGAATAGCTTTTTTCATTGTCAAATGACTAAAAAGGACATTAAGTTTTATGATAATTACATATAAAGGATAATATTATATTTTAAGTTTTATTTGACATTAAATTGCATAATAATTACAATAAATGAAATAAATTTGTCCAAAAATTTTTTAGTTATAACATTGGTCAATTATGTAATAAAAAAAAATAGATGCAGAAATTATAAAATTATAACATTAGTCAATTATGCAGTAAATTACAAAATCAGATCAAACGTACATATTGAAGGCGTACACTATATTACTTTTCATCTCGTTTTACAACCTGGGTTATCTCTTGCCAAACCCACTGTATTATTCTTCATTAAATTCTTTGAAATGGTTTTGATTTTTGCAAGTGTGTCCGTGTCTTTAATTTCTGTTTTTTTTTTCCACTCCTGCCTAATCTCTAAAGATATATATATTATTCTTCATTAAATTCTTTGGAATGGTTATGATTTTTGCAAGTGTGTCCGTGTCTTTAATTTCTGTTTTTTTACCACTCCTGCCTAGTCTCTAAAGATATATATATATATATATATAAGTATATTAAAAATTTGCTAAATTAAGAAATCTTTTCTACATAACACCAAAGTACAAATTCCGAGTAAATGTCAATAACAGAGTAAGTGAAAATATGAATAAAATACCATTTAACATATTGTCAAAAAGAGAGAACAAAAAAATATGAAAACATTCACATGACTAATGCTCTTGCGTATAATAAATGATCTGATCTCTTATCGAATCACGAAGATAAGCCATGTCAGATGAAGATGCAAGTAACGAAGGTATTATTGAGGAGTCTATAGCGTCAGGGCCATCGACATCAAACAAACTATCCTCTCGTTCATGGTGGCGGAAGTCAGGATCAGAAATAGAAGTTCTTCTGATGAAATTGTGTATGGCCATCGTCGCACAAACAATTTTAACCTGAGTGGGAAAACTATAGCTACGCATTGTCTGTAAGATTGCGAACTTGTTCTTCCAAACCCCAAATGTTCTTTCTATTGTGCACCTGAGACTTGAATGCAAGTAATTGAACCTTTCATTGTCATTTTCAAGCCTAGATGACCTCCGAAAGTCAGGGAGATGGTAACGCTCGCGTCTGTATGGACCCAGATATCCAGTTGGGGTAGGGTAGCCGGCATCCACCAAATAATATTTATCTGCATGAAAGAATAAGTTTAATACCAATACATTTTGTGTCGGAGTTGTAAGGGGATGATGAAATATGAGAGAATCATGTGCGAGAAAACCTGTATAAAAATAATTATATCGTACAAAAATATAAGAATACCTGTAGGCGGATGTGGAAAATTCATTGACGGAGTTGTCAGGGCATGATGAAATATGCGAGAATCATGTGCCGTACCTTCCCATCCAGCCAGTACAAAGATAAAACACATGTCCCAATCACAAACCGCCATCACATTTTGCGATGGAAATCCTTTTCTTCCAATATATTTTGTTTTGTCCCTTGCTCTGACCTTACATGGAATGTGTGTGCCATCAATTGCACCAATCGCATTTTTAAAAAAAGGCCAGTATCTATTACTTTGGCTTATCTTACTGTGAACGCTCTGAAATGTAGGATCCAGCGGTTTGATGTTAGACATTGCTAGACTACAACATGCCTGTAAAACGGCATGCATCGCCCTATGAATTGTATCTCCAGAGCGCATAAATCTTTCTTGTACCAGTCTACTCGATGCCGCATGTCCAACTGTGTGCAAAAAAATCGCCACCATTTCATGTATACCCACATTTCGAGTTTCCCTCAGACCATGTCGTTGCATTTCAAAGCAGAATTCATGAAAGACATTCAGTTCCATTCTAAACATGTCATAACAACGGGCAGAATTGCCGCGTAACACATCACGCACCCATACGGCACCTGTAAACTCACTGGTGTGCCGCGGTTGTTTACATAAAAATTGCTGAGTATATGCACCAACATATGCGGCCACTTTTCGGATTCTCTGTAATCGCCGTTTTCTATGCTTTGCAATAAATTTCATAGTATTCTCCATATCTGCCATTACCTGTACACACATACATTAACTTATATAAAACAAAAACGACCACAACTATACATTAATAAGATGCACACACATGTCATTGATGAATAAATAACATTACATTACGTATAAAGTGACTTGATCAATAGAAGCGTAAATATAACAGTCATTAAGCACATAGCAACAACGTTCTTAATACACATCAATAGTGTCCATAGCATAAATTCCTAAGAAACTTAACAAGTGTATCCTTCATTTCCTTCATTGACACGTACATTTCCCTTGCAGCTGAATCCCTCATAAGGAGGTTTGCACAGCGCATATAGAAGTCTTCATCATTGGTTATTTCAGTGACTTGATTCATATGATTCATGACTCCCGATATTGAAAACTCATTCGCCCGGGCTTCTGCAGCCATCCTTGCTGCACGGGCCTCTGCTTCCATCCTTCCTGCAAGTTCCACATCAATGTCAGTGGCATCAGCTATCCTAGTCAGGGCGTCGGCAATTTTACTCGATGCAGGCCCTTTCTTTTTCATTGAGGCACCCCTCTTCCTCACCCCCAGTGAGCTTGTCGGTCTGCTACCACTACTTGTTCTCTCTCCACCACTTATTCCCTTTCCTCTGTCATTATTCCCTCCGCTGCCTCCACTGGTGTTATTGAAATTGATTGCATTGAACTCCCCACTCAATCCAGTCGCTGTCCCTAACACCTCATCACTGTCTCCTGACCCTTCTTCCATGGGTTCATCAGGGGTGGTCTCGGTAGGGTTTGGGAGAGACATGGAGGAAGGTGCCCAATTATTTGTTCCCGTGGCCGCCACAGATGAAAACAGGCGGGTTAATTCCTCTTGGAATTGGAGGCCATTATTTCTGAATTTATCGTAACCGGGAACTTCCTGTACGTGAATCACCAAATTCATTACACAAGTTCATAAAAGCACGATGTTATGTAAAAAAAAATGGCCGTTCGCATAAGTGAATCACTAACCAATAGTTTCTTCTCCCACCAATCATCGTCAGCCACAATAGTCTTCTTATGATCGTCCCATCCAACTCCTGTTTCATTTAACAACCGATCCCACAGTTGCCATTCCTTTCGGAGGGCATCGTATTTGTTTTTGAACTGCCCCTTGTCGTATAATCTGCCTGTCCTTGCAATAAAACCTTCAGATATCTCTTTCCACCCCTTCTTTTCGAAGCTAGTGTTTTTTCTTGTTCCTTTCTCAACTTGTTCTATGCACAAGTCAATGAAAATTTTCGTGCTCTTGACATCCCAGGATGCTTTCACCTTACTCATTATGCTGCTAAGTTGACAATTAATACATGAAATGGACAAGGAAGCAGAAATGGACAAGGAAAAAACAATTTCATACCCACATTCAAAAATATCTCAATGGAATTAAGCTAGGTGTAATGTTGAGGGGTGCCGAAAGGATATACATTCTTTCAAGGAATACAATCACATTGAAGGGTAACAGCATGTATATATTTAGTTTAATTGCATGTAACAAGCAATTGAAGTTCAAAACCGTAGCATTATTGAAAGGATATACATCAAAGTGACCGATAACGTCAAACCATGACCACCAAATTAAGCACCGTCATATGATAGACCAACAAAGCAATATTAGATGTCAAAAACAACATAACAAATATCTCAATGTTATAGGAAAATAAGAACAAAAGAATAACAAAAAAACGTCTACTGTGCGCGTTTCTATGACAAAAAAACCAATGGTAGAACGTTATACTATAACCTTAAAAACATGTTCTATTATTTAATCTCTATATATAAAGTATAAACGAGGTGATATGATTCCAAAGAACTAGACTACTCAAACAAGCTCAAAGCAAATTCCACAGTTGATAAAATATTAAAACAAACCAATACTAATCAATTTCGACGTGGTGAATTGAAATGGAATTCCTACTTAAGCAGCAAATAGGACGTCGTTTTTTTATTTCTAATTTCTTCAGAAGAATATAAAGGAATTAATTGATATATGGTGCTGGATACATTAGCTTGTAGGGAGGAGGAATCTTAGCGAAAATGATCTGTTTCTGCAACATACCTCTTTTGCAAATACAATATGATAATTTTCCACCAAAACCACCTCAACAAAAAGATGATCATGGGCAGTTTCATCCAATTCCATTTGTTAGTGAAAATCGCATTTCGTTGCACTCGTATGCACCAAAATGATAGTTATAAATACGATAAAGTTATCTCATGTGGCCAATTTAAATGTTTTTGGAACTAAGATTTTCATATTTAGAACAAATATTTGCAACTTATCTTTCGATACAATTTTCTAGAGCCACACTATTATTAAATCCAAAGATTCTTGATCAAATCTACATGCCAAATGTATTTCATTGGAGTCAAGGAAGAGGATGAAGATTACTAAAGTGGTTCACTGCAGTAAATTCAACAACAAACAATTTACCACATAATGAGTTTCTTCTATTTTCACATTTCTAAGATCTAGTACATAAGACAGACTGCACATAATATATTCAGAAAGAAATAAATAGCGCACGCACAAGCAAAAACAAAAAGAGTGGAGAGACAATAAGCAGATCCAGGGTAATTGCCCACATTTGGGTTACTCTTTCCTCAAATGTATGATTGTAGATAATCTAATTTAATGTTAACAAAAATGAAGCAAAATTGAGTTACCCTTGCAATTCACATAATCGCACTAATTCGAAACAAAATTACTTGAGAGGATTAAACCCTGCACAAACGAACACAGAACTTTGTTTACTTCACATGCGGGTTCGAGGACACCAAACAGCACAAGAAGTAACGTCCAACAGAAACCACAATGAAGCACCTTTAAGCACAGAACAACACCATAACCAAAACCAAAACCAGAGCATCATCACCACAAATCTATAGCCTCAGCACCATAAGCATAGAACAGAAGCAAACCACAGACGCAGAGGAAATTTTCATTGTCAAACGGAACTATGAGCTACCACCACAAATCAGATATGCAAATGCGTACCTGGAGTCGAACCTCAGAACCACCACAGACAGAGGAATCTGCACCGAAGTCGCCGGCTAGATCTGGATCGCCGAAGTCGCAGGCAAGATTTCTCAAGATATTTTCCTTCGATTTTGCAACCGATTTTCCGTCACCGCTTTCCGTTCACCGCGAGAGAAGGGAATGTGTTTCAGATCGAAGCTTTTCCCATCTGAAAGAGAATGGGAACCACAAGGATATGCCGATCGACAAAACGGAGAAGACGAGAATGAAGGTCGACGCGAAACGGAAAGAGAATGGGAACAGGTGCAGCTGCGATCCACACACACACAGTTCGAAGACAAGAACGCCGACCGGTCACTGTGATGATTTCAGAAAACGGAGAAGGAAACGGAGGAGAAGCTTTCAGAAAATGAAGACGAGAATGGACGCGAAAAGGAAATCTGAGGGAAGAGAAAAGTACAGGACACTGTGTATAATTATTGTCCAACGGTAATAATCTCTGATCCAAAAGTGTGTAGAAATAGCTTCTTCCATAATAGCTTTTTTTCGATGAAAAACGGGATTTTTGGAAAAACGGGATTATTTGATTTTGTTGGGTGTTCGGATGGTACCAGGATAAAACCATGGTTTGACCCTATAATCACTTTTTTTCTATTCTGCCGAACACACACTTGAATTGAAAAGATTCTAAACTTCTTACCAAAAAAAAAAAAAGATTCTAAACTTACGTGTATTCAACGAGGTTTTGAAGGAAAGTAAAATACAAAAAGTTGTGTTTAAGTATTAACTTAAGTGAAAAAATTAAAAAATAAGTATTAATATTCCACATGTGACTTATATAAGGGGTTAAAAAATATCCTTCTAGAAGCTATTTGTACTATGAAGTAGAGGAGTAATATTCCTTTTTATAAGAACACACAATTTGAATTACTTTAATTCTTTTTATAAGATTTCAGTAAAAATTATTTGAACATTTAATGATTTTTTTTTTCATTTTTACCCCTCATTAATTATACATATTGTATTAATTAAAAAGCTAGTGATACCTATATTTACTCTATTTCTCTCTCTTGCTTGCTCCTCATAAATAAGGATATACTTAAAAAAAATATTTTTTTCAAATACACTTATGATTTTCACTACTCTCTCCGGTTATATTTATAAGCAACTTTTCCTTTAATTGCGCAAAACGAATCGATAGTTAAAAGTAATAAGTATGTCAAAAATTTCATATTTTTTCTATATATGCCCCTATTTATGAAAAGAGCATAGGAAAAAGAATAAATAGCAAATATGAGAGAGTATGAGTATAAAATATGAAAGAGAATGTGTAATAAATGAGTAAATGAAAGAGAATTAGTGGTGAGTGGTGGATAATTAATATAAAGATGTGTATTTAATAGGAGTAAAAAAGAAAAAAATAGTTTACATTTTGAGACACAAGAAAAAAATTCCTTATAAAAATAACCAAAAAAAAATATTTATAAAAAAGGCCGGAGAAAGTAATTTTAACCACATAATTTGACTGTCCGAATCTTATAAATGCGGAGCGGGTAGAAGAAAGGGGGATCAACTTCAGGAAATGTGAAAGGGTTTGGTAAAGGCCTAGAAGGACGCTGAAAAGTACGGAAAGAAATAAAGATCAATGATGGATGACAATAATGTTTTAAAAATCGGATCGGATATTGAGCGAGAAATATTAGTAGGTAATGTTTCAACTGGTTGGAATTGCTATAGCCGTTCGGTCTGATCAGTCACGTAATAATTAAATTTAAAAAAAAATTATATATTACAATTAATCTTCAATCTAATTTCATATAAAGTTAATAAGGTCAAAAAATACAATTTAAGGAAGAACATTAATCAATCATCAACCTAACACAATGTATTAACAATAATGATTTCATGACTTGTCAAATATTAGTATCTCTTGATTGATTAAAGCATGAATTTCTTGAAAGATATTTAAACCATATCACTCCGGTCTTATTTATAAGTTTTTTGACAAAAAATTGGTCCTATTTTAAAGTCCAATTTCAGTGTAATAAATGAGATTGTGACAATTTTACCCTTATTTATTGTACAAATGAAAAAATAATTTAAAGATAGATAAAGAAGAAAGAGTTAAAAAACACTCATTCATAAATGAGGGCATAATTGTAAATTTATCTCATAATCATTGAGTTAACTATCTCTCAAGATATGTGAAATTTAGTTAAAATGAACTTATAAATATGATTAGAGTGGTAAATATCATCAACTTCTTGAGGAAATGACCCAAAATCAAGACCTTCAATCCAATCCCAGTTCTTCTAATTTCATCTTTAGCTTGAGGTTAAACCTCATTACTTTTTTCTTCAAAATTTTTTTTATAAAATAGTTTGCAACAAACCAAATTATTAAAATTAGTAACATATAATATAAATAAAATAAAGTAACATGTCTAAAATTTATATTCCATTTTTTAAAATTTTTTTCAGCACCAAATATAAAAAGAAATTGCAGAAAAAAATTTCCCTCTTTTTTATTGGGCTAAACGATTTTTGAAAAACTAGTCCAGTTTCTACCTCAATAACTGTTGACGGCCCAAAACCGGCTAAACAACAGCCCAAAACCGACTAAACGACGGCCCAAAACGGCTCCCTCAAAAAACAGTCCAACGCATATATCCTACCCATTTCAATGATCGGCCAATGGTCCGACCGGTCGGTCCGGTCCTCTAAACAATGGATGAGAAGATAGGGTTGAAAGCATAGCACTCAGACCCAAACCGGACCAGCCGGTCCGGCCAGGAAACCACCGAACAGGTTAGTAGATCGTTCCGGTCCGGTGATCCGATCGGGTCTGAGTTTTTTATTTTTTATTTTTTAAAATCAATTTTTTTGATTTTTTTTTTAAAATTTCATATTAATAATCCTGAAATCTTCCATTTCTCACCGGTTTAGTTTTGGTTTAGTTCCGGTTTGACTTCAGTCTGACCTACCAACTCTTAAACTAGTACCCCAACCAATTCAGTGATCGATCCGGATTTGATCACCGTTGAAAGCAGAAAGCGGAGGAACAAAGTGTGTAAGAAAAAAGATGCCCTTTAATGTTTGAAGTAATCATGGAATATTATTATTATTATGTAAGAAAAAGTGTGCTTTCATGTTTTGGAAATATTAATATAACATGAATCCATATGAGATTCAGTTTGACAAAAGCAAGCTTATAGCCTTGTCAATGCCTTTTGTCGGATCCAATGAAAAGACTTATTTAAATTAAGATCAAATTACATAAAATCTCCTGAATTTTTAGCCATTTGCATGTAAATCCCTGATATTTTAAAGTTTAAATTTAACCTCCTAAATTTAATCCCGGTGGAAAGTGATTTCATACATTGCAATTGAAAACAGTAAAAGGGACGGAGGTAAATTACAATCAGAAATGAGTATCTCAGTTTGGTTTTCCGGGATAGGGATTTATGAGATCCAGAAAGATCTTGTAAAATTTGAATGATTGAATATTCCAAAAGCATAGGTTTACATGTTTATTGTCTATCCCTACCAAATAAAAAGAATACATTTTCACGATCGAATATTTGAGGATATTCGATCTGCAGGATGAGGGAGTTTTTTTTTTTTTTTTTTGGACAAAAAAAAGAGTTGAAAGGTGGGATGGAAACTATGCGGATGAAGCCTGCAGGGAGGAGGCACCAGAAAAACAAGGGTTTTTTAATGACAAAATTACAATTTAACCCTCATATAAAAAAGTTACTCGTATATAATTACTATAATATTAGTATATTACATGGGATGCCACCCTAGATGGCAGGTGTCTTTTATTTCCCATCTGATATAGTAATTTGGGAAAATTCTAAAAAACTACATTGAAAATATAAAAATGATAAATCAGTACATTGAAAATGAGAAAAGACGAATCAGACGGGTGTCAGAAAAAGTGAGGAATCTGTCCTTTTGAAATCTCGGCCAAATTATGAAAATGCCCTTCAGCACTTCATCCCCATTTTAGAATAACAACATGATCATCGTAATTAACAACTTCGGATTCGGTATTAACAACTTCAATTCTTCTTTGACAATTAACAAATTTCAGGGCCAATAACAACACCTATATCTTAATTAACAATTCCGGATTCGATATTAACAACTCCAATTTCTTCTTTCACACTTTATAAGTTTTAGGGCCAATAACAACACCTATCTCGCCATTAACAACTCCGGATTCGATATTAATAACTCCAATTTCTTCTTTCACATTTAACAAGTTTCAGGGCCAATAACAACACTCATATCTTAATTAACAACTCGGGATTCGAAATTAACAACTCCAATTTCTTCTTTCATAATTAACAAATTTCATGCCAATAACAACACCTACCTCGTCATTAACAACTCTGGATTCGCCATTAACAACTCCTATGTTGTTATTGCGACTGAGGGCTGAAGGGCATTTTCATAATTTGGCCGAAATTTCAAAAGAACATATTCCTCACTTTTTCTGACACCCGTCTAATTCGTCTTTTCTCATTTTCAATGTATTGATTTGTCCTTTTTATATTTCCAATATAGTTTTTTAGAATTTTTCCTAGTAATTTTCTTTAAAAAGATAACGGTGTATTAACGGTAAAAGGTTTGTGGTAAACAATTGAAAGATTAGAGAAATTAAATTTAAACTTTAAAATGTTAAGGGGTTACATGCAATTGACCGAAAGTTTAGGAATGTATAATTTAGCCTTAAATTAATGATATACTCGTATATTCTCTTGTCAGTGGCCATATTATTAAATTTTCACTCATTCAAATAAAGTTGGCCCAAAAAAAAAAAATCGTTCCAATAAACTTTATCAAAATTAGATTTTGCATAGGTTCAGTTTAGACTTTCAAAACCACCAAACATCGGCGATCTAGCTGAGTCTTATGTTTAATCGAAACCTAAGATGAACCATAGTAGTGAGTAAATACTGCTATCGGCAACACAAACTGCGCATCTGGCGTAGTAGTATCATAATACCCTTCCGCCCAAGGTACTGGGTCTTAAATATAAAATTTATTTATAATATTGATCAATACATAATATTTTCCTAAAAATATATGGAGGAGAGGAAATTAAGGAAGATGATTAGAGAAAATACACATCATATTAACTAACTTTCTTAATTTAATTAAATTAGGTAAATAAATCTTATATTAATGACTGTATGGAGTATTACCTATGCATTTAATATTTATACTCCTCTGGTTTTTAACATAAGACATATTTACCTAATTTGATTAGATTAAGAAAGTTAGCTGAGTTAATTAACATGACATGTATTTCTTAAAATATCTTGGTCATCTTCCATAATTCCTTCATTTCCTCTATTCCTTTATTATTGTTGATATAGAGCATAAATAAGAGTAAATTAGAAAATGATTGACAAACCTGAAAACTATGTGTTATATTTAGAACCAATATCAATTCCCTAAATATATCTTATATATATTAAGGATAGGAGGAGTATCATACAAGTGAAGTGAACAAATACTGATGCGCACACATATATTGAGGTTGATACTTCTCATTAGATTTATAATTATAATTGCAAGATAGATCTTCGATGAAGTATATGTAGGAAAACTGTATTTATTTCATGGGATGATAATATTTTTTTGGCCAGTATTTCATGGATGATAATATACTATACGAAGGCAATGAACATTAATAATTGTACTTGATAATACTGGAATGTAACGTAATAATTCTGAATGTCTTAGGTGACAAGGTCAGGTTTATATCATTGGCATTAATGATATTGATGGGAATTTGTTATTTTACTTCTGGAGATGAAGGTATATGACTTTGATGTGTACATATTTGGAGTGTGAAAAGAGAACATGAACAAATTTGGGTCCCACTACTCCCCATTTTCATCTCGTCTCTTCGGAAGTAATCCCTGGCAGACATAGCAAATGGAATGAGAGAAGTGAGACAAAAGACGACAGGCATCCATTTAAGGTATGGAGGTAAGAAGAGGGCAATGAGAGCAAAAAAGGAGAGCATCATCAAACCAGCACCGGATAAGAGCATCCAAGTGGAGCTTTTGGGGAAATTCTGACGGAGGAAAAGGCCGTTGCAGGTCAGAGCGATGGCAGCTGAGTGTGAGACGGCGACTATTCTCATCTCGGTCGTTTGACGAGGGAGCTAGCAGAGAGGACGAGGGTCACTCCCATGGATTGGCAACACCCAGTAAATACTTGCCAAATTTCTGCTCATCCTCTATCCCCATCATGTGGAGGATGCTCCTCTTCCTCGTGTCTTCTTCTCCACCAGGTGGCAGCTGGCCGTCTCTATTTGGTTCTATCTCTAGGATGACACTCGGAGAATCAGAACTCAAGACGATATCCCTCCTCCTCATCGTCGTGGTTTCAGCTTCATCAGTGGCTTCTTGTCCACCAGCTGGCAGCTTGCTGTCTTTATTTGCTTCTATATCTGGGATGGCACTCCGAGAATCAGAGCTCATGATGATATCGGAGGAATGAGAAATAGGTTAAAGACAGCATGACTTTGGGGAATGAGAACTAGGTTAAAGACTTTGAATAGTGGGACGTTTGAACTCAATCTTAAAAAATAAAAATTATAGAACCTTTTTATCTCTGGGTGAAAAAAGAGCTAGTATTAGATTGAAAACACTGATTTTAGTAAACAGAGTTTCAATCTTATCTTACATATTGAAGAACAAGAATTTGCATTAATTCAAAGTTTGTCAAATCTAATGAACTGATATCTTGACAGAATCATTATTGAACATGAACGTCAAAAGTTCAGAAAACAAACTCTCCCATGGCATAGAATGTTGCACATATGCTGCACACACAAAAATCCAGAAGAGGGGTGATTCATTTGTGTATGCAATTATATGTTATATAATTGCACTTTTTTGGACGAAAAAATTGCACCATTTCACTCTTTAATTTTCAAATGCGTCAAATTATATTGTTATTCATGTGTAGCAAATAAACCAGACTGAAATGAAACAATTTTACTCCCTCAAGTCTTGTATAGTTAACTTAATTTACAAATATCAAAAAATTTTGTTAATAAGTAATTTATTTCTTATTATTACTATTATGTAAAAAAAAAAAGTGTCGCTTTTTCTAAAGTAGCACCCTCATTTAATGAGATTATTGTCAATGTGATAAATAAGACACTGACAAAGCTGTGTGAAACCAATTAAGGCAATGTGAAAAAATATTAACTAAAGAAGATAAAAAAAATTGAGATAATATGATATTTAGAAGGAAAATAAATCACTCAACTAGCTAGGTGTAATTAGCATTCAACGCTTGCATGGAGGAGGTCTCAAAATTAGGGTTTGATCGATGATGCTTATATATATATATATTCATGATGCTAGCTGCCCTAATTGGAATTTCAATTGTGTACAAGTCAAATTAAAATTGAGAGATCATATTCTAAAATTTCAAATTTTACACAAATTTCAAATAGTCGTTTATAATGTGCACTTGGATGAAGAAGCAATGCTAACTGTTTCATAATTTCCATAATATAAAGGCACAAACTGTATTCGTACTGGTGGAACAAACAAAATAGGATGCATACAAGACTTCAAAATTAGACCCAAATGAGAGCAATGAAAGATAAAGCAGTAGGTACAGTTCCTTGGCATCAATTTGCCAATATTTCGGCATCATCCACTATGACTGACATGGTTCTTGGGTGTTTTGAACTGCAGGACCTGCACCAGAGTGGGACGACGAAGACAACAAAATATATACATTGGCTCTAGATCGATTCTTGAAGCTACTCTATGATGTGGATCTTTTTAAAATACCTTAGTCATCTTTTTTAATTCACTCATTTCTCCTTCTTTTTAATTATTATCGAGGGAACATCAACAGAAATAAATTAAAAAAAATCGATTGACAAATATAAAAAATACGTCATGTATTTAAGGCCAATATCAATTCTCTATATATGTTCTATATTAAAGGTGAGAGGGAGTAATATACAAAAGCGCATGTGCGTATCTCTATCTAGCTACAGTTAACAGCAACAAATTCAAGTTTGTTTTCTTGTAGTGGAAACTCCTTTTAAAAACTTCACCAAAATTTCTAAAAATTTGAAAGGATAAGAAAGCCATTTTTAATCTTAATGTCATCCAGCAATTATATTAAATATATGGCGAATGAAAAGTGATATGTAGAAACCTAATGTAAAAAAAAACAAAAAGCATCTCTTTTACGTTTATGTAATGAGTAATATGACCGTACGTGGTCAAAATTCGAAATACAAATCGATACATTTATATATATATATATATATTATTTCAAACAAAAAAGATAAATACAGTAACAAATTAAATTAAATCTTATTTCAAATGAAAGAAAACTTACAAAAAAATTAAAGTGAGTAAACATATAATTTAAAAAGTCAATAGTCTTCTAAAATGTGTTCCAAATGAATCATAAGGAACGTTTCAGAGTTCTTCCCCAGTTAATCTCGGTTCAGTTTAGATCGCACAATACAAGTAAGTCATGCAAACTATTGCTAGACATTTCATCAGATAACAAAATTGAAAATTTTAAGGAGAGGGTCAAGGGGAAAAAATAAATAGAATAATAGGTAGCATTTTTTTTTTATAGAAAGAATAATAGGAGTGTGAGTAGTCAGTACCATGCGTCAAGAGCAGCCAGGCTTAACGCACGTGTTTGGTTTCATGTCATAAAATACTTCCTCAAAATACTTCCTCCGATCCTAAATATAAGATAATATTGATTATTTTAAAGGAATTAAAGAAATTAATTAAATTATTTTAAAATATTTATATTTATCGTATTTTTTTCAAACTATTTTATCTAATTTATAAACTGATATATAATTCAAAGATATATAATATATAATATAATTAATTAACTTATTTAATTTTCTTAATTTTTCTAAAAAAATCAATTTTATTTTAAATTTAGTACCAATACCAAAATTAAGATTTTAAAAGTGTACCACCACTACTTTTTTACTTGATCAAAAAGAAATGTGTACGGTAAAAAGATAATACTCAATTATTTAACGAATATAAATGTCAACATTTTCAGGAAATACAGATAATAAAGATCAGCTTGAGAAATACTCTGCCGTAAGACTTCCACGCAGTTTCTTTTAACAAATAAAATGTGCGTTGATGGTGATCACCATTTTAAAAAGATTAAAATTATTTTGAAACTGACATTTCTATATGTTTTCAAAAAATGAAATAGATATTTACAATTTAAATAAAATGCATATAATTTATTATTTTACAGGCATTACTAACATTGAAAGTGACTATTATTCTCAGCTATTTCCTCTTCTACTGCCGCTGTTTTCTCAGTCAAATAATTTTCTGTCAATTGTTGCATGACCCCACAGAAGCATATTGGTCGATCGGGTTTGAAAACTACACTGGGATCATCTAAAAGTCCTCCGATATCTATCTTTTGTGGTCACCAGCAATACAATGATTATTCATTTTTTTCAATTGTGTCACTTTGAAAGTTTATATATAAGCTTTTTACTATATATAGATGCTTTGATTTTGACATTCCTTATATATGCTCCTGCATGTCAGACTGTATGGGGACTAAAAGCTGTTTGACTGACTCAGACTTGAATAAGAGATACAGGATCTGAATAAGAGATACAAGATTTATGTTATAAATCTGAAACACGTGATCCCTCTTTTAATAAGAGAAGAATAAAGCTGCTTCAGAGTTTATGAGAAATTTAAGTGAAAGAAGGACGCAGGCATAATTTACATTAATATAAACTGATAGCTGGGAAGGGCAAGGGCACACCCTTGCTAATAACGTTTCACTCTCCCTTTTCAGGGTCCTTGGTCTTGTCGCCTGTTCGGAAGTAAGCCCAAGAAACCATAGCAAATGGAACGATGAGAACAGCGAGCCAACAGAGGAGAGGGATCCATTTAAGTTGTGAAGGCAAGTGAGAAGCAATTAGAGCATAAAAGGACAGCAGCATCAAAGCAAATCCTAATAGCAGCATCAAAGTAGATATTCTGGGGTAAATCTTGTGGAGAAGAAGGCTGATGCAGATGGGAGCGACGGAAAACGAGAGACAGATGGCGACTGCGTGCATCTCAGGGGTTTGAACGAGGGAGCTAGCAGAGAAGACGAGGGCCACTCCCATGGGTATGGCCAGGCCCAGTAATTGCTTCCCCATATCCAGCTCAAGTATGATATTCACCACGAACAAGAGGAGGCTCACCCATGTGGTTTCAGCTTCATCAGGAAGCTGTGGATTATGCGTCGTCGCCGCCATCTCAGAGCCTGTTGATACAGTTCCTTCCGATGAGGACAAAGGGAGCAAACAGTGCCTTCCTCCTCTTGTCATTTCACCACCTAGCTTTTCTTCATTCTCTACATTGAAAGAATCAGAAACACTAGGTGGGATTGTACTATTTTCTGAAGATGAAGGCCAGGATGAAGGGGTGGAGGCCTCTGTGAGATAGTTATGAGATGGTGGCGAGTTCATGATTTGTTGAGAGAGAGAGAAGTGGTGAAGATAGAATGTAAGGCTGCCATCGCCGTGCTATCTTTATTATATTGACCAAAATTAGATCAATTAAGAAAGAGCGAGGAAGCAGACTTGCACTTACCCCATTCGGTCAAAAAAAAAAAAAAAAAAAACTTGCACTTACCCCCATTTACTCAAAACGGCAGTGTTTTGATTAAAAAGGAAAACAAGTCAAAATATCACATTGGCAAAACTGATGTTAGGCGGGCAAAAATTAGAGCAAACGACAGTGTTTTGATTAAAAAAAAAAAAAAGCAAGTCAAAATAACATCTTGGCAAAACTGAAGCTAGGCGGGGAAAAATAGAACCGCATCCTGGGAACGCGGGAAAAAATAGAGCAGCACTTTAGGGGGAAAAAAAAGATTTAGGAAACTCATGTTAAGTGGGAAACTCACATTTTTGCCTCTAAACAGTTTTTGCAAGCTATACCTGGGAAGAAATCATTGAAGAAAGGTATTAGCTTGTTCATCTTTTGCATTTATTGATTGCTTCTTGATTGGTTATATACGTTTGCTTTATAGTTTGTATACATCCCTTTGAGTTTTTTTTTTTGCTTGTGTTGCTTCTTATAATCGGATAACCAAGGGAAAAAAAGGAATCATTACATTGTATACTGATTACATCATTTGTACATGCTAGTTTTTTTATTTTAATTTAGTAGATGTTTAAGCTAGGATACTCATGCTTTATATTAGTTATTTGTTTTTCAGGTATCTCTGTTTTTTTTTTAGCTTCTCCTAAGCAATGGATACTAATACAACTCCCACTCTGAGTCTTGAATTTGATAATGTAGAAGAGGCATGGCAATATTATGGTGGAAGAATGGGATTTGGTGTTAGAAAAGAAAACTCTAATAAGAGTAGGAAAGATGGTTCTATCATATATTACATATATGTTTGCCACAAGGAGGGAGTGAGAAAACCAGATAAAAGAGATTTAAAAATTAAGAAGCCTCGACAGGAGACAAGAACTGGGTGTGAAGTTAGAATGATAATTAAAAAAGTGAATGAAAGATATAGAATTACTGAACTATTTTTAGATCATAATCATCCTTTGGAGCCTCTTGAAACTGTTCATATGTTGGCATCACAAAGGAGATTACCAAAAGCACAGGGCTATGCTTTAGAGGCTGCTGAAGATGTTGGGATTAATAAAAAATCCTCTTTTAATTTAATGAGTAAATACGCAGGAGGAAGGGCTAATTTAGGGTATACTAAAGAGGATGTAAAGAGTTATCTAACATCAAGGAGGCAGCGAGAAATGGTATATGGTGAAGCCGGGTGTCTACTTCGTTATTTCCAACAGCAACTCGCTAAAATCCTTCATTTTTTCATGCATATCAAATGGATTCAGAAGAACAAATAACTAACGTGTTTTGGGCCGACGCACGTATGTTGATAGACTATGGTTGTTTTGGAGAAGTGATTTCATTTGATACAACATACTCTACAAATTGTGAAAATAGACCACTTGCCATTTTCTCAGGTTTCAACCATTATAGAGAAACAGTGATATTTGGCGCTGCTTTGTTATATGATGAGACCATTGAGTCTTTTAAATGGCTTTTTGAAACTTTTTTGGAAGCACATAAGAAGAAAATGCCATTTACTATATTTACTGACCAAGATGCAGCAATGGCACGAGCCTTAAAAGAGGTAATGCCAAGTGTAAAGCATGGCCTGTGCACATTTCATATTAATAGAAATGCGGTAAAACATCTTGGAAATTTGATGAAAGATGACTCGCATTTCTTGAGTAAGTTTAATTGGTGCATGTATCAATGTGATGAAGAGATAGCATTTGAGGAAGCTTGGAAAGCATTATTATCAAAATATAATGCTACAAAGAATCAATGGCTGATGTCTATTTATGAGATAAAAGAAAAGTGGGCAGCATGTTATATGAAGGATTCAAAGACTCTTGGTATGAGAAGCACTCAATTAAGTGAAAGTGTCAATTCATTCATCAAAAGTTGCACAAATCTCAAATGGAATATCAATCAATTCTTTAAAGTCTTTGAAGAGGTTATTGTGGATAAACGTTATAATGAATTGAAGAGTGATTTTAACTCAAGACAAAAGCTGCCAAGATTGATTTTGAAGAGTTCAACAATGCTTCAACAGCTTTCTCAAGTTTACACTCCACCAATTTTTGACTTGTTCCAACAGGAGTATGACTTACGTGATGCTACATATATAAAAGAGAGAAAAGAAAGAAAGATAAATGAAGATGATGATTCTTTTGTATTTGATTATGTCATCACAAGAGTTGATAAGAAGGGAGAGTGGAGATTGACATTTGAACCATTAAGAGCAGAGAAGGAGGCTACCATTACTTGTAGTTGTAAGAAGTTTGAACAATGGGGAATATTATGTTGTCATGCCCTAAGGATATTGTGCGACCACGATGTCAAGCTACTTCCATAGAAATATATTTTAAAAAGATGGACAAGAGAAGCAAGGTGTGGTATAGTGTATGATAACAAGGGAAAGGAAGTTGAGGTTGATCATAAACTAGAATGCTCAAATCGATATAAGCAATTGTGCCCAATGTTAATAAAATTAGCCAGTGATGCATCTGAGTGTCCAGAGGCATTCTCTATGGTTTATCAAGCAATGCCAGAACTCAACAAGAAAGTGTCTGAACTTCTTATTAAACACTCATCAAATGGTGTTGATAGTGAAGGTGGTGTTGATGATAATAATGATTAATGGTAATAATGGTGGTGAAGGCATTGGATTCAAAAAGAGAGAGCGAAAAAAAAATGAGTAAAAGTTGGGTTGGCAACCCTAGTAAAAAAAGGGAAGTTAAAAATAAAAATAAACCTACTAACAAGACATTACAAAGTTCAAATGTATAGATTTTTACTTTGATATTTTTAAGTAAGTTGCACTGTGTTTTTGTAATGAGTTTTTATTGATATTATTGCAAGAAACCCAAAATACATTGGAAGTAGTTGGCTCATCAAATTTGGTGCAATGTAATACACTTGCATTATTGCAACACAGGCCCCCTAGTTCAAATATCCTAGTACCAGTGCAATATAGTCCTGCTATGCCATGCGCATCTATGCCAATGCAATGTAGCCCCCTATATCAGGTACACCATTGCCAATGCAATATAATCCTACTATGTCATATACACCACTATCAGTGCAATATGGTCCCTCGGTGTCAAATACACAAGTGCCAAAGCAATATGATCTTCCTATGCCATTGCCACTACAACATGGTGCACTGAGCTCAAATACACATGAACAAAGTCAAATACCATTCACAAGATTAATGGTGGTGAGGCTTTTATTTTTCAAGTCTTTGAGCTGTTTATTTCAAACATACCATGTTATTGTGATTTTATTGTTTATGCTTGTAGGCTCCATTGGATTATGATGTCAAGTCACTAGAAGCATTACAATTTAGTCAAGTGTTTACAAAAGGTAAATTATATCACCACATGAAAATATGTTAAAAACATTGAGACAATTGTTCTGAAATAAAGGAACTTTTATTACAATAGAATTGCATTACATTGTCTGCTTATAAACTATGTTACAACATGTTACAGATACAGGTTCACAGATGGACTTAGATCTTCCTAAATGAAGTCCTCTAATTAAGCTCTTTGCATTTTAACTTCTTTTGCTTCCTTTTGCTCCAACCACTGCTTTTGTTCCAACCCCAGCTTCTGGTAGATACACTTGAGCTTCTCTTTGTTGCTCATTTTGTTCATAACTCATTGGTTGATTCCACCTGCTACTTTCTTTTTGGACTGCAATTATAAAGTTTCACAGTTTATAGCTATTGTAATTATCTACCACAATGTATCAAGACAAAAGTGCAAAATATATTAAACTTGTAAAGTCCTTTTTATGCATGTTATCAATTCTAGTTCATAACAAGCAGCATGAGGTATTGGCACTAAGGGCAGAAAAGATAAAAGGGCCTATTTCCTAAAGTGCAATTTCCAGTTTTATAAGTTCATAAGGAAATTTTTTTTTAATGAATTCATAGGGCAATCTGCAAGTAGACCAAAGTAAAGGAGGGGGATGCATTGTTTATGGAGGGAAGTGGAGTCAGGAATAATGTTCCTCACTCTGAATTTGGCCAGGAGTGTTTATAGCCACAAAAGTAATGACATTTAGTTGGAAATTGGAAAGGAGCGAGATTAAAGGTTTATGTCAAAGTCAGCAATTCCACTATATGAAGATCAGAAGGGCAAAAAGGATGGTCATTATTACTGAGCCAACCAACTTACTTGGTTATGAGTGATCTTCAACAAGAAGGTTTAAAAGATAGCCCAGTTGTAAAGACATCAATATAGCAACTATTGCAATTATCACAAACAAATGTCAATAATCAGACTTAAGAATAGAAGTACTAAATGCCTAATTATGAACAACATAAAGGATGTAGCTGTCTTAACATTTGAAAACCGCCACAAGAAATGCCAGTGAAATTTGCAAGTTTATGAGGACGAAATAAAAAACAATTTGAATGTTGTAGTCATTCAATGTAAAGAATTTCAATCCTATAAATGAAGTTAGCTACATTAAAAAAAATCCAAAATGTCAAGTGAAAAATAGTTCACATGCTTGTATTATATTATTCTTACCTATGACAGAGCCAAATATCACAAAGCATAGCACATAGAGCATTGAGAAGGAAAAAAAATAACCATAGGCTATCATCCAATATGGCCCATTGTCAAGACCGTACACCTTCATCATTATTTTGAGGTTCTTTTCCTTCTCATATACCAGTGATGTCAAAAATACCTACACCAAAGAAATAGAACTTACATGCCTGAAGTAGTTAAAGTAATCTAGAATAAGTTCTTGACTTTTTTGTCATATCAACGTTATATGTTAATGTATTTATTATCCTTAACTTTGATTACATGAATTGTCCTGCAAGCAGGAAGCTTGATCCAAAATACTAATTACCTATCTACATAATTACATAGAGGTAAAGAAAATCCAAAATTAGTAACTATATGGTTACTTCACGGGTCAAGAAGATATAGGGTCAAGAAAGAATCTAAGGACTAAATTAAAAAAGAAAAAAAATAAAGAGGTTCCTCATAAGATTGTGTCTTGATCATGGATCTTAAGAAAACTGAAGACTGACAAATAAATGTAGATGCCACAAATCAAATAGTGATCCATTAGGAAAATGAAGATCGATGTACATACAGGGAAAAATTGCAGGAAGACCCAAGTAAAGAAGAGGGAACTCAGAAGAGAAGCCATGTCAATTTTCAATGGGGTCTCTGGTTATTGAAAGCTGAAAATTGTAGACAATAATTGAGACAGCGGGAAAAGTGAAACAGAAAAATTTGTATAAGCTATTCAGACATTTAAAGCATTTTAAAGACTAAGAAATCGGTGGCATCAAAGAATGGAACCTAACCTCTCTTTTGTAAATGATGGTTCAGATCTATACGACGGTAGGCGACGGCGAAACTGTACGACGTTGGGTGATGGAGATGAAGACCTTCACAAGTACGAGTTTTCCCAGGATGCTGCTCTGTTTTTTGTTCGCCTGGTTTTTGCTCGCCTAGCATTAGGGGTGTTCATGAAGCCCAGAGCCCGGTACACCCACCCCGGCCCAATAAAAAATTGCCCTGCCCAGCCCAAAAAAAAGCAGCCCGAAAAAAATTGGGCACAATCGGGCTGGGCATTTTAGCGGGCAGGGCCGGGCATTGGGCAGGGTATGTCGCCCTGCCCATTTGGCCCTGCCCAGTAGGTATATAATTATATATATTAAAATATGTGATGTAAATATTTTTTTGTATAACAGTTTATAACTTTATATAATTATATTATATTATATGTTTTGTTTTATTAGGCTCCTTTTGTATTATATATTATTTATGGTTTTGTTTATCTTTCTTTGTCTAGATCCTTTCTTTCTTAGCTTGGTCTAGATCCTTATGGTTCGAGGGTTCTATCTGGGGTAGTTTTAGAACTTAGTGCTCGTTTTCTTTTCTTCTTTTTTTTTCCTGTGCTTGGTTCTGTTTTTTTTTTGGACAACAGAAGATCGAAGATTTTGTTTTCAACATTTTATTTGTTGTGTAAAGCTTGTGATTTCTCTCCATATGATTTTCTTTGTTTTTTCATAAGCTTGGTTCTGTTAAGGTCGAAGATTTTGTCTTCAGCAGTTGGAGAAGGAAGAATGTAATGGGTATGGTTGGCTAATGGTGATTGAAGAGGTTTTTTTTTTCTGAGCTCTCCATATTGGTTATTGTCATGGAAGCTTTTTTTTTCCCACATAAGGTGTGCGTAGGGCATCTTTGGTTGTGAACCTGTTTGTACTCCCTTGAAGAGTAACTTCAAAGTTGGGTTGATAAATGTTGGGCAGGGCGAAGCCCACCCTCGCCCAGCCCGATCACGCCCAGCCCAAAAATGTCTGGGCTTCTATAGATAGGGCTGGGTATCGGGCTGTAAAATGCAGCCCAATGATTTTTTGGGCAGGGCATCGGGCAAGGCCTTCGCCCTACCCAGCCCTGCCCATGTACACCCCTACCTAGCATCAGTTTTGCCAATGTGATATTTTGACTTGTTTTCTTTTTTAATCAAAACACTGCCGTTTTGAGTAAATAGAGGGTAAGTAGAGGGATGCTTTAGTGGAGAGGTTCTGGGCCCATCTTTCCTAGCTGCTGGGCCCATTCACTACAAAAAAATGTGATTTAGTAGCGGTTAAAAATGGGTATTAGTAGCGGTTTTAACCGCTATAAACAACATTAGTAGCGGTTACTAGAACTGCTACTAAATCATATGTTGCAAGCAGTTTTGTAGCGGTTATCTAAAACCACTACTCAATAAAAAATAACCGCTACATCCTTTGTAGCGGTTCAACCCAACCGCTACAACACACTCATGAACGAAATTTTTTTCAGAGATATTTGTAGCGGTTATATAACCGCTACAAATATAAAAAATTGAAATTTTGAAGGCAAAAAAAATTGACATTTTTTGATTTTGTAGCGGTTAAGAAACCGCTACTAATTTTTAATTTTGATGAAATTTGTAGCGGTTTTAAAAACCGCTACTAATTTTGAATTTCATAAAATTTGTAGCAGTTATAAAAACCGCTACTAATTTCATGAAATTCAAATTTCGAGCCAAAAAATTTAATTTGAGTTTTAAAAAGGCGCGTTATTCAGTAGCAGTTTAATAACCACTACAAATATTTAAAAAATTTTAAAAAAATATACGATCATTTGTTTCTGTTTTTTTAATATTAAATTAAATAGTTTATTTTGTTATTATTTTATCTATTTTAATTAGCTTATTATTCAATAGTTTAACTTATCAATAAATTAAAAGGAAAAATGTAATTTAATTGGATTAGTATAAAATTTATATTAATAATATTATTAAGGATATGTAGGTAATAAGGAATTATTATGTTGTCTAATATAATGTAATTGTGTATGAAAAATAGATGAAAATGAGATACAACTCTGAAATGTGGGAAAAAAATGGTTAGAATAATTTTTATAGAAAGGAAAGAAGTATTGTAAAAAAAATTATAAATCTTGTTACCATATTTGATTGTATTATTCAGCTCCTCTACTCATACGTAAGAAGTTGTAAATGAGAGAAAATGAAAGAAAGGTAAGGTGAAAAGAAATTGGGGAGTGTTTGAAATGAGTTGTGGTAAGAGTATTTACAGGGATCCACATACTATTTGTAGCAGTTAATGTATCCATTTTGTAGCGGTTATTAGTTAGTAGCGGTTATTTGTATTTTTGTAGCGGTTTAATATTTATAGTGATCCACGTACTATTTGTAGCGGTTAATGTATCCATTTCGTAGCGGTTATTTTTATATTTGTAGCTGTTTAATAACCGCTACAAATATTATTTTATTTTTTTTAAATTTTTTTTACATTTTATTTTAAAAAATTTTTTACATTTTTTTTAAAGAGAAAAGCATAATTTGAATTTGATCACTCATCATCGCCATCCCTACAGAAATTTTGTAGAAAAATTATTGTTATGGATGTATTATTAAATTTAAAAAATTTAATTCAAATGACGTGGAATTAAAAAAACTCACCGCAGTAGAGGTAAATTGTCATCGCCTTCAGGGAAGTAGTTTTCAAAATCAGCTGGCTGAAATAGCTCACTTTCGTAGGCGATGTTATCGCCTTTACCCATGTCGTAAAGGTCTCTTGGCTTTAAATGAACGACCATGTGCCAATCCATATGCCTCTCGTCCTCGACATAATAAACCTGATGTGTCTCTGAAGCTAGAATATACGGCTCATCATCTTGAGAAATACCAATATGAATCGGCCGTGAGAAATTGACTGATGTGATCACTAAGTCGTCAGTTGTCAGTCCCCGAGAAGTAGTGGTATTTGCCCACAAACACTTGAACAACGTCACAGTGAAACGACCTTGATAATTAAGTTCGACCACATCAAGAAGCTTGCCATAGTAAGGGACATCTCCGAACTGCATGTTGGCGTCACTGCTGCTCGCATAACTCCTTGTCCCAAATGTGCCAAAAACACCCGAATTCTGTGTTTGCAATCCTTGATCCCATGAAACCGTGCAAAACTTAAAACCATTGACATTGTATGCTGTAAACCGTTTTGCATGATCAAGAGGACCGATTGAGAGAGCTCTGAAATCTGGTGAGTGTGGGTTGTGGTCATTTAGTATTCTGCGCGCAAACCAACTCGGGAATTCTCTGTGGACCCTCCTATCAACTTCCGAGGATGTCTGTGTATGTATCCTGAGTTGACGCTTAACATGACTTCTGAATTCCCTGTAATTAATAATGGAAAGGCGTTAGTGAAATGAAAGTGAGAAATGTTACGAAAGATATAGATCGAATAACATGTGAGTGTACAATTCTTACCGTATAAAAGGTTCAACTTGAGTGCAATTAAACAAGACATGTCTATGTGCTTGCAACTTCTCAGTTGCCGTTAGCTTGAAGTTCTCAGTTGCTCTAACTGGTTTACCAACACGAGGGATAAATTCTCCTGATGTCAGCGCAGGTTCAGTACAATCGTCAACACGAGGTGGGCGGTTGAAAGCCGTCTCAAGATCATCAAAGTACCTTGAGCAAAAATATAGCACCTCATCTCCTATATAGCCTTCAGCTATAGAACCTTCTGGCCACGCCTTATTCCTTACGTAAGATTTTAATTTCCCAAGGAACCTACGAAGTACAGAAGAGAAATTGATATAAAATGCTGAAAAGGACGACTAGCAAACATTAAATACGGAGAATAAATTAAAGCACATATTTAAAATGAGTACCTCTCAATCAGATACATTCAACGATATTGTACTGGTCCAGCGAGCTTTGTTTCATGAACGAGGTGGACTGTGAGGTGAACCATCACAGTAAAAAAGGACAGAGGAAAGATCATCTCCAAATGGCAAAGCGTAAGAATGATTTTTAACTGCAGCTGACCGAGCTCCTCAACGATCAAAACCTTAGAACACAACTTCCGAAAGAAAGAACAAAGTTCCACCAAAACGATGGAAACATCGGGAGGAAGTGTATTCTTTATAGCCAGAGGGAGTTACTGCTGCATAAGAACATGTGAGTCATGACTCTTTAGGCTAGCAACCTTTCGAGCCTGCAAGTCAACACATCGAGAAATGTTGCTTGAATACCCATCAGGAACTTTTAATTTCTTCAACGTCGCAAGGAAGACTTCCTTGTTCGGTTTTGTAAGGGTAAACTTTGCCAGTTGAAATCTGTCATGCTCATCTGGCCAAGCGTCTTCACGAACTCCCATGTCGCATAAATCTTTCCTCCCTTGAAGGTGATCTTTTGTCTTGCCGGGTTCATTAAGTAGCGTATATAGCACATTGTTGCAAACATTCTTTTCAATGTGCATTACATCAAGACTGTGGCGAAGTAAATTAGATCTCCAATATGGAAGAGTGAATAAAATACTTATCTTCTTCCACTGCTGAGGCACCGAAGTCTTGCGCGTCTTTTGGCCAGTTTGTGCTGAATCGTCGCTTTTTCCAAACTCAAAGTCAACATGCTCAAGCTGCTGTAAGATATCTGTACCGGACAAAGTCTGAGGTGGTCCTCTTTTTTCTGGTTTCCCGTTGAAGCGATTCCGTTGCAATCTGAACTTATGCCTTCCATCGAGAAACCTCTGATGCCCCATAAAGCACCACTTTCGGCTGTGGGGAAGGCGCACTGCGTCAGAGTCAAAATTGCGAGCTGGACATGCCGACCCAGTATGCACATTCCAACCAGATAATGTGCCAAGGCCAGGAAAGTCACTAATCGTCCACATCAAGGCTGCACGCATGTTGAACAAAGTCTTGCCGTAATCGTTATACGTCTCCAAGCCGACATTCCACAGGTCAAGCAATTCCGCAATAAGCGGTTGGAGATACACATCGATGTCATTACCCGGTGCCTTTTTGCCTGGAATGATCATAGACATAATGAAAGAGCTTTCTTTCATATACATCCAGGGGGTAAGTTGAAGGGAACTAAGACTACCGGCCAAATACTGTAACTTGTGCTAAGATTCCCTAAAGGATTGAAACCGTTGGTCGCCAACGCAAGCCGAACATTTCTGGGGTCAGTCGTAAAATCTGAAAAGTCATTGTCAAACGTTTTCCAAGCAGCTGCATCCTACGGATGTCTTAATTTACCGTCTTCATTTTTATCAACGGCATGCCACCTCATGTGCTCCGCAGTTTTAGACAACATAAATAATCTTTGTAGACGAGGTTTCAAAGGGAAGTACCTGAGAATCTTTGCAGGTTTCTTCTTCTGCTTTTTCCCCTTCCGAATTGTCTTGTACCTCGATGTGTGATATCTCTTACAAGTCTCCCTACTGGAATCGTCTCCCCAATACAGCATACAATCATTTGGGCATGTATCAATCTTTTGATAATTCAACTCCAACTTGTTGATAATCTTCTTGGCCTCATAGAATGTTGTGGGAATCTCAGCGTCGAGGAATGCATCTTGTAATAAGTCGAGCAACATCGACATTCCCTTATCTATGATCCCACACAAGCACTTGATATGATACAATTTGATCAAGAAAGATAATTTAGAATATTTGCGACAACCTTGATATAAAGGATGATCTGCTTCATCCATCAAGCTGAAAAAATCCCGAGCTGCTTCATTCCCCATAAAAACCGTCTCAGAGCCGTGCACTTCTTCATTGAAGTTGTCGCCTTGAAATCCAAACGCATCACGCACAGCATCATTCATAGGATCATCTTCATCTACTTGAACGCCTACTTGAGAACTTTGAGGGATAGCATCGTCATATCTAATGCCGGCCTTCTCACCATGAACTGCCCAAAACGTATAGTCCTCAGGGAAAGGCTTCACAAGCAAATGTTCCTTCACAACATTTCATGCATGCCACTTCTTGAACTTGCATTTCCGACACGGACAGACGATCTTGCCGTTACATCTGGCGTGATTGAATGCGAAATCCAAGAAACTGTTTAATCCGTACAAATATTCAGGAGAATTACGCGGCAACCTGATCTATGATTTATCCATAGCTACTAGTGAGAGAGAAGAAAGTATAAAGAAGAAGATGAGTGAGAAGAGAATGACGACAGCCAAGAACCATATATTCTGAGATTCCGACGTTTATAATTTTGTAGCGGTTCTAAAACCACTACACTAACCGCTACAATTATAAAATATTAGTAGCGGTTATATATATAAAACCGCTACCAATGATCAAGCCATTACACATTGGTGGGAAATTCAAAATTTACACATTGACTATTTGTAGCGGTTATGTGTATAAAACCGCTACTAACATTAAAGCCGTTGGACAGCAAATTTAAAAATCATTTTTTATTTGTAGCGGTTATACATAACATAACCGCTACAAATGTGGACAAAGGCGGCAAATTTCAAAATTCAAATGATGAGTATTTGTAGCGGTTTCTATTGTAGAACCGCTACAACAAATATATATAGTTGTAGCGGTTTTAAGTTATAACCGCTACAACTATATACATTTTTTGTAGTGGTTTTGATTTTAGAACCGCTACAAATATATATATTTGTAGCGGTTTTTATTTAAAACCGCTACAAATATATATATGCTTCATTTTTTTTTATAAATTTATATAAAAAATATAAATTTGTTGCAATTAATTCATAAATTCAATAAGAATATAAATATTAACTTGGTTGCAATTAATTCATAAATTAAATTTTTTAATTTAGAACATTTGTTGCAATTAATTCATAAATTCAACAACGTGATCTAATAATATAAATATAATTATATTAAACATAATAAGAATTTAAGTTCTGAAATACAAACTCATATATATATATATACAAATGTTTCAACAACAAAAAAAGATGTCCTAAACTAAGTAGCTGGGGGCTAATCATCTGGTGCTCCCTCAGGTGGGGCTCCCTTAGGTGCTGTTGGATCGGGCCGTTGCGCAGAGTGAACCGCACCATCATCATCAGCAGGACTAGGATGAGGATGAGGAGGAGTAGTACTCGGGACGACGTAGCGAGGGATAGGGGGAACCTGTGGATGCTGCTCGTCCGGGAACAGGCGACTCCATGACCGCTCGAGCATGTTGTTCGTGATTTCACGCCATTGCGTCTACTGAGCGTAGATCAAATCAGCGTGCAGCTGCATCTGCTGCATATGTTGCAGCTACATCTGCTGCTGCTGCTGTGCCATCTGCTGCTCTAAATCTGACCGCAGCTGGTCAATAGACTCGTCCCTCAGACGTCTGACCCCTCTAGAACTGCCAGCCTCAGAGGCGGCGCTCCTACCGTAGACCATGCTAGGTCTGGCGCCTATCCCCATCCCCCGCACGTGTCTGGGGTGCTCAACCTGAGCCAGACTCGCCTTCAAAGGAGCCGTCGGGTCCACTGACCCCTGTGACTCCTCAGGCTGGGTCTGTCGCAGCTCAGCCTGTGACTGCAGAATCCGCTCCTGTCATTTTATGAAACAATTACTAATTAACATTTTTCATTATTAACTTGGTTTTATAAAAATTATAATAATAAAATTACTTACAATGGCTGCCTTTGCCTGTTGAGAGGTCGCAGTCCCGTCATGGTGTCTGTGTGTGATGGCGTACAGCTCCCCATAGTCCATCTGACGGTTCTCTTGCTGTGCCTTCGTCTCCTGAAACAATTACAAAACAATAATTAGTATTATGAAATAATCAGTTAAAAGTCAGTGATATTTTGAAAAGTTACCAGCTCGCTATAGGTCACAGCAAAGGTCTTCGATCCTGCTGTGTGGTGGATCGTCTGCTGCGCACAGATCCTGGTGTTCCTATGAGAAATCTCCTAGAAAAAAAACAATATTAAATGTATTAAAACAATAAAAAACATTTAAAGTTAAAAAAGTTCAAATTAAATACAATTAAATTGAAATTATAATTTAATAATTAACAATTACAAAATTAAATATAAAAAATCTAATAAATACATTACCTGCCCCTTAGGGCTCCTCCTGAACTGGACGAAACCCGCCCAGTCGTTCGGCGGCACGCCGTCCGGGACGCTCTCGATCAGCTGCTCCAGAGGCATCGTCCCGTCCTTATCCACCCTACCGAAGAGACGGTTCCTCCTGTTCTTCCAAGCGTCACCCATCTTCACAAAGGGCGTACCTCTTTCGGTTGGCCCAAACTGCAAACCGCAGCTGAAAAAAAATTTAAATATCAATAATTACAAAAAACATAATTTAAAAAATATTAATTAAATAGAATTAATTACAAACAATATTAATTAAATAATTTTAATTACCTGAACCACCTCCTCCTAAACCTGGTCCTTCGGCCCCCTCTGAACGTGCCTCCACGTCTTGAAGTGAAGGGGGAACCGCCTCCAATTCGCGCCCAGGTCATTCAGGAAGCGGTTGAGCAAGTGACCCCCATTGTGGATGGGCTGGTCAGTGCCCTCATTCCACGGCACTATAACTCGCAAGGTCCGGTCCATGATGTTCACCCAGGCCACGTCCAGCCTCCTCGTCGAAACGTTCCCCTGCTCATCTGCACAGTTTACCGCACGTTAGATAAATTGTAATTTAAAGTTAACATTTTGAATTTAAATAAATAATTTACTAAATTAAAAAATTAATTTACCTTGGACTTGCACCTCAAACCTAATGGACCGCGAAGATGACCCTCGTGGGTTGTTCTGCTCCCGAGCGTCCTCCTTATCGAGGAACTGCTCCATCTCCCTGAACATAATCGGGATCTTGAACTCCTCTTCGTCGAGGAAGTCCTCGACGCTAATATCTAGCCCCCCAACCTCAGGCACCTCTGGTGCGGTCGTCTCCAGTGGGATCGTCTGCAGTGCCTGTGGTAGGGCCGACTCCTGTGGGGGGATTGGCTGAGATGCCGCGGTTGCCCTGCCTCCGCGCTGTCCCTTCCCTTTACCCTCTGCTCGGCTACTGCCACCCTGTAAAATCGGTCTGGGGACCTTAGGGGCCTTCCCCTTATCCTGTCCTGAAGCCATATCAACTGTAAAAATTTAAAAAAAAAATTAGTCACATTATTATGCAAAAATCTAATAAAAATACAAATACAAATAAAATACGTGTTATATACGAACCTCAGGTGCAAATACTGAGAAATACTGTAGCAAAAACTCCTACACAGACGTCTGAACGCTCAAATCTTGAAGAAACCACTCAGAGAAACCCCAGGAAACAAAATGTGCAAACGGAAAAATAAGGGAGGCGGAGACTTAAATAGGCCAGATAATAGTAGCGGTTATTCCAATAACTGCTACCATAATCGCTACAAATCACCCACATTGACTTAAATTTGTAGCGGTTCTACAATAACCGCTACAAATTACAAAAACCTTTGAAATTCTGTAGCGGTTATTGCCCAGAACCACTACAAAAGTGGAGACTCCTGAAATTCTATAGCGGTTATTGCCTAAAACAGCTACAAAAGTGGAGACTCTTGAAATTCTGTAGCGGTTATATCCCTATAACCGCTACAAATAGCTGACGTTTGGTATTTTGTAGCGGTTTCGTTGTTGCAGCCGTTACAAATAACCGCTACACTGTTTATTGTTGCGGTTTCTGTGTATTAACCGCTATAAGTTTTGGTGGGAATTTTGCGCAAATTTCTAGCGGTTTTGGATACCAAACCGCTACAAAAATCGCTGCTAATCTGTCGCACCACTTGGCGCGGCGCTTGTCGCTACAATTTTGTAGCGGTTTAGGTTAAAACCGCTACAAATACTGTAATTTATAGTGGTTTGATATAACTGCTACAATAGCACCGCTACATATTACCATTTTTTTTGTAGTGATTGGGCAATTAATGTTGCATTCTCAAAGCCACCAACAACACTTGGCTTTATAGCCTGAAAGATTAGCAGTCTAATATAAACAAGAGAGTTTTATATTAATGATATATCATCAGTGTATCATTACTAATTGTCTGTGCAATTGTCATATAAGTTAAAGGCAAACGATTATTCACATATTTAAAAGCTATTTTATTAGTAACATTATATTGTAATTAGTAGAATAATTATAATTAAAATACTTTTAAGGCTTGAAATAAATAAATTGAAATTTAGAATATTCAAAATATTTATTTAAGACATTAAAAATTATAACATTAAAAATAAATATGTTTCATGTTAAACACATTTTTATAAAACACTCAAAATTACAGCATTGAAACAAATAAATTTTAATTTTTGACAGCCTAAGAGCTTGTTTGGTTCAACCCCATTGCATGCCTGTAATGATAATCATGATTGCATTACCAAAAGAAGAGTATTTGGTTTCTCTTTAGCATGGTAATATGGTTTACCATGGTAATGATAATTACTAAAAAATTGGTAATCCTCATTTATACCTCCCTTATGAATCCTCATTACCATCTCATTGCATGGTTAAAAAAGTTCAATTTACTCTTTAGTTTCTTGTGTCTTTGTTTCATTTATCTCATTTCACTTGCTTCATCACGCCACAACTGCCACCGCCTCCTCCTCCACTGTCATCACCTCCATGCACTACCGCCACCATTACCTCTTCCATCGCCGCCACCTCCACCTGCCACCACCTCCACTATCTCTTCCTCCCCCACTGCTGCAGCCACCACCCCCACCGTTGCCATCACTACCACTACCTCCTCCTCCACCCCCACCACCACCACCACCTCCTCTGTTGCCGCCGCCACCTCCACTGCCAATTGTCCACCGCCACCACAAACACTACCTCCTCCTCTACCCCCTCCACCCCCATCGTTGTCGCCACCACTACCTCCTCCTTCTCCATCCCCTCTGCCGCCAGCTCTTAACTGTATTTTTTACAAAGATTATATTAAGGGTAGAATAGACTTTGTGCAATATATTAATTTTAAATAATTGTTAAAATATTAACTCATTGCACCTTGCTTAAAAATCCAACCAAACATTACCCCTGTAATTAATATTGCATTGCATTACCACTACAAAAAAATAATATTTTGTAGTGGTGACATTGTAGCGGTTACAATTAACCGCTACAAATCTTAACAAATGTCAAGATTTGTAGCGGTTAAAAGCTCAACCGCTATGAATTTGTAGCGGCAAGCTATGCACCAAGTAACGTGACAGATTGGCAATGTTTTTTGTAGTGGTTAAGTATAAATAACCACTACAAATATAGCGCTCAATTCCCGTCAAAACTTGTAGTGGTTACTAAATAAAAACTGCTACAAAGTTGGTGCCACTTGGCGCTAATAAAACGCGCCAACAGTGTAGCGTTTATTTGTAGCGGTTTAACCAATTAAACCGCTACAAAATACGAAAGGTTGCGTATTTGTAGCGGTTATAAAGTTAAAACCGCTACAGAATTTGAGAGGTCTCCAAATTTGTAGCGGTTTTGTACCATAACCGCTACAGAACTTCAAACAGTTTTATAATTTGTAGCGGTTATTCTAGAACCGCTACAAATTTAAGCCGCCCTTGGTTATTTGTAGCGGTTATTTTAAGAACCACTACAAAGGCCGCCCCTATTTAAGGCCCCCGCCCCCTTTACTTTTTCGTTTGGCCATTTTGTTTCTTGAAGTTCCTTTGAGTGTTTTCTTTTAGATTTGAGCTATCAGACGTCTGTAGAAAAGTTATTACTGCAGTATTTCTCATTATTTACACTTGAGGTATAGAGAAAATACGTATTTTATATGTATTTTTATTTTTATTATATTTTTTCATAATAATGTGATTAAAATTTTTTTTTTTGAATTTTTGTAGTTGATATGGCTTCAAGACAAGATAAGGGGAAGGAGCCTGAGGTCCCCAAATCAATTTTTCCTGGAAACAGCAATAGATCTGGGGGCAGAGGGAGGGGCAGTGCAGAGGGATGGAGACAGCGGCATTTCAGCCCATCCCCCCATAGGAGTCGGCCCTACTACAGGCACCGCAGACAATCCCACAAGAGACGACCGCACCAGTGGTGCCTAATTTGGGGGAGGGAGATATCAGTGTTGAGGACTATGACGTAAACGAGGACTTTGACATCTCGATTGGGATAAGAGAGATGGAGCAGTTCCTTGATGAGGAGGAGGCACTGGAGCAGAACAACCCACGAGGGTCGTCTTCGCGGTCTACTGGGTTTGAGGTGCAGGTCCAAGGTAAATAAATTTTTTTATTTAATAAATTATTTATTTAAATTCAAAATGTTAAATTTGAATTACAATTTATCTAACGTTCGGTAAATTATGCAGATGGGAAGGGGAACGTGTCCATGAGGAGGCTGGATGTGGCCGATCTGAACAGTATGGACCGGGCACTACGAGTTGTAGTGTCATGGAATGAGGCCACGAACCAGCCGATCGACAATGGAGGTCACCTGTTCAACTGCTTCCTGAACGACCTGGGCTCGAATTGGATGCAGTTCCCCTTCACTTCAGAACGTGAAGGCACGTTCTAAAGGCACTGAAGGACCGGGCTTGGGAGGAAGTGGTTCAGGTAATTAATAGTATTTAATTAATATTTTTTGTAATTAATTATATTTAATTAATATTTTTTAATAGGACTTTTGTAATTATTGATATTTAAATAATTTTTTTTGCAGCTGCGGTTTGCCGTCCGGGCCAACCGGAAGAGGTACACCCTGGTGAAGATGGGTGACGACTGGAGGAACAGGAGCTACCGTCTCTTCTACAGTATGGATAAGATGGGACGATGCCTCTGGAACAGCTGATCGAGAGCGACGAATGGCGTCCCACCAAACTATTGGGCGAGTTTCGTCTAGTTTAGGAGGACCGCTGAGGGGCAGGTAATGTATTTATTAAATTATTTATATATAATTTTGTAATTGTTAATTATCAAATTATAATTTAAACTTAATTAATTTTAATTTGAACTTTATTAATTTTAAACATTTTATATTTTTTTTAATACATTTAATATTATTTTTTTTCCAGGCGCTTTCTTAGAGGAACACTAGGTGCCGTGGGCAGCAACCGATCCACCACACAGCAGGATCGAAGACATTTGCTGTCACTTACAGCGAGCTGGTAATTTTTCATAATATCACTGACTTTTAACTGGTTATTTTATAATACTAATTGAATTTTGTAATTGTTTTAGGAGAGGAAGGCACAATAGAAGAACCGTCAGACAGACTATGGGGAGTTGTACTATATCACACACAGACACCGTGACGGGACTCCGGCCTCTCAGCAGGCAGAGGCGGCCATTGTAAGTAATTTCATTATTATAACTTTTATTAAACCAACTTAATAATTAAAAATTCTAATAAGTAATTGTTTCATAAAATGGCAGAAGCGAATGCAGCAGTCGCAGGCTAAGCTGCGAAAGACCCAGGCCGATGAGACACAAGGGTCAGTGGACCCGACGGCTCCTTTGAAGGCGGGTCTGGGTCTGGGTGAGCACCCCGGACGAGTGCAGGGGATGGGGATAGGCGCCTGTCCTAGCATGGTCTACCACAGGAGCGCCACCTCTGATGCTGGCAGCTCTAGAGGGGTTAGACGTTTGAGGGACAAGTCTGTTGAGTAGCTGCGATCAGATTTGGAGGGAACATAGGCTGCAGTGGCTCAGCAGCAGCAGCAGATGCAATAGCTGCAGGCTGATTTGATCTACGCTCAGCAGACGCAGTGGCGTGAAATCACGAACAACATGCTCGAGCGGTCATGCAGTTGCCTGTTCCCGGACGAGCAGCATCCACAGGTTCCCCTTGTCCCTCGGTATGTCGTCCAGACTACTACTACTACTCCTCCTCCTGCTGATGATGATGGTGCGGTTAACTCTGCCCAGCGCCCCGATCCAGCAGCATCTGAGGGAGCACCAGATGATCAACCCTCAGCTACTTAGTTTAGGACATATTTATTTTTTGTTGTTGAAACATTTGTAAATAAATATATATAATTTTATATTTTAGAAATTATATTCTTATTGTGTTTACCATAGTTATATTTATATTTTTAGACCCCATTGTTGAATTTGTGAATTAATTACAACAGTTATATTTATATTTATATTTTTAGACCGTGTTTACCATAGTTATAGTTATATTTATATTTCTAAAACTTTAAAAAAATAAATTATATATAGTTGTAGCCGTTATATTATATAACCGCTACAAATATAGGTCAATATGAATAACTGCTACAAATATATATATGAGTAGCTGTTATTTTAGTAACCGCTACGAATTAAATTTTATTATATTTGTAGCGGTTCTATAATATAATCGATACAAATATATATAATTTTTTTTAAGTTTTAGAAATATCGTTTCAAATTTGTAGTGGTTAACGCTGAAATTGCTACAAATGTAAAGACATGAGCGCGGCAAAATTCAAAATTGAATTGTTGACTATTTGTAGCGGTTCTATAAATAACCGCTACAGATACTCAACTTTCCAATTTTGAATCCCCCCCACTTTTTGCAAAGTTGTAGCGGTTAATTATGTATAACCGCTACAAAGTTATATTAGTAGCGGTTTTTCTTAGAACCGCTATAAGGTTAAAACAAATTCTGCAATTTGATTCCCAACGGCTTGATAATTAGTAACGGTTTTATACATATAACCGCTACAAATGTTTATCACAGTAGCGGTTACTGTAGTGGTTATTAACCACTATAAAATATTAAACGTTGGAAATTCATAATATAAGATTCCAAGCACTCGTCATTCTCTATTCACTCATCTTCTTCATTATACTTTCTTCTCTCTCGCTAATAGCTATGGATAAGTCATGGATCAGGTTGCCACGCAATTCACTGGAATATTTGTACAGATTAAACAATTTCTTGGATTTCACATTCACTCATGCCAGCTGTAACGGCAAGATCGTCTGTCCGTGTCGGAGATGCAAGTTCAAGAAGTGGCATGCATGAAATGTTGTTAAGGAACATTTGCTCCTGAAGCCTTTCCCGGAGAACTATACGTTCTAGGCAGTTCATGGTGAGAAGGCCGGCATTAGATATGATGATGCTCTTCCTCGAAGTTCTCAAGTAGGCATTCAACTAGATGAAGATGATCCTATGAATGATGCTGTGTGTGATGCATTTGGATTTCAAGGCGACAACTTCAACGAAGAAGTGCACGGTTCTAAGCCGGTGTTCATGAGGAATGAAGCAGCTCAGGATTTTTTCAGCTTAATGGATGAAGCAAATCATCCTTTATATCAAGGTTGTCGAAAATATTTTAAATTATCTTTCTTGACAAATTGTATCACAACAAGTGCTTGTGTGGAATCACAGATAAGGGAATGTCGATGTTGCTCGAATTATTACAAGATGCATTCCCCGATGCTGAGATTCCCACAACATTCTACGAGGCCAAGAAGATTATCAACAGGTTGGGATTGAACTATCAAAAGATTGATGCATGCCCCAACAATTGTATGCTGTATTGGGGAGACGATTCCAGTAGGGAGACTTGTAAGAGATGCCACACATCGAGGTACAAGACAATTCGAAAGGGGAAAAAACAGAAGAAGAAACCTGCAAAGATTCTCAGGTACTTCCCTTTGAAATCTCACCTACAAAGATTATTTATGTCGTCTAAAACTGTTGAGCACATGAGGTGGCATGTCGTTGATAAGAATGAAGATGGTAAATTAAAACATCCCTAGGATGCAGATGCTTAGAAAACGTTTGACAACGACTTTCCAGATTTCGCGACTGACCCCAGAAATGTTCGGCTTGCGTTGGTGACCGACGGTTTCAATCCTTTCAGGAATCTTAGCATAAGTTACAGTATCTGGCCGGTAGTCTTAGTTCCCTACAACTTACCCCCTGGATATGTATTAAATAAAGCTCCTTCATTATGTCTATAATCATTCCAGGAAAAAAGGCATCGGGCAATGACATCAATGTGTATCTCCAACTGCTTATTGTGGAATTGCTTGACTTGTGGAATGTCGACATCGAGACGTACGACGCTTACAGGAAGACTTTGTTCAACTTGCATGCAGCCTTGATGTGGATGATTAGTGACTTTCCCAACCTTGGAACATTATCTGGTTGGAATATGCATACTGGTTAGGTGTGTCTAGCTTGCAATTTTGACTCTGAGGCAGTGTGCCTTCTCCACAGTCGAAAGTGGTGCTTTATGGGGCATCGGATGTTTCTCGATAGAAGGCATAAGTTCATATTGCAATGGAATCGTTTTAATGGGAAACCAGAAAATAGAGGACCACCTCAGACTTTGTCCGGTATAGATATCTTACAGCAGCTTGAGCATGTTGACTTCAAGTTTGGAAAAAGCGACGATTCAGCACAAACTCGCTAAAAGACACGCAGTACTTTGGCGCCTCAGCAGTGGAAGAAGATCAATATTTTATTCACTCTTCCATATTAGAGATCTAATTTACTTCGCCACATTCTTGATGTCATGCATATTGAAAAGAATGTTTGCGATAATGTGCTATATACACTGCTTAACGAACTCAGCAAGACAAAAGATCACCTTCAAGTGAGGAAAGATTTATGCGCCATGGTAGTTCGTGAAGACGCTTGGCCAGATGAGCATGACAGATTTCAGCCGATAAAGTTTACCCTCACAAAACCGAACAAGAAAGTCTTCCTCGCGACGTTGAAGAAATTAAAAGTTCCTGATAGGTATTCAAGCAGCATTTCTCGATGTGTTGACTTACAGGCTCAAAAGGTTGCTGGCCTGAAGAGTCATGACTCTCATGTACTTATGCAACAGTTACTACCTCTGGCTATAAAGAATGTACTTTCTCCTGATGTTTTCATAGTTTTGGTCGAACTTTGTTCTTTCTTTTGGAAGTTGTGTTCTAAGGTTTTGATCGTTGAGGGGCTCGATCAGATGCAGTCCAAAATCGTTCTTACGCTTTGTCACTTGGAGATGATCTTTTATTCGTCCTTTTTTACTGTGATGGTTCACCTCACAGTCCACCTCGTTCATGAAACAAAGCTCGCTAGCCCAGTATAATATCGATGGATGTATCCGATTGAGAAGTACTCATTTTAAATATGTGTTTCATTATTAGTTCTTATGTTTGCTAGTCGTCCTTTTCAACATTTAGTAACACTTTCCTCTTCTTTACTTCGTAGGTTCCTTGGGAAATTAAAATCTTACGTAAGGAATAGGGCGTGGCCAGAAAGTTCTATAGCTGAAGGCTATATAGGGGATGAGGTGCTGTATTATTTTTCAAGGTACTTTGATGACCTTGAGACGGCTTTCAACCACCTACCTCATATTGATGATTGTCCTAAACTTGCGCCAACATCAGAGAATTTATCCCTCATGTTGGTAAACCAGTTGGAGGAACTGAGAACTTCAAACTAACGGCAACTGAAAAGTTGCAAGCACATAGACATGTCTTGATTAATTACATTCAAGTTGAACCTTTCATACAGTAAGAATTGTACACTCACATGTTATTCTATATCTTTCGTAACATTTTTTACTTTCATTTCACTATCATCTTTCCATTATTAATTGCAGGGAATTCAGAAGTCACGTTAAGAGACAACTCAGAATCTGTACACAAACATCCTCAGAAGTTGACAAAAAGGTCCACAGAGAATTCCCGACCTGGTTTGCGCGTAGAATACTAAATGACCACAACCCACACTCACCAGATTTCAAAGCTCTCGCAATCGGCCCTCTTAATCATACAAAAAGGTTTACAGCATACAATGTCAATGGTTTTAAGTTTTGCACGGTTTCACAAGATCAAGGATTGCAAACTCAAAATTTGGGTGTTTATGGCACATTTAGGACAAGGAGTTATGCGAGCAGCAATGACACCAATATGCAGTTTGGAGGCATCCCTTACTATAGAAAGCTTCTTGATGTGGTCGAACTTAATTATTAAGGCCGTTTCACTGTGACGATGTTCAAGTGTTTGTAGGCAAATACCACTACTTTTCAGGGACTGACAACTGACGACTTAGGGATCACATCAGTCAATTTCTCACGATCGATTCATACTGGTATTTCTCAAGATGATGAGCCGTATATTCTTACTTCAGAGGCACTTCAGGTTTATTATGTCGAGGACAAGATGCACAGGGATTGGCACATGGTCGTTCATTTAAAGCCACGAGACCTTTACGGCATGGGTGAAGGCAATAACATCACTTACGAGAGTGAGCCATTTCAACCAGTCGATTTTGAAAATTACTTCCCTGAAGGCGATGACAATTTACCTCTATTGCGGTGCGTGTTTTTAAGTCCACAATATTTAAATTAAATTTTTTAAATTTAATAATACATCACTAACAATAATTTTTTTACATAATTTCTGTAAGGATGGCGAGGATGAGTGATCAAATTCAAATAATGTTTTTGTCTTTTAAAAAAAACTGGAAAAAAATTATTTAAAAAAATAAAATAATATTTGGAACCGCTACAAAGTGGGTACATTAACTGCTACAAATGCTATGGGGATTCCTATAAATACCCCTACCACATCTCATTTCAAACACTCCCCAATTTCTTTTCACCTTATCCTTCTTTCATTTTCTCTCATTTACAAATTTTTTTGTATGCGTTGAGGAGCTTAACAATACGATCAAATATGGGAACAAGTTTTTTAATTTTTTATTCCAATACTTCTTTTCTTCGTATAAAAATTATTCTCACAATTTTTTTTCCAGATATTTCATAGCTTTATGTCATTTTCATCTATTTTTCATACACAATTACATTGTAGTAGACAATATAATAGTTCTTTATTACCTACGTATCCTTAATAATATTATCAATACAATTTTTATACTTATCCAACTAAATTAAATTATTCCTTTTAATTTATAAATGAGCTAAACTATTGAATAATAAGCTAATTAAATTAGTTAAACTACTAAAAAAAATAAACTATTTAATTTAATATCAAAATAATAGAAACAAATGTTTGCATTTTTTTTTAAAATTTTCTTCATTTTTGTAGCGGTTCTAGAACCGCTACTAATTTCATCAAAATTCAAAATTTTGCCAAAAAATTAATTTCAGTTTGAAAAAGGAGCGTTAATTAGTAGCAGTTTAATAACCGATAAAAAAAATTAAGAAAATTAGTAGCAGTTATAGAACCGCTACTAATTTTAGGAATTTCCTATTAGTAGCGATTCTTAAACTGCTACAAATGAGCAAAAAAAAATTTCATTTTTTCCCACCTTGAAATTTTTTTTTTTTATATTTATAGCGGTTATATAACCGCTACAAATATCCTAGAAAAAGCTTACGACTTATGGCGATGTTATAGCGGTGGGATTGAACCGCTACGAATAAAATAGCGGTTATTTTGCTTGACAAGTGGTTTTATAAAACCGCTACAAATTCACTTGCAACATACGATTTAGTAGCGGTTTTATAAACCGCTACTAATGTTTCTTATAGCGGTTAAAACTGCTACTAATAATTATTTTTAACCGCTACTAAATCACGTTTTTTTTGTAGTGTACCATTGCATCGCATTACACTGCATTGCATTGTAGGGTGTAATGCGATCAAACCAAACGGGCCCTAAGTTTTTTTTACCTTCTTATTTAAAAATTAAGTTATAGTCTTACAGAACAACAAAACTCTTTAAGAGAGAAAAGATGATAGAGCAAAAAAAAAATGTAATAAAGTCAGTTTATTCATATTTTAAAATCCTAAATTGGATTACTAACTTAATTAGGGATTTGTTGAGTTTAACAACCTAATTTAGAATTTCTCTATTTCAAGCAACTTTATATGAGATTTCCCTAGATAAAACAAAACAGTTAGCTAATTAAGTAGTGCACATTTAAAGAACAAGTTCTGCATATTGTACTAAATAACTAAATATAAAGGCTAGATAAGAGTTTTAATTTAGTTTCAAATATAAATCCTTAATCTACTTTATCTACTAAATTTATTATCTTTTCACCTAAAGTATATTTATTGAATGCCCATATTTCTTCAAAGGGTATTTACAATGCACATAATATGCGTTTTTTATTGTTCTAATGAAATCAATACACATTTATTATAAATAACTAACTTAATAAATTTCTTTAATTAATCCAAACTAGTTATCTAGTTCTTACTCCCCTGTTTTTATTACAAGATACTAACTACAAGTAATTTTTTGTTTCAAATATAAGGCTCCAATTGCCGTATTAGTCACTTTTTCCCACTTTACTCTTGTTATGAGTTGAAATTCAAATTTATAAAAATTAAGTCACATCATTTAATAGGGTAAAATTGAAAAAAAAAAGTATATTGATTTATAACAAGTTTAATAACTTAACTGTTATTCCTTAGTTCACAAGAATTAGTAGTTGGTGTATTATACTCCTCCGGTCCTTAAAAGATATATTTGAAGAGTTGTTTTTGGTACTAAATATAAGACATATTTTTTTTTTATTTTTTCAATCTTTTCCTAATTTACCCACATTGATGCTCCCACAACAAAAATCAAGGAGAAGAGGGAATGAGGGAATTAAGGGAGATGAATAGGATGTTCTAAACAATAGGTGTCATATTAACTAATTTAAAAATAACTTTCTTAATCTAATCAAATTAAGTAGCTATGTCTTATATTAAGGATCGGAGGAGTAACAAGATGAGAGGGAATATATTAAGGACAAGAGGGAGGTAGTAATTGATTAATTATATGTTGGAGTTGGAAATAACAAAAATCATAAAGTCGAGATTGTGGTAGTTTATGGTAGAGCCGGGAAAACGGGCCGAGTCGGTCGGGCCGGCCCTTTTAGGCCCTGGTCCTTCAAGGGCCGGGCTTGCAAATTGTAGCTTTAAAAGGAAGTCGGGTCTAAAAGGGTCAGCCCTATAGGGCATCGGGCTTAAAAGGGCCAGCCTTTTAAGCCCGTTTATTTTTTATTTTTTTTATTTAGAAAAAAACCATGTTACATTTTTGAATTGCCTTATTGCATCTATATGTCACTCTATCCTCATATTGTATAGAGTATGATTTTTGGGTATATTGTTTTATCTAATTGAATCATATTGTGATTTTTGAGTATATTGTTCTGCCTTTTTAAAATAAAATCATATTATATACTATTCTACCTGATAGAATATGATTTTTGATGGAAGTTGTGATTATATGACTACTTGAACCTACTACTCAAAGTGAAACACAATCAAATGTTCTTGAAATTGATGATAGTGGCGAAGAAGGTAAAAATGATAGTCGTCATACTCATATTGTTTAGAGGTTAGAGTATTTAGCTTCTTGCCTTCTTATACTTTAGCCTTTGTGAGTTATTTATGGACATGATTTTATCTTTGATTATACATTAGTAACTGTGTTTGTTTGTTGCAAGAGACGTATTATTTAAACCTTAATGTTGACAACATTTATGTATTAAATTAGAACTTTAATCGTTATTATTTACTAATTATATCTCTCTGGGAAGAATACGTAGGAAAAATAGTTAAATATTGTGAAAAGGACTTCCCAGTCCTACGGACTGGCCCTGACCCTGATACTCTCGGATCATGCCTTAAAAAACTGTAATTTTCCTGACTCCGAGTTCTTTAGGATCAGTTCTGTTAGGTCCTAACCTGTCAAAGATCGACCCATAGAACCGGACCGACCCTGATTACCAACTCTAATTTATGGCATGAACACAAGAGCCATACCCATATATCTTATTGACGATTCTTATTTGCGACTGCGGCCAAGAGAATATCTCAGTGTGAAGACCGCCAAAAGCTTTCTTTTCAAACACGTACCAGCTACGTGAGTATGGCTTCACTCTACTGGTGTGGTAGCCCTCCTTTAATTCTTCAATAGAAGACTTAATTAATTATTTTAATTATATTAATATTACATTCATTAAGTTAGTAAATACTTTCTTTAGTTCTAAATACAAGAGTTAATTTAAAAATGAATTTTGATCCTAAATATAAGATTTTTTTTTTTCATTTTTTTTCTTGTATACATCATTTTTGTTCTGATTTACCTGACTTTTAAACTGATGTATAATATAATGATACATATAATTATTTCAAAGAAATCATATAACATATGTTAAAATGAAGTAATTTATTTATTTTTCTTAATCTCTACAGTCTACCACTCAGTACCCGTATATAAGTCACTTATAACCCATTCTCGCAAATTAATAGCTCGTTTGGTTGGATTTCAGGGGAAAAGATTATATATAATCCTGATGCAACAGATCGATTACATCATTTGGTTGGACATATGTAATATAAAAAGGATTACATTTTGTGACCAGGATTACATCATTTGAGTTTTTTGTTTTTTAAATTATGAATTTTATGTTTTTTAAAATCATGAAATTTAAATTTCTCCAGATGACTCATCTGCCATATAGGATTAAACTAAGATGAATTATTATATTTTAATTAGTCATAATATATATGAGGTGACGCTCTTGAAGTATGTAAGTATTTCTCTGAAAATTGATCTAATGATGAATACATTCAATGAATAGGAGATGGAGAGAGAAATTAATGGAGACATTTCTAAATAAGTGGTTCCTAGGTCATGTTAGGCTTGGTTGCTTTTCATAATAAAGTGAGATTTGATTATTGTAATTCATCCAAATTCACAACTACTGGGAGATGAGGATCAAGTTGAGTCGCAAGTAATTGTCAATTATTAATAAATTCTTTGAAATCAAGCCACTTGTTCCCAACTCGTCATGAAGAAGTTAAACATTGAATGCCTTTGTTAACCTATTATTCTATATTTTCGCCCTTAACCCTTTCCTTACTACAATTTTCAATTTTCTTATCTGATGAAATGTAGCAATGGTTTACATGACTTACTTGTATTGTGTGATCGAAACTGAGCCGAGAATGGAGAAGAGCTCTACAGATTTGATATTTTGTTTTAAAGTAAAGTATTAGATTCAAGTTTTATAGATGGGCAAATTCGTATTGAGAGACTTCTCAAATATGAATTAGTCAATAGAATTAGATATCACATGGTTGTCAGAAAAAAAAAAAAATACTTAGAATTTATTCCCTCCGGTCCTAATTATAAGATAAATTTGACTTTTTTGGAGAAATTAAGGAAGCCCATTAAATCACTTTAGAATATTTATATTTATATTTTTTTCTTTAAACTAATTAATTTGACTAATAAACTGATATATAATCTAAATATACTAAAAATATAAATACTCTAAAATAATTTAATTGGTTTCCTTAATTTTTCCAAAAAAAATCAACTTTATCTTATAATTAAGACCGAAGGGAGTAATTTGTCTAGACGCAGCTTGCGTAAATGGATACTACTGCGTTAAATCATGCCATAATTTAAATTCTCAATTCATTGTCCTCTCTAGTCCAATCATGGCACTCTGTTTGCTAGCTTTTTCTTTCTTTCTTTCTTTCTTTTTTTCGAACTGGTGTTTGCTAGCTGAGGGAAACTTGTTTGTTTTGCTAGCTGAGAGACATTTGTTTGTTTTGCTAGCTGAGAGAAACTTTGTTTTTCTCCATCTATAAGCTAACAAAGTGTCTATATCCATCAGTTTCGGGCTGCTGTTTTCTGGGGTTGAAGAGAGCGGGGAAAAGGGGCTCAATTTGTGGGATAAAGACAGAGACTTAATAATTAATTATCTGGCCCTATTTGCAGAGAAAAGGTTTATTTTAATACTGTTTATAAATCATATCATTAAATATGAATTAGAATGTAAGTGAAATTATGTTCGTTTAGATGATAGGACAATGCCTACTACTATTTTTAGTTTTTTACTTAAAAAACTATACTAATTTATAAATGTAATAAATTAATAATATAATATTATGGAATGATCCGGGCCAAATTTACACCTTAGTAAAAATTCTGTAGATGACATATGGATTATCAACTCAGCATATTTAATCAACTAACAGTCAATATTAATTGGGATAAGGGCCAGGGCAAAATTGTTCCCTTTTTGACACTTATGAAGCAAAATTACCCTTTAAAAAACTTTCAGAATAAAATTATCCCTTGATGAAAACTCCCAGACCAAAAATGTCCCTTAATCCCCTTCTTTTATTGGTTTGGTTATGGCAAAGGGAGTTTGTATGTTCCTTTTCTACCATCAGTAACAGTAAATTTTTTGATAGAATTATTTAAATATTATTTTCGGTCTTAATTATAAAACAAAATTGACTTTTTTTGAGAGATTAAGAAAGTTAAATAAGTTACTTTATCATATTATATGTTATGTATCCTTATATTATATATTAATTTATTAATTAAACTAATTAGTTTGAAGAAAAAAATAAAAATATAAATACTCTAAAGTAATTTAATTAACTTCATTAATTTTTTTAAAAAAGTCAACTTTATCTTATAATTAGGCTCGGAGGGAGTATTATCTAAGTATGATGAGATTATAATATTTATTTGGATAACTTTTTGAAATAAAGATATTTGAAGGTTAATGAAAAGGCATATTTTGAAGGTTATGAAAAGACATATATATATAAATATATACTTTTGGACGAATAATTTTGAAATTTCTAATTGGGTGGGTAGGTGAAGCAAGGACTCTTCCTGTAAGGTCTACAAAGACAAACACAGTTGCCCCCAAGATGGCTGTTATCAGTGCTGCATTTGAAAGCGGTCTTAGTTTGTCTCCATTACGAATATGAGTGGTTGTTATTGTTTCAAATGGTCATCCAGCCCCCTTGCTAGATATTGGCCTATTATTTCATATCCGTTCGATCAAAACCATAATTTGTCCTAACGTAACACGTGCTTGCGTGTTCATTGGATTAAATTATAGGATTGAAAGCTACTTCTTCCAAATTACATACATATATAGTTTGACCTTCTGTCTACTACTGTGGAAAAAGCTTTAATCTAGAACCCGGCCCCATACTCAAACGAAACTTGTTAACTTGAATTCTTGAAACTACACGTTAAACTTTTCCTCACCCACCCACGTGATGTTATTAAATTTTAAATAAATACCATAAGTGAATGGGTTTTAAGAAATAGTATAATAGCGAATCAAGGTCATTCCACAGAGATTTAAGGTAATAGATAATTTGGTATTAAAATTCTTATTTTTATTTAAGTTGAGTAAATGAGAGAAAGAGATTGAAAGACAATTTAAACAAATACAAAAAAATAACAAATATAATGATTTAAAGATTTCAATTGATAAAAACAACATAGAGTGGCCAATCCTTGCTTTAAGTTTTAGAGCATGCATTTACCTGATTAAAAGTATTTAATGTTAAATTGTTAATCTAGAGTTTAAATGAATATAAGTATCTTCCGATCACTTATACTCCTCTTTCAAGTTAAAATTGTTATTCCTAACTAATTTAGTCAAGAGGCAATAAATGTCCAAATTCACTCTAATATGATTATATGCATTCAATAGGTATATTCCTATCCTATTGAAAAATTAGAATAAATGCTAATCCTATATTACTTAAACTCATAGTCTAATTAAGATTCATCTTCCAAGAATAATCTAAATTACCCAAATTCATATTTAATGGTGACATAGATAAAACAGAACAGATTAAGTAAATAAAAATAACATTAAATACAATTAATTAATTCATACATACTTAAATCCTGAAATTAGCTTTCAATCCTATAATTTAATCCAATGAACACGCAAGCACGTGTTACGTTAGGACAAATTATGGTTTTGCATATCAAGATAACAAGAAAACTGCACATATGCAGACAAACTAAGACTGCTTTCAAATGCAGAACTGATGACAGCCATCTTTCCCAGCTGCTGGGCCCATTGGGCAATTAATGCTGCATTCTCAAATCCCCCAATAACGCTGGGCTTTATAACCTGAAAGATTACCAGTCTAATATAAACAAGAGAGTAACCGTTTTATATTAATGATATATCATCAGGGTATCATTACTAATTGTCTGGGCAATTGTCACACAAGTTAAAGGCAAACGATTATTCAAATATTTAAAAGCTATTTTATTAGTAACATTATATTCTAATTAGTACAAAAATTATAATTAAAATACTTTTAAGGCTTGAATAAATAATTTGAAATTTAGAATATTCAAAATATTCATTTAAGGCATTAAAAATTATAATATTAAAAATAAATAAGTTTCATCTTAAATATATTTTTATAAAACACTCAAAATTACAGCATTGAAACAAATAAATTTTATTTTTTGACAGCGTAAGTTTTATTTCCAGGTTGTAAATATTTATTTTAAGATGTTTAAATATTTTAATAAAAAAAATTAAATATTTAATTCTTATACTTTAGGTTTGTGGGTTAAATTTTCCAACATTGCTTACACAAATTAAACTTGAAAGCTGTAATTGTAAACATTTTATTAAAATATTTTTAAAATAATTTCTTTTATGGTTGTTATGCTTTATGTCGAAAATCAAAATATTTTTAAATTTTTTAGAATCAATTATTTATTTTAAACATTGAGTATATTTTAATTATAAAAGTTAGATTAATTAACGCATAATAATTTTAACAAGTTGAATTTTGAGCATGCAAGTTATCATTTTCCGTTACCTTGTAAAACGGTATTAAGTGAGTGATAGGAATTTTTGACCGCGCTTAAAAATTAGAGGACCCACACGAACCTAATCAAATTGAAAGACTACAATGAAACGTAATCAAAGTTATAGGTTAGCTTGCTCATATATAAAAACATATTTCTAATTTGAGTGATATATACCGAATTTATCAAAATATTTCATATCATATTTAGGGATTTTATCATTAATTTTTGGGTTAAATAACATTTATTATGATTAAATTGAATTAAAGATGATTGTGTGAAAATAAATCTTAAAAGGATATATTTGTTATAATCTTGTAATTGCTTTTTAAAATTTGAATTTTGAATGAAGATATTACAAGATATTAATTTGAATGGTAGGTTACATTGGAAAAAGAGGAGCTGAGGGACTAAAAAGTAAAGACGTGCAAGGACTAAAGCAGAAAATAAGATTTTACGTGTGGCTCCAAGGCAATTCTGACAGGAATAGGTCATTTTCTGTAATATTAGCTGTCACTTTCAGGAGGGAAAATACCAGAAACAAGTACAGAAAAGTACCCCGAATTTGAGAAAATGCCAGTTGAGTCCCAAAATACGAAGATGCCGCTGGAACTGATGCACTTGGCTATCAGAGAATATTACAGAATAAACCCTGAATTTCCAAAACTCTATTTTGGTCCCAATATCCGAAAGTCATCGTTCTTTACCTCTGAAACTGATTTTTTATCAGATTCTTGTACAGAATTTTACGAAAAATCTGATCTAATTGACCTACATTTTAAATAACCCAAAAAAATAAAAAGGAAGAGCTGAATCGTCAAGGGGGACACAGCCGCAGCTACAGACCAAAAAAAGAGCAGACTGGGAGGAGAGCATCTTCACGCAGGAGACGAGAACCAGAACGCAGCACGGACGCGAGAGAGGGAGAGAAGAGACAGCCATCACCACTGAGCTTCACCAACAAGTCGTTTAACCACCATCACTTTCATCTTCTCCTTCCCTTATCTCAATTCAATGGATTTTTGGTGCCTTTAAAAAGTTGTAGTTGTGATGAATTTCATGATAAAAGGTTAAATCCTTTTGTGCTTTTTGGAGATGGAAGACTGGTTTGAGCTCCAGAGAAACATTCAGGAGAGTTATTTGTTTTAATCTTTTGATTTAGCTATATAACGGATTTCCTGAGTTGGGATTTTATATTATGTGGTTAATTTACTGAGATTGTGAGTTGTTTATCTTAGCAGTGATTGAACAATTGTGATTTATATTGGATTATGTGATTTGAGATTTAAATTTCTATATTTCCTTTTTGGTTTAATGTGGTTGTGGCTATTCTTTAATAGTTTGAATGAATATTTTGACTGCTTTAATCTTACTTGAATATCTCAGTTGAGTGTTCATTGTATAGAGGAACAAGTTGCATAAATCCAATCCTAAATTGCACACTAAGTGGTATTTAATAGTGTATTAAGAGGTAATTATCTAACTAGAGTTCTAGGGATAATCACTACTTAATATTACTAGACTTAGCGAATTGTTAAGGTTGATTTTTGACTTAGTGAATAGTTTAACTCCCAAATCATTTTGAGCAAAGATAGCCTATGTTCTATTTTTCCAAGAAGCATTCATCATCAATTTGTTTAAATCACAATTTCATTAATTATTTCAACAATTTCTCAAAAACCCAAAAAAATAGTAGTCTAAGTTATTTTCTATTATTAAAAAGAAAAAAAATCAATTTAAAACCCATCTTAATTTAAATAAAAGGCTCCTCAAGAGAATACGACCCGAGTTGTGCCCTTCACTGCATAATTTGGTTTATTTTGATTTAACCTGAGGCGACTAAAGGCTTTAAATCAGTGGCACAATTGCCGGGGAGTCAATTTATTTGACTCCTTGTTTAACTAAGTGCCAATTTTTTTTTAAAAAAATTATTAATTGGGTTAATCTTTTGTGTGCTTTCTATTTAGCTAGTTATATATAGTTCTTGTATTAATTCATCATATAGGTTTTAGTTTGCATTTGCATCACATATCATACATTTTGCATATTTTGGTTGAATTTTATGTGCATGCCCCGAGGTAAAAAAGTTGTTCACTAAGCTGTTTTAAAGTTATATCAAGATCAAAATCACTAGGTACAACTTTTTTGTACCTAGTGATTTTGATCTTGCCATAACTTTAAAACAACTTAGGGAACAACTGAAAAAGAGTAAAGGAAAAAGAACAAGGGGCACTAGCAAAAATCCCTTAGGACATCACATATCTGCTGAATCTAGTGCCTTTATGGAACTTCATTTTGAAATATGTGCTCAATTTAATCGAACTTTAGATATGGAACGTCATAATGAGGATAAAGGGGAAAATAATGGTATTCCACATAGAAGAGGTGAGGATGAAAGAGAAAATAATGGTATTTCACATAGAAGAACAATTAGGGAATCACTACTTCTGGTATTAATTTAAATCATCTTGCTAATGCTGGACCTAACATGAATGCTGATTTTGAGATTAAAGGTTTATTGATCAATTCACTACTTAAGTTTCATGGTTTGTCTGCAGAGGATCTGTATCTACATCTAAGGGAGCTCTACTTAAATTGTTCGAGTATGAAGCCAGTTGGAGCTTCTGTAGAAGACGTTATGTGGAAAGTCTTTCACCACTCATTGGAAGGCAAGGCAAAGGAATGGTACATGAGCTTACCAAGACATGTAGCTGATGCATATCAAAGTTGGCAAAACTTGCAAAAAGCTTTTCTTGAGAAGTACTTTCCTGCATCTCGAACTTTTGCTATGAGAAAAGAGATCAATTCAATTCTCCAAGATCCAGATGAGACTTTGTATAAGTATTGAAACCGTTTTCAAGATCTTTTGGCTCAGTGTCCACATTACCATATTCCTGATGAGCAACTAGCTCAAACTTTCTATGATGGTTTGAAAGACAAAGATCAAGACAAGATTGACGCAGCCACTGGTGGTGCTATCATTGATTTCATTGCTCCTGAAGCTTGGGAATTGATCAAGAAGATGGCCCTAGCTAAGCAAACCTATAGGGAACTAAGAAGGAATTCTAGAGGAGTTTATCATGTTAACTCTTCACCTCTACACATTCCTCAGCTTGACACCTTCACTGCTCAAATTTCTGGTTTGATGACAAAGTTAGACCGGATTGCTTCTAAACCATCCATTCAAGAAGAAGTAAATTCCATAGGCAAGGAATTGACAGCCCCAAGTTGTGATATTTGTGGCTCATCTATGCACATCTCCTGCAATTGTTCATCTCGTTATGAACAGGTCTCTGCCATGTATCAAGGCCGCCCTAACAATCTCAAATGGGACAACTACTCAAATACATATAATGAAGGGTGGAGGCAAAATCATAAATTTAGTTGGAGAGACAATGATAATAGACGACAAAATCTTTTTCAACAAGGAAATATTGGAGACGGTATCTCTTCAGCCAGTTTCAAGAATCTTCAAAGATAGTCATTCCACTCTAAGATAACACACTTTCCCAACCCAAGAGTGATGAAACCAACCAACTGTTGAAGAGTATGGCTACTCAATATACTAATATGGACAATCGAATGAAGGAAGATAAAGCTTTAAATGATAGTCAATTCTCCTTTATTGCCACAATCCTACAACAAATGCAAGGTGATAGAGCAAGTAACATCAACCAAATAGTAAATATTTGCAAGAAGTTGGAAGAGTTAGAAATGAAGAATAACATGGTGCAATCTCACTTGACTCAAGTCTCCAACACTCTTAATGACTTGCAAGCTAAGAATGGAAGTGGTCTACCTTCTACCACTGTGATCAATCCTAAATCTATCAATGCCATTGAGTTAAGAAGTGACAAGATAGTGCATTTCCCAGGAGATAGTGAAGACCATGTGGATGAAGAAATAGAAGCTGAAAGTCCACCCTTAAGCCCTATGAAAGTGGGTGATTCTGAAAGCATCAAAGAGAGAGATCTTAGAGAAGAAGAATGGTAAGAAAGTTGAGCAACCTCAAGTGGAGGAGAAACCACTTCTGAAAGAGGTCAATGAGAAAGCTCAATCCACACATGAAAAGGGCGAATCAAGCATGCAAGGAGCCTTAACGCAAAATGGTAGGGAGGTAAAAATTTCTGATATGCCTTTCCCTAAAGCTTATCTTAGAAGTAAGAAATTGCATGATGATAAAACTGAAAAAGAAATGTTTGAGTTCTTTAATAAGTTAGAAGTGAATATACCTTTTCTTAAGATGATTAAAAGTATGCCTGCATATTGTAAGTTTCTTAAAGATCTTTGCACAAATAAGAGAAAATTCAGGCCTAATGAAAAAGTCCAAATGAGTCTAATGTGTCAGCCATCTTTAAGCCCCAACTTCCCATTAAATGTCAAGACCTCGGTGCCTATACTATTCCTTGTACTATAGACCTGTTAACATAACTGCTGCTTTACTAGATTTAGGGGCTGCAATTAATGTGATGCCTAAGTCTATTTATACTACTCTAAGAATCAAAGCTATTAAACCTACTAGTGTTATGTTACAGCTAGCTGATAGGTCAATTAGGCATCCATATGGTATCTTAGAGGACATCTTAATCAAAGTCAAAGATCTTGTGTTCCCTGCTGACTTTTATGTTCTAGATGTGTCTAGTGAATTAGCTCGTGATTCGACTCTCATTATAGGCAGACCCTTCCTTAGAATAGCAAATACCATCATAGATATGAAGGAAGGTGCTATAATCATGGAGGTTGGGAATAATAAAATCTATTTTAATATGTATGAGGCCATGAAACATCCTTATGAAGATTATTCCTTGTTAGGTGTTAATGCTATTGATTTGGCCATTGAGGATGCTAGAGATGATTATGAATTGAACTTGCATGATGATTACTGTTTCCATATGCATGCTGAACATGATTCTTTTGAGCTTGATGATGACATAGCTGATTATTATGCATATTTTTTATCTCCCTTCTTTACATTCTCTTTCTGATGCTTGTGTTAGTGACGTGATTTACCCTGATTTTGATATCAGTTGCACTCTTTCTGCTTCACAAGTTTACACTTTTTCTTCTGATGATGCTAACTCCACTTTTGTAAGTGATTCTAGTTTGGAAAAAGGTTTGCTTCTTGAATGTGCAAATACTTGTTATAAGGTGGAAGCTGAGAATATAGCTGGAAGTGAGTGCAATAGCTCTCATAACCAAGAAGACAAAAAGAGCTTCTTTCTAGCCGTTCCACCCTTTCATGGACTTGATTCGCAACAACAGCAACCTTTGTTTAAAACTAACGGGCTTAAAGAGACTTATTTTCTTGCCACTGCTCCTAAATCTATTATTTCTCCTCATACCTTAAAATATTTGCAGGATATTCTCTCTAGCTGTGATACAGATATAAAGGATGATAAACCCAAGTTTGTTGCTGCTATCAGTCAACCTCAAGTTGACTCAATACTTGGGAAGGTCAAGGAGCAAGATATGAATGCAAAGAGGCCTAATACACACTAACTACATGAGCTTACAAAGGAAAATTTTCTTTACTCTCTTCAACTCTCTGAACTAATCCCTTCTACTATTCAACCCCTATCCTTGAATTGAAACCTTTGCCTCCTAATCTTAAGTATGCATTCCTTGAACATAATGATAAACTGCCTGTAATTATTTCTACTGCATTGTCTTATGATGAAGAGGCTAGATTGCTTTGTGTGCTTAGGAAGAATAAGGGAGCCATTGGTTGGACATTGGCTGATATACCAGGGATTAGTCTATCTATATGTACTCATAGAATTTTGTTGAATGAGGGTTATAAACCTATTAGACAACCCCAAAGGAGACTTAATCCATTAATCTTAGATGTTGTAAAGAAAGAGGTTACTAAGTTACTTAGTGCCGGAATTATATATCTTATTTCTGATAGTGAGTGGGTTAGTCCTATTCATGTGGTTCCAAAGAAGAGTGGGCTTAATGTTGTTAAGAATGTGCAAAATGAATTGATTCCCACTAGAGTACAAAATACCTGGAGGGTGTGTATTGATTTTAAAAAACTTAATGATGCCACTAGGAAGGACCATTTCCCTCTTCCCTTTATTGACCAAGTGCTAGAGAGATTAGCAGGAAAGAGTCATTACTGCTTCTTAGATGGATTTTCTGGGTATTTTCAAATCCTTATAGCTCCTGAGGATCAAGAAAAAACCACCTTTACTTGCCCTTTTGGCACTTTTGCTTATAAGAGGATGCCTTTCAGTCTTTGTAATGCTCCTAGTACTTTTCAACGTTGTATGATGTCAATCTTTTATGATTTCCTTGAGCATTGCATGGATGTTTTTATGGATGACTTTACTATTTATGGTGACTCATTTGATGCTTGTTTGTCTCGTCTTGATCATGTCCTAGCACGATGTATTGAGAAGAAACTTGTTTTGAATTATGAAAAATGTCATTTTATGGTCACTTAGGGTATAGTGCTTGGACATTTGATTTCTCGAAAAGGTATTGAAGTTGACAAGGCAAAAATTGAGGTGATTTCATCATTGCCCTACCCATCTTTACTTAAGGACCTTCGGTCATTTTTAGGGCATGTTGGTTTCTACCGGTGTTTTATAAAAGATTTCAATAAAATTGCATTGCCTTTGTCAAAGTAACTACAAAAAGATGTGGGTTTTGTTTTCGATGACAAGTGCAAGCTAGCATTTGATGAGTTGCGACATAGATTAGTCACTCCTCCTATTTTGGCTCTTCCTAATTGGGACCTTACATTTGGGCTGTCTTGTGATGCGTCTAATAGTGCTGTTGGAGCAATGCTTAGCCAAAGAGATAGTAAGGTCTTTAAGGTCATAGCTTATGCCTCCAAAACATTAGACAGTGCTCAAATTAATTATACAACTACTGAGAAAGAGTTGTTTGTAATCGTATTTGCCTTGAATAAATTTAGATCATATATAATCAACTCTAAAGTTGTTGTCTTCTCAGATCATGCAACTGTCAGATATTTGTTCAAAAAGCCACAGTTTAAGCCAAGACTGCTTTGCTGGGCTCTTCTTATGCAGAAATTTGATATTGAGATCAAGGATTGAGCTGGAGAAGAGAATCATATAGCAGATCACCTCAGTCGGCTTCCTAATGATACAAGGGGGCTTGATTGTTCTGCTTTAGTCTGTGATGGTTTTCCTGATATTGCTTTATGTGTTGTGGAATTAAAGGAACCATGGTTTGCTGACTTGATTAATTATTTAGTATTGGGATTGATTCCTACACATTTGTCTCCGTTTCAGGTGAATAAATTAAAGCGAGAAGCCCAATACTATGTCTGGGATGAGCCACACCTGTGGAGAATGTGCAGCGATCAGATAATTCGAAGATGTGGACCTGAGAAAGAATTCCAGTCCATCATTTCTGCTTGTCATTCAATGATATGTGGTGGACACTTTAGTGCTAACAAGACCTCTAGGAAAGTATTAGAGGTTGGGTTTTATTGGCCTACCCTGTTTAAGGATGTGTATTTATATTGTAAGGCATGTGATAAATGCCAACGGTTTAGGGGTTGGTAAATGGCATGAGATGCCACAACAACCCATGCTCTTTTGTGAGATATTTGATGTATGGGGTATAGATGTTATGGGCCCTTTTCCATCATCATCTGGGTTTACTTACATCTTGTTAGCTGTAGATTACCTCTCTAGGTGGGTAGAAGTCATTCCCACTAGGAAAGATGATGCCCAAACGGTCTCCAAGTTTCTCAAGATTAGCATCTTTTGTAGATTTGGAGTGCCAAGGGCTATCGTAAGTGATAGAGGTACCCATTTTTGTAATAAGGTTGTGAATAACTTACTTACTAAACTTGGAGTTACCCACAAAACATTCACTGCTTATCATCCATAAACGAATGGGCAAGCAGAAACATCTAACCGAGAGGTCAAGCAGATTTTAGAAAAGATTGTTAAGCCTTCAAGGAAAGATTAGAGCTCAAGGTTGGAAGAAGCACTATGGGCATACAGAACTGCATTCAAGACACCAATAGGGATGTCTCCTTACCGGCTTATCTATAGAAAAGCATGTCACATTCCGATAGAGTTAGAGCATAAGACTTATTGGGCAGTGAAAACGTGCAATATGGATATGGAAGAATTCGGCTTAGAGAGGAAGCTACAGCTATAGGAATTGGAGGAGATGCGATTAGAAGCTTATGAAGCTCCCGCATCTACAAGGAGAAAACCAAGCAGCTACATGACTAAAAGATTATGAGAAAACACTTCAAATTTTGTGACAAGGTTCTACGCTTCAAGGCCCGATTTGCACTCAAACCTGGAAAACTTAACACCAGGTGGGAAGGACCATACATAGTCACCAAGGTGTATGATTTTGGAACAGTAGGGCTACTGGATGAGGTTAGCGGATCAGAATTCAAAGTCAATGGTCATCTCCTCAAGCTCTACCACGATAGCACCGAGCCGCCTTGAGGCCAGGTTGTCCCTTTCCTCTCTCAATCTCTCATATCATGTATATAATTGCTTGTGAAATTTGTTAAACATGAATGCTTGAGATAAGTGTGAGGGAGGGACATTCCCAATACTAATAGTAGGATTAGTAGTTTAGTGTTTAAATTCAATAAGACTCCCTATGTTTCCTTTGTTCTCTCATCATATGCCATCCTCATTTTCTCGTACATTCAAGATTAATTAGATTGTTGCATTGTATTCCTTGAATACATTGAGGACAATGTATTGAGTAAGTGTGGGGGAGAGTGTGTTTTGAGAAAAAAAAACCGCACTTGAATTTTTGGTACTTGAATGTTTTAAAAAATGGAATTTTTGTCCAAAGTCATTAATGCATTTGAGAGTTGAGCTTGATTATGGTTAATTGCAATGTTTTGATTAGTTATTGTTCTTAATTCTAGCATTGGAAATAGCTGAGTAAATGCGTTGTGGTTAGTTTGATATGCAATTGGGTGTTTTAGTAAGCATTTGAGAAGAACCCTTGTTAGAAGGTTATTTGAGCCTAAATTTTTCTTTATAAGTATATATGTTTTCTTAACTTTTCATCTTTTAGAACTTGTCTCAACTCTTTATCAAAGTTGTATTTACATTAATGTGATGAAAATGATAAAGGCATTCGATTCTAAACCCTTTTGTTCCAAACACAAACCTTTCAAATTATCCATTGTTTACCCTTTTGAACCATTCATTAAGTTGTTATGCATGTTTATATCATTTACGTATCTTTGCATCCTATCTTGTTATAAGTAAATTGTCATCACTCCTAGTTTCTATGAATGTTGAATTGCCATGTATATAAATATTGAGAAAAAAAAAAGGAGAGAAAAAATTCTGAAAGAAAAAATGAAAAAAAAGAGGAAAAAAAAGCAAAAAAAAAAAGAGAAAGAAAAAAAAAGGAAAAAAAATCTTTCAAATAAGGCAATTCTAAAGAATCTCTATAAATGACAATATGCACTTTAAGTGGTAAATTGGATGCTAAGTGATGAGTTATTAGCTTATATACGTGCATGACACTTGTTTCTTTCTCAATTATTTCATGTGGCATTGTCCATCATTACAACCCATGAAAATCCTCTTGATTCATTACATTATTGTTGTTAACGGTAGAGATGTTAGAGTTGTTACAAGCCTATGGTAAGGTGATAGTTAAGTGAGCCAAAATGAGATGACCCTAGTGAGAAGAGTTGAGCGTAAATACTAATATCTTGGAGAGTTCTCTTATACTTATTTCAATTACATTTGATTGTGTAGTGGACTAATCCCTTTGCATTGCTTTATACTATGACTTATGCTAGTGGTGGAGCTTAATTGATTGATTTATTGTTTTTCATACCATAAGATAGCTCATCTTTAAATTGTATTGATATTCATCTTGGATTGGATGGCTTTGAATTGAAAATCTTTGTTCAGGAGTACAAAGGTCTAAGTGTGGGAGAATTTGATATATCCCGATTTTATCAAAATATTTAATATCATATTTAGGGATTTTATCATTAATTTTTGGGTTAAATAACATTTATTATGATTAAATTGAATTAAAGATGATTGTGTGAAAATAAATCTTAAAAGGATATATTTGTTATAATATTGTAATTGCTTTTTAAAATTTGAATTTTGAATGAAGATATGACAAGATATTGATTTGAATTGTAGGTCACATTGGAAAAGGAGGAGCTGAGGGACTAAAAAGTAAAGATGTACAAGGACTGAATCAGAAAATAAGATTCTACATGTGGCTCCAAGGCAATTCTGACAGGAATTGGGCACTTTTCTGTAATATTATCTGTCACTTTCAGGAGGGAAAATATCATAAACAAGTACAGAAAAGTACCCTGAATTTAAGAAAATTCGAGTTGAGTCCCAAAATACGAAGATGCCGCTGGAACTGATGCACTTGGCTATCAGAGAATATTACAGAATAAACCCTGAATTTCCAAAACTCCATTTTGGTCCCAATATCCGAAAATCAGCGTTCTTCACCTCTGAAACTGATTTTTTTATCAGAATTTTGTGAAAAATATGATCTAAATATAATCTTGGAAGATTTTGCCCCAACTTTGAAGGGATTTGATAATGTATTAAGAGGTAATTATCTAACTAGAGTTCTAGGAATAATCACTAATTAATATTATTAGACTTAGCAAGTTATTAAGGTTGATTTTTGACTTAGTGAGTAGTTTAACTCCCAAATCATTTTGAGCAAGGATAACCTATATTCCATTTTTCCAAGAAGCATTCATCATCAATTTGTTTAATCACAATTTCATTAATTATTTCAACAATTTCTCAAAAACCCAACAAAATAGTAGTCTAGGTTTTTTCTATTATTAAAAAGAAAAAAAATCAATTTAAAACCCATCTTAATATTTTTGTCACTTAGTTAGATTAGGAATTAAATAAAAGGCTCCTCAAGAAAATACAACCCAAGTTGTGCCCTTCACTACATAATTTGGTTTATTTTGATTTAACCTGAGGCGACTAAATGCTTTAAATCATTGAGACTATTATCTTAATCTAATTTTGGATAGAACACATTGACGTCGAGCCAACCATGTGTCCATCTTCACCTAATAGAATAAAGCTTTATTGTTGTTGTTGTTGTTGGATTGTGAGTATGTTATTTTACTATTTTGACTTAATAAGGAATGCATAACTATATAACGTGTTGAGGGATAATGCACATTTACTCAAAATAGCCACAATTCTGGGGTGAGAAAACTTCACTAGCTTTTCCAGATGATTTTCATGAACGTGATCTATTGTTTCATCCAGGGCAACAGGTGAGCCACTTTGTTCACAGAACTTGATAATGTCATCTTCATCTTGAAAAGGCTCCTGCAAAAGGGATTTAGTATCAAGAAGTTAATAAATACTGTACAGTATGATACCATACCAAAACTGAAAGCTGAATGGTAAATCTTAATTATGACTAAAAATTTCCTGCTTTTGTAGTCTACCTCAATATACTGCAGCCCACAATCCTTCACAAAAGAGCTGAATTCCATTGTTTCTTCCTAAGTCCATCTTCGATTTGCATCTGCACGGATGTCACTGTGGCAACCAACTTTCTTTCTCACTTCTTGTATAACTAAAGCAGAGTGAATAGGATCACCCTATCGAGCCACTTATATAACTATGCCACTCAGCAAGTTCCCCATGGTTACCGTTGATTTGAGGGGTGAATGGAGGCAGTGAGATCTGAGAAGCAGACTCCCAACCACTCGATTAAAGAAGCTTAATACATTGTTAAGGACCTAGGTTACCTCAAGGTTTAAGCAGTTAAGAATCTGTCCAGGAATGGCGTTTATACTTCAAATTATATACGCAATGCAGAATAGACCACTTACCAAGATACCCAACTCATTCCATATCCAACATGAAAATGAGCCCCTCAATAGAGATATGAAGCGACTAATTTTAACCCCTTTCATGGCATGCATAAGAAACCTAAGTTGATCTTCTGCATCTTCCAGATTTTCCCTGTGGATCTCAAGAGGAGCAACCTGCTTGATGCAATAGCACATAAATAAGTAAACTTTTTTAGATTTTCAATACAGGAGCGTGCATCAAAATCAAGAGAATAGAATATTAAATTGATCAAAAGAGGCGCGTAAGATGATAAAATATCAAGTCAATACCAACCTCACCAAAACCCACACTACCACCTTCAAGAAACAGACATAAAATAAATCCTTCTCTATAAAATTCTTTATGATTGTGACCAGAGATGTTGATGTAGGAGGAGCACATAGTGCAATTCTGGCACAAAGAAGCGAGCACACAGTGAGAAACATAAACAGATTTCAAAATCGAGTCTCTAACTCATTCTACAATCAGATCAGTAACCTATATCATGAATACACTATATATTTTATGCACCTTGAAGTAAAAGAACTCATCTTTTATAGAGCCTTGGCTCAAAGAAGCTGAGAGTAATCTTATTGTGTTCTCTGCTGTCTGAAGGGCAAACTTTTGCAGAATACTTGGGCATTATGCAAAATATATTAGGGAAAATCACTCTGAGGTCCCAAGTAAGGAAGATAATATCAGAAAGGTCCCTGGGTACAACCCCAAAGCGCGCATTCACAACCTTATGAGTGCGTTTTTACAATCTCAAAGGACCTTTCTGATATTATCTTTCTTGCTTGGGACCTCAGAGTGATTTTCCCAATATATTAGCAAAGAGGTTAGAATCCAAATAACCCGTACTACATCTGAATTAAGAATTGAAGGACTTAAACCTGTGAAAATTGGCATTGCCATCAATGGAACTCTCAATTTCAACTAAACAGTCCATATCTTCATTTTTGTGCTGCAAATAAAGCATCCTCAAGTTCCATCTTTGTCTGGGCATACAAGTGTTTTATGCTACAAACACATTGATTTTATTTTAGGGGAAGATAGGACAAAAGATACAGAAACAAAAACATTTATTTCAAGAAATATTTAAATTCTTACCCATGAGCCAAGCATATACTTCCAATCGAAATATTATGAGAGGTGTAGAAATAGTGATGCAATATACTGGGTTAACTGATAATTCCACCTCCATGATTGCTTAAAACAAGTATTGTCATCGATTTCCTCAATTTACTGAACATGAAAACAATTAGAATATCAACAACACACGTACATGTCAAAAGTTCATCATAAATTATAGGTTAACAATAAGCACACCAATAGATTACATTAAACCTAGTAGTGAAGTAATCAAACATTAAAATTTTCTCCAAAAATGACATTTAATACGTGGTCTATACACCATTGAGGATCAGACTGCACCTTCATCATAATAATAAGATTGCTTTCAGATTTTTTTCAAGTGTTAGGAATGGACATACACATTATTAAAATGAATTTGTACATAAGCTCATACCTCTGGTTCAAAATCACAAGACCATTTGTGTCGTGGAGAAAAAGAAACATCTCCAATCACGCAAAACACCTAACGAAATTATGAATATGGCATAACAATGCAAAGAGAAAGAAGTAGTGATTATTACTTTATGAAAATATTCTTGTGAATGGGAAAAGAAACAAAGCTTTCCAAAATACAAACAGAAACAGTGAAATTTGTAGAAATAAGGTCCTTTCAGAGTCATGATAGTGGATAATATAACAGACACACACAGACACGGATTTTCTGAAGACTTTGTATGCACAAACCTAGACTGTTAACTGGCATTTTGACTTCAAGTCATGGGAAAAAACTCTTTCCAAGTTTTCAACACCCCATGAAATGAAGCACAGGACAAGAATATCAATCATTATTTTCATAAACATATACATTTTTAAAAAAAAATTACCTTTTTGTTGCATCCGACAGCAAAGCCAATGGCTGTGCTAAGTAGTCCATCAATACCACTAGCCCCTCTATTGCCAGCCACCCTTATCCAGCTAAATGGTAAGTCCGAATCTAACATGAGAGATGTAACACTTCTACTGCATATCTACCTACCATGCCCATACATATCAGCATCACGTATTGGCATACTGTTCCCAAGAAAGAGAGAAGATTCAGAGGAAAGAGCTTCAGATATTGCATGAACAACATGAGGTTCTGTCAGGGAACACTCCGTACAAATTTGAAAATGTATTTCCCATTCAACCTAACAATTAAGAAGTTGTTAGAGAAATTAGAGAGCAGAGACAAAGAAAGGGAGACTGAATTATAATTCAGACCCATTGTTAGACTGAAAAGGACGTCAAATTTAAGACAACCAAACAACTAAGTCTGGAATTAACGATTGGAAACTTTAACAAGGAAGCCATTTCCAACTCTCACATTATGTGATGAGGAAATTTTAATTTGACAAGCTTAATATGTGATTAAAACTCAAAATACATGGATTCTTACCACCTCTAACTAGATCCAAATTCAAGGGGATTCATATCATTATTGACATAATAGGGGACGTAATTGTCACAGATCACGTCATTAATGATGAGATCAGCTCGGTCAAACTCTAAAGATATACGAAGACAGGTGCAACAGGAAATATGATTCTCAACGCAAACGAACAAAAATTCCTCTCTAGTTGACAAAGGGAAGTATCAAATCTTGGTGTGCCCAAACTTAGGTGACAAGTGATACGAAACCAGTGACCTTTTCTAGTATATTCTAGGAAGTTATTTGTGTTTTATGTTTTATTATGTATCTTAGGTTAATAGTAACAAGTATCCATTGTTGGTTATTGAAAGTTACTAGTAGTTATATGTATTTAGGGGTTGGTAGTTACTTTCAGTTATGTTGTCAGAACTATAAATATCACGTTATGTACTTTGTCAAGGATATAGATGAATGAATGAAGTTATTGCGGTCTCTTCTTTTTCCTAGAACTAGATTCTGGTTCTAGTCTGTCCCTCTTCTTCTCTTCTCTCTTCTTTTCACTCTCGGATTACAGATTCTGGTTCTAGAGTTCCTCTTCCCTCTACTCTTCCTTCTCTTCCCCTAGGCCCTATTTCTACTTCTATTTTATAGGTTCTAACAACAAGCCTCTTTGTGAATAGTCCAAATACCAGTTTTAAGATTAGTGTCATGAGCCTACTAAAGAATAAGTTTTTTTTGGGGGTTAAGACAATAGCATAGTCATGCTCCTTAAAACAGACAGGGGTTAGATCTCTCCATGATGAAGATCAGCTACATGGTATTGGTAGTATGTCTAGGACAACCATGTTACTTGAAGGATTAAAAAGCAATTAACTATTGTTCAAAATAGCACTGAAGCTGAATTTAGAGAAGTGCATTATGAAATTTGTGAAGGTACATGATTAGGGGAACTTAAACTCTCAACTTTAACATCCATGAAATTGTTATGTGACCATCAAGCATAAATAAGTACTGTAAAGAACCTTGTCTATCCTGACAAAGCAAAACATGTCAGAATTGATTGACATTTTATCAAGAAACAATAAGGGGGAAATCGTTGAAAAGAAGCAAAAAATGCATTTTACCATCTTCCTCAACAATTGTATGGAAGTGGCCCACTTGTTCCATGAATGAGGAACTCTAGCCTTTAGTAAAAAATCGACAAAGCCAACAATGGAACTTTGTATACGATGAGTCACAATATGTGAAGGATCCTGACGATTTGGATGCTTGTCAACCATAATATAAGAAAAAGGGACGCATGCATCAAGCATCTGACAGATTCGTTTGCTAGTTATTCTACTTCCAATCTGTTTCAAATACAAAAAAGGAGGGTCAAGAAAGACAAGCAGACAAGAATAATCATCATGAGCATTAATATATGCGTGTAAAAAAGCACCCATTGAAAGAAATAAAGAAGATATGTAAATAACTAGAGCAAAACAAAGAGCTTCATCAATACAATATACCTGAATAACCACATCAATGTCTAATCATCCTCTGACAGACTTGGAGAGAAGACCATGATCAAGATGATCAACAAATAAAAAGTTTCCTTCAATCTCAGGAAAAGAAGTCAAATGCTTCCTTAACCGCAGTCCAGAAAGGATATCTGCGACAACAGGCCACCTGAGGTGTTTAACCAAATGAAGAGCAGCCAATATCTCATCCTCCATATGGATTGCACCAATGACAAGAAGGCCGTTTTTGGCCCTTAGAATCAAAGTTAAAACGTCAATCAATTGGCCAGTTGCATTATTAAATCTACAAGACTGCTTCATATGAATGTACTTTGTATATGGTTCAGCATTAGTGATCCAAACGTCTAAGCCTTTTAGACAGCTTGATTTCCATTTGCTCGGACTGTTTTCCAATGGTTCTCTGAAAGGGCAGTTGATATGGACTGGACCACATGTGTAGAAGTAGCCCAGTGAACAGCAGAATCCATCGTAGTAAGTACCATCTTTGCAGGAATCTGATCTGTGGGTGTAGGAAGATTGAAGAAATACCTCACAAAAGAACCAAAATGGTTAACCTGCAAAGAAATTTAAGAATGTGTACCTTCAGTAACCAAGGCAGACATGAATATTGATATTCCCTAATTCAGAGCAACTAATCTATTTGGCATTGCTTGTACCAAAAAAAAAAATCTATGTGGCATTGAAACAAAAAATTTTTTTAAAAAAACTATTAAATGTCAAACCTACACTTTCTGTTGGCAAATAAACAATTGTAGAATATGTTTGGAGACAAGAATTTTGACTGCAGAAACAAGCCTCAATTCAACTGAGAAAATATAGCAAGAAATGAAAATGGAGTGAAGTAAAAGTCTGAAGAGTAAATCATTCAATAGTATATTACAGTAAATAAACTAAATGCACTCTTTTTTTAGGTGAACAAAAAATAAAATTCAGATGAAATATAAACCATACCACTTTCAACATCAAACCAGAGGCAATATATTGTCTAACAGTAATTTAATTGGCTTCCTTAATTTCTCTAAAAAAGTCAACTTTGTCTTATAATTAGGACCAGAGGAAGTAGGACTTATAAATATCAGCATTTCTTAAAGGCCCCAGGTTCAGGTCCAATAGAGAGTACCTGAGGCAGATTTATTGGAGGCAGAGATGCTATTCTCATCATGAGCATCAGGCAGACTAGGAAAAAAAATTAATAAATGCCACACCAAATAAGAATTTCTGTAGACTTTACCTGATAAATTGCTTGGTTTGCTCCACATTCCTGCAGCTCTGGAGGTCGATCAGCTGTAAGTAAAATAAGTGGTACAGAATCTTGACTAGCCTCCACAACCTGCAAGTCAAAAGTAATCTGATAAGTAATCAAAATTCAAAACCATTATTCATATCTGAATCTCTTTTTATTTTGGCCAGAACTTGTATCTGAATCTCGACAAACATGGACAGCATATACCTCAAAAAAATTTTAAAAAAAAAAATCATGGAAACAAAGGTTCAAATAATGAGGAAACAAAAACCTAATGAACCAACACGGTCAAAGAAAATACCAAAATACCCAGAAAAGGGATCAGCTTCCCTCCTAAGAATAAAACTCTTCGACAAGAAATGCTTTGATGGCAGTCCACAGAATGAAAGGCCGAGATTTGAAATAAGTACATAATGCTTTAAAGACAATAAATGAATGGTTAGATATTGTAATGATTCCTAGAATTTCTTGTGATTATTAGTTGACCCTTGTTTAGGGATAGAATCAAGGGATTATCCCTAATAAAAGGGTCAACTAATATGTTGCAGGAAAATTTCTTCCTGGTGTTTACACTCTTGCTGTTTCAGAGGCTCTTCCAGAAGAAATGCAGGTTTGTGATTTTCGTTTTATATGCTGATGGCATAATTGGTCACTAAAACTTTATCTTCTTTCAGTACAAGATTTGACAAATCACCATTGGGTCAAATTATCTACTAACATGAAAAATATTTTCTTTCCCCCTTGGTGAAACATCATTTTTTGATTGATCACTAAATTCCTCTGTTTTGTGGCTTCTCTTAGAGTCCTGAAATAGAGAGACAAACTATCCACTCTATGAAAACTGAAACCTTGCTTGGATTGAGAGAAAATAAGGGAGGAAAGAAAATTAGAGAAGAAAATGGGGGAGCGAAATGAGTTTCTCCTATTTGGATGAGAGAGGAAAAGAAAAGGGGAAGAAAAGCAGGAAAGAAAATAGGACGTGGGGCCCACTTTTCTTTCTCTTCAACTCTTCTCTCCACGTGTGGAGAGATTTGGAGTGAGAAACTCCATTTCCATTGCTGCCCTCTCCCTCTCCCTCCTCCTCCTCTCTCTCTCTCTCACTACCAAGGATGGGTGTGGGTGTTTTTTTTCATTTAGATGGGTTTTGGGTGTGATTTTTTCTTGATAATTTATGGGCGTGGCATTAAATAGTTATTTGAAAGCTGCTTTCAATTTTTTTTTTATAAGGTTAATTTAAGCTTTTTTTTATTTTTGAGTAACACCCCACTGGGTGCGAACCAGGATCAAACTCAAACTCGGATGCTGAGGCATATAGGTCTCATACCATGCCAAGTACGCCATAATGTGCTGGCTAATTTAAGCTTTTTTAGTAGCTCCTTTCCTTTTTTTTTTCAAAAATTTATAGTATTAAATTCTCACTTGCTAATAAATTCATATATTGGTTTAAAAGGAATTTAAATCATGTCCTAATGTGTGTGTGTATATTGTGAGAAATTAGTTTAAATATCTTTATTTATTCTTGCTTAACCACATTATTTTTTCCTTAAAATCATGACTTACGATTAAATCCTTAAAATTTAATCTCATTGAGTAAATTCTCCTTTCTAAATAATTTGATTTTAAATTATTTGCTTATGTTAATATTAATCTGATATTTCCACTGTAATATTTAATTTGAATTTAAACATGATACATTTTGGTATAAAGATAAGGGTATTGTAATCATTTAGATATTTACTCATTTTCTTTCCTCCATATTTCTCTAATTCATCCAAGCAAGAGAGTTGATAACATTTTCTTTCCAGTTTTTTCTTCTATTTTTCTTCCTCCCAATTTTTCTTCCCATCCAAGCAGCTCGGACATTTTTTTTTCTTGAAATAAAAAACAGAAAGAGATTGGTCGGTCGGTCCGGGACACTAATTGGACCCATATTAGACATGGCCTGCACTGCACAACACTTTAAATGTTGCTGTGACATCATCCGTTCTTACTTTCCTTCTTAGATTGCAAAGATGACATTGAAAGGTACTCCCTTCCGCTCTTAGGATAAGGGTTAAAAAATTAATTTACCAATATTAAAAAAATAAATTTAGTTATTTATAACAAATGTGTATTAGTTTGTTTAAAATACCCTTATTAATTATGTGCGTTGTAACTATACCTTGAATGAAAATCTTATTCATATGTACAATCAATAGAGATGCTTTAAGGGAAAAATTATACATTTAGAGGATAAAGTAGATTGAGATTTTATATTTAGGATAAGAAAAACCTCTTGTTCGAGCTCTTATATTTAGGACCTAGATAGTATTAAAAGATTTGGAAATTCAGTTTCTAATATTATCTTTTTCATTTCTTTTACTTATTAAATCTTTGAGTGAAGCAATGTTGTGTGCCGATGTTCATATATTTTGATCATTTTATACTCTTTTGCAGGCAATTTGTGAAGACGAGCGTGTGCAGTATATTCCTCCCAAACGCTTGTGAGTCACTTGCATCCTTATCGACTGAAAGGAAACTGAATTGCCCTAGTTTCTAGTAAAATGTAGATTTTCATGTTCGTAGTTAATTTGCTGCGATGTGCACCTCTTGACAAAAATGATTTAGTGCCCTTTGAGCTACTCATTTTCTCTTTAGAATGAACTGAGGCTATCACTAAAAAAAAAAGGTATTTCGTAGCGGTGCACTTGTAGCGGTTATATTAAACCGCTACAAATTATAGTATTTGTAGCGGTTTTTACCTAAACCGCTACAAATTTGTAGCGGCAAGAATATTTGTAGCGGTTTCCTACAAAAAACCGCTACAAATTTGGCGCGAAATTCCCGCCAAAACTTGTAGCGGTTATTTTGTAGCGGTTAATGCACATAAACCGCTACAAAATACCAAAGGTCAGAATTTTGTAGCGGTTTTTACTGAAAACCGCTACAGAATTTCAAGAGACTCCAAATTTGTAGCGGTTCTGGGCAATAACCGCTACAGAATTTCAAACGTTGTGAAGATTTGTAGCGGTTATTGTAGAACCGCTACAAATTTAATTATTTGTAGCGGTTATTTTAAATAACCGCTACTAAAATGTGGCCTATTTAAACCCCTCGCCTCCTCCATTTCTCATTTTGCTCATTTTGTTTCCTGAGGTTTCTCTGAGTGATTTCTTCGAGATTTGAGCGTTCAGACGTCTCTATAGGAGTTTTTCGTCAGTATTCCGCAGTATTTACACTTGAGGTACGTATATAACACGTATTTTTATTTATATTTGTATTTTTATTATATTTTTGAATAATAATGGACTAATTTCTTTTTTTAATTTGTACAGTTGATATGGCTTCAGGACAGGATAAGGGGAAGGGGAAGGCCCCTGAGGTCCCCAGACCGAATTTACGGGGTGGCAGCAGCCGGGTAGGGGGCAGAGGGAGGGGGCAGCGCGCAGGCAGGGCTACCGAGGCATCTCAGCCCATCCCCCTACAGGAACCACAGACGATCCCACAGACGACGACCGTAGCTGAGGTGCCTGAGGTGGAGGTGCCAGAGATTAGCGTTGAGGACTTCCTCAACGAGGAGGAGTTTGAGATCCCGATTAGTGGGTTCAGGGAGATGGAGCAGTTCCTCGATGAGGAAGAGGCTCGGGAGCAGAACAACCCACGAGGGTCGTCTTCGCGGTCCACTGGGTTTGAGGTGCAGGTCGAAGGTAAATTTTTTAATTTTTTAATTTTTTAACTTTGAATTATAATTTATCTAACGTGCGGTTAACTGTGCAGATGAGCAGGGGAACGTGTCGACGAGGAGGCTGGATGTGACCGGTCTGAACAGCATGGACCGGTCCCTGCAAGTTGTAGTGCCGTGGAACGAGGGCACTGACCAGCCGATCCACAATGGGGGTCACCTGCTCAACCGCTTCCTGAGCGACCTGGGATCGAATTGGATGCGGTTCCCCCTTCACTTCCCGACGTGGAGGCACATTCCGAAGGGGCCGAAGGACCAGGCTTGGGAGGAGGCGGTTCAGGTAATTAAAACTATTTAATTAATATTTTTTTAATTAATTCTATTTAATTATTTTTTTAAAATTATGGTTTTTATAATTATTGATATTTAAATGTATTTTTTTCAGCTGCGGTTTGCCGTCCGGGCCAACCGGAAGAGGTACGCCCTCGTGAAGATGGGCGACGCCTGGAGGAACAGGAGGAACCGTCTCTTCCACAGCGTGGATCGGGACGGGACGATGCCTCTGGAGCAGCTGCAGGAGAGCGTCCTGGACGGCGTGCCGCCGAACGACTGGGCGCGTTTTGTCCAGTTCAGGAGGAGCCCTGAGGCGCAGGTAATGTATTTATTAGATTTTTGATATATAATTTTGTAATTGTTAAATATTAAATTATAATATCAATTTATTTTGTATTTAATTTTAAATTATAATACATTTAATTTTTTTTTCCAGGAGCTTGCTCGGAGGAACGCCGCGATCCGGGCGCAGCAGACGATCCACCACACAGCAGGATCGAAGACCTTTGCTGTGACCTACAGCGAGCTGGTAACTTTTCAAGTGCTTCACTTACTTTTAGCTGATTATTTCATAATTAATACTAATTGTTTTGTAATTGTTTCAGGAGACGAAAGCACAGCAGGAGAACCGTCAGACGGACTATGCGGAGCTGTACGCCATCACACACAGACACCGTGACGGGACTGCGACCTCTCAGCAGGCAGAGGCGGCGATTGTAAGTTAATTTATTATTATATTTTTTATAAAACCAAGTTAATAATGAAAAATGGTAATTATTAATTGTTTCATAAAATGGCAGGAGCGGATGCAGCAGTCGCAGGCTGAGCTGCGACAGACCCAGCCTGAGGAGTCACAGGGGTCAGTGGACCCGACGGCTCCTCTGAAGGCGGGTCTGGCTCAGCCTGAGCACCCCGGACGAGTGCGGGGGATGGGGATAGGCGCCAGACCCAGCATGATCTACGGCAGGAGCGCCGCCTCTGAGGCTGGCAGCTCTAGAGGGGTCAGACGTCGGAGGGACGAGTCGATTGACCAGCTGCGGTCAGATTTGGAGCAGACGCAGCAGCAGATGGCGCAGCAGCAGCAGCAGATGCAGCAGATGCTGCAGGTGCACGCAGATACGATGTACGCTCAGCAGACGCAGTGGCGTGAGATCGCGAACAACATGCTCGAGGGAGCATGGAGTCGCCTGTTCCCGAACGAGCAGCATCCAGCGGTTCCCCCTGTCCCTCGCTACGTCGTCCCGAGTACTACTCCTCCTCCTCCTACTGCTCCTCCTCCTGCTGATGACGATGGTGCGGTTCAGTCTGCGCAGCGGCCCGATCCAGCGGCATCTGAGGGAGCACCAGAGGATCAGCCCCCAGCTCCTTAGTTTAGGACATTTTCTTTTCTTTTAAACATTTGTAAATATTTGAGATTTTATTTCAGAATTTTCTTATTGTGTTTTATATAATTATATTTATATTATTATATCGCATTGAAATAATTTATAAATGATTTAAATCTAAATGTAAAAAAAAAAAAAATTATTATATATTTGTAGCGGTTATGTACTAATAACCGCTACAAATGTATCGATTTGTAGCGGTTTTAACCTAAAACCGCTACAAATGTATATATTTGTAGCGGTTATTAGTACATAACCGCTACAAATATATAATAATTTTTTTTAAATATATATATAATTTATTTTTTTAAATATATTTTAAAAAAAAATAAATTATATATACATTTATAAATAATTTATAAATGTATATTTGTAGCGGTTTTAAACTCATAACCGCTACAAATATATATGTATATATTTGTAGCGGTTTCCCTTGAGAAACCGCTACAAATATATATGTTTGTAGCGGTTACACACTAATAACCGCTACAAACACTCAAATCATTTGAATTTTGAAATTTGCCGCTTTTGTGCACATTTGTAGCGGTTATCTTATGTATAACCGCTACAAATTAGAAAATTATTTTTATATTTAATGTCCAACGGCTTTAATATTAGTAGTGGTTTCATATATATAACTGCTACTAATTCGTTGAACATTAGTAGCGGTTATATATATAAAACCGCTACTAATATTCAATAAATACATTTTAAATTTCCCACCAATTAACGGCTTGAATAGTAGTAGCGGTTTTATATATATATAACCGCTACTAAGTTATAAACGTTGGAATTTCTGTAGCGGTTTGTGTAGCGGTTTAATAACCGCTACAAAATTATAAACGTTGGATTTTCAGAATATAAGGTTCTAGGCATTCGTCATTATCTTCTCACTCATCTTCTTCTCTATACTTTCTTCTCTCTCACTTGTAGCTATGGATAAATCATGGATAAGGTTGCCGCGCAATTCTCCTGAATATTTGTACGGATTAAACAGTTTCTTAGATTTCGCATTCACTCACGCCAGCTGTAACGGCAAGATCGTCTGTCCGTGTCGGAAATGCAAGTTCAAGAAGTGGCATGCACGAAATGTTGTGATGGAACATTTGCTTGTGAAGCCTTTCCCTGACGACTATACGTTCTGGGCAGTTCATGGTGAGAAGGCCGGCGTTAGATATGACGAGGCTCTTCCTCGAAGTTCTCAAGTAGGCGTTCAAGTAGATGAAGATGATCCTGTGAATGATGCTGTGCGTGATGCGTTTGGATTTCAAGGCGACAACTTCAACGAAGAAGTGTACGGGTCTGAGCCGGCTTTTATGGGGAATGAAGCAGCTCGGGATTTTTTCAGCTTGATGGATGAGGCAGATCGTCCTTTATATCAAGGTTGTCGCAAATATTCTAAATTATCTTTCTTGATCAAATTGTATCATATCAAGTGCTTGTGTGGGATCACGGATAAGGGAATGTCGATGTTGCTCGACTTATTACAAGATGCATTCCCCGACGCCGAGATTCCCACAACCTTCTACGAGGCCAAGAAGATCATCAATAGGTTGGGGTTGAATTATCAAAAGATTGATGCGTGCCCAAATGATTGTATGCTGTATTGGGGAGACGATTGCAGCAGGGAGACGTGCAAGAGATGTCACACATCGAGGTACAAGACAATTCGGAAGGGGAAAAAGCAGAAGAAGAAACCTGCAAAGATTCTCAGGTATTTCCCTTTGAAACCTCGTCTACAAAGATTATTTATGTCGTCTAAAACTGCGGAGCACATGAGGTGGCATGCCGTTGATAAAAATGAAGACGGTAAATTAAGACATCCGCGGGATGCAGCTGCTTGGAAAACGTTTGACAACGACTTTCCAGATTTTGCGACTGACCCCAGAAATGTCCGGCTTGCGTTGGCGACCGACGGTTTCAATCCTTTCGGGAATCTTAGCACAAGTTACAGCATTTGGCCGGTAGTCTTAGTTCCCTACAACTTACCCCCCTGGATGTGTATGAAACAAAGCTCTTTCATTATGTCTATGATCATTCCAGGCAAAAAGGCACCGGGCAATGACATCGATGTGTATCTCCAACCGCTTTTTGCGGAATTGCTTGACCTGTGGAATGTCGGCTTGGAGACGTACGACGCTCACAGCAAGACTTTGTTCAACATGCGTGCAGCCTTGATGTGGACGATCAGTGACTTTCCTGGCCTTGGCACATTATCTGGTTGGAACGTGCACACTGGGTCGACGTGTCCGGCTTGCAATTTCGACTCTGACGCATTGCGCCTTCCCCACAGCCGAAAGTGGTGCTTTATGGGGCATCGGAGGTTTCTCGATGGAACGCATAAGTTCAGATTGCAACGGAATCGCTTCAATGGGAAACCAGAGAAAAGAGGACCACCTCAGACTTTGTCCGGTACAGATATCTTACAGCAGCTTGAGCATGTTGACTTCGAGTTTGGAAAAAGCGACGGTTCAGCACAAACTCGCCAAAAGACGCGCAGGACTTCGGTGCCTCAGCAGTGGAAGAAGATAAGTATCTTCTTCACGCTTCCGTATTGGAGATCTAATTTACTTCGCCACAGTCTTGATGTAATGCACATTGAAAAGAATGTTTGCGACAATGTGCTGTATACGCTGCTTAACGAACCCGGCAAGACAAAAGATCACCTTCAAGCTAGGAAAGATTTACGCGACATGGGAGTTCGTGAAGACGCTTGGCCAGATGAGAATGACAGATTTACACCGGCAAAGTTTACCCTCACAAAACCGAACAAGGATGTGTTCCTCGCGACGTTGAAGAAATTAAAAGTTCCTGATGGGTATTCAAGCAACATTTCTCGATGTGTCGACTTGCAGGCTCGAAAGGTTGCTGGCCTGAAGAGTCACGACTCACATGTTCTTATGCAGCAATTACTCCCTCTGGCTATAAAGAATACACTTCCTCCCGATGTTTCCATCGTTTTGGTGGAACTTTGTTCTTTCTTTCGGAAGTTGTGTTCTAAGGTTTTGATCGTTGAGGAGCTCGATCAGCTGCAGTCGAAAATCATTCTTACGCTTTGTCACTTGGAGATGATATTTCCTCCGTCCTTTTTTACTGTGATGGTTCACCTCACAGTCCACCTCGTTCATGAAACAAAGCTCGCTGGACCAGTACAATATCGTTGGATGTATCCGATTGAGAGGTACTCATTTTAAATATGTGCTTTCATTTATTGTCCGTATTTTAATGTTTGCTCGTCGTCCTTTTCATTATTTTATATCAATTTTCTCTTATGTACTTCGTAGGTTCCTTGGGAAATTAAAATCTTACGTGAGGAATAAGGCGTGGCCAGAAGGTTCTATAGCTGAAGGCTATATAGGGGATGAGGTGCTATATTTTTGCTCAAGGTACTTTGATGATCTTGAGACGGCTTTCAACCGCCCGCCTCGTGTTGACGATTGTCCTGAACCTGCGCCGACATCAGGAGAATTTATCCCTCGTGTTGGTAAACCAGTTGGAGCAACTGAGAACTTCAAACTAACGGCAACTGAGAAGTTCCAAGCACATAGACATGTCTTGATTAATTGCACTCAAGTTGAGCCTTTCATACGGTAAGAATTGTACACTCACATGTATGTTATTCGATCTATATCTTTCATAACATTTCTCACTTTCATTTTACTAACGCCTTTCCATTATTAATTGCAGGGAATTCAGAAGTCATGTCAAGCGTCAGCTCAGGATCCGTACACAGACATCCTCGGAAGTTGATAGGAGGGTCCACAGAGAATTCCCGGGCTGGTTTGCTCGCAGAATACTAAATGACCACAACCCACACTCACCGGATTTCAGAGCTCTCGCAATCGGCCCTCTTGATCATGCAAAACGGTTTACAGCATACAATGTCAATGGTTTTAAGTTTTGTACGGTTTCACGGGATCAGGGATTGCAAACACAGAATTCGGGTGTTTATGGCACATTTGGGACAAGGAGTTATGCGAGCAGCAGTGACGCAAACATGCAGTTCGGAGGCGTCCCTTACTATGGCAAGCTTCTTGATGTGGTCGAGCTTAATTATCAAGGCCGTTTCACCGTGACGCTGTTCAAGTGTTTGTAGGCAAATACCACGACTTCTCGGGGACTGACAACTGACGACCTAGGGATCACATCAGTCAATTTCTCACGCCCGATTCATACTGGTATTTCTCAAGATGATGAGCCGTATATTCTAGCTTCAGAGGCACATCAGGTTTATTATGTCGAGGATGAGCGGCATAGGGATTGGCACATGGTCGTTCATTTAAAGCCAAGAGACCTTTACGACATGGGTGAAGGCGATAACATCGCCTACGAGAGTGAGCCATTTCAGCCAGCTGATTTTGAAAACTACTTCCCTGAAGGCGATGACAATTTACCTCTACTGCGGTGAGTTTTTTTAAGTCCACGTCATTTCAATTAAATTTTTTAAATTTAATAATACATCAATAACAATAATTTTTCTACAAAATTTCTGTAGGGATGGCGACGATGAGTGATCAAATTCAATTGTAAAAAATTTGTCTTTAAAAAAAATGCAAAAAATTTGTGTTAAAATAAAATGTAAAAAAAAATTAAAATAATATTTGTAGAATTCAAGTGTAAAAAATTTTTCTTTACAAAAAATGCAAAAAATTTGTGTTAAAATAAAATGTAAAAAAAAAATTTTAAAAAAAAATTAATATAATATTTGTAGCGGTTATTAAACCGCTACAAAAAAATAAATAACCGCTACTAAATAATAACCGCTACATTAACCGCTACATTAACCGCTACAAATAATTAAACCGCTACAAAAATATAAATAACCGCTACTAATTAGTAACCGCTACAAATAATACGTAAATCCCTATAAATACCCTTATCACAACTCATTTCAAACACTCCCCAATTTCTTTTCACCTTACCCTTCTTTCATTTCCTCTCATTTACAACTTCTTTCGTATGAATAGAGGAGCTGAATAATACGATCAAATATGGTAACAAGATTTTCAATTTCTTTTAGAATACTTCTTTCCTTTCTATAAAATTTATTCTAAACATCTTTTTTTCTAGATATATCTTAACTCTATCTCATTTTCATCTATTTTTCATATACAATTACATTATATTATAAAACATAATAATTCCTTATTACCTAACTATCGTTAATAATATTATTAATATAATTTTATACTAATTATATTCAATTACATTTTTTCTTTTTAATTTATTAATAAGTTAAACTATTAAATAATAAACTAATTGAAATAGATAAAATAATAACAAATTAAACTATTTAATATAATATTTTAAAAAAAGAAAAAAATCAACGTATATATTTTAAAAAAATTTTAAATATTTGTAGCGGTTATTAAACCGCTACTAAATAACGCGCCTTTTTAAAGGTAAATTTAATTTTTTTGGCGGCAAATTTGAATTTCATAAAATTAGTAGCGGTTCTAAGAACCGCTACTAATTTCATGAAATTCAAATTTGGTAGCGGTTTCTTAACCGCTACAAATAAAAAAAGTCATTTTTAACAAATTTTCATTTTTATATATTTGTAGCGGTTTTTTAACCGCTATAAAAAAAAAATCTTTTTAAAGCAGTAAATAAAATTTTTTATATTTGTAGCGGTTATATAACCGCTACAAATATCTCTTGATTTTGTAGCGGTTACTATTAACCGCTACAAAGTTTGTAGCGGTTATATTTTATTGCGTAGCGGTTTTATAGAACCGCTACAAAGCCGCTTGCAACGTACGATTTAGTAGCGGTTTTTATAACCGCTACTAACATAGTTTGTAGCGGTTAGAACCGCTACGAATACCTATTTTTAACCGCTACTAAATCACGTTTTTTTTGTATTGTATTACTAGAAACCTTACGTGATAACGTGCACCGCAAGATAATGGTGCTTAAGTTCAAGTCATGTTTTGAAGCTGAGCATTATTAATACTATAAAATATTATTAAATCTAATAGCAAGTTTTTTTTTTTGGCCAGTAATCTAATAGCAAGTTGTAGTATTTATAAGTTCCATATTTTACGTTCAGGTTCCGCATGATACACAAAATTCACTTTTAGTGAGTCTTTTTTTTTTTTTTTTTTGGAGTGAAAATGAGAATATATTAACTAAAATTACTTTTAGTTAGTCAGTGCAGTTTCACAAAATTCGTCCACGCACATTGTTCGAGCACGGACTCAGTTTGTGATATACTCCCTCGTCTTATTAATATAAGGCTCATTGGATTTTTTTTAGATATTAAGGAAATTAAATTAATTATGTATTCATTAGATATATTTTGTATCATTAGATTATATATTAGTTTATAAGTTAAATAAATTATTTTGAAAAAATAATAAATATAAATACTTTAAAATAATTTATTTAGCTTATTTATTTTTTCAAAAAAATCCACTGAAGTCTTATATTAAGAATTAAAGGAAGTACTCCCTCTGTCTCTAAATATAAATTTCAAATAACTACTTTGTGTTTTTTAAGAAAAAAATTAAAATTAGTTAAGAGCGATAAATATGTAATTTTGTTTTTCAACTATACCCTTATTTGTAAAGAAGATAAGTAAGAGAGATAATAAATACAATAAAAATAGTTAAAAAGTAAAGTTGGAAAAAAAATAATAAATGTTGAGACAACTAAAAAGAAACTTATATTTTAGGATTGACCTATTTTTATATTTAAAGCTTTTATTCAGGGATTGAGGGAGTATCATTTTGGAACTATATTTGCTAACCTTTCTAGTTTTAGCATAAATAATTTGATTTATCTCCCAATATCTTTATTTTTCAACTCTCAAGGCCACAAGGACAGAGCTAGGAAAACAGGCCGGTTTAGGCTTGAATTTGTAAGGGCTGAACTTGAGATTTTTACTTCAAAAATGAAAACGGAGGCTTTATAGGGCCAAGAGCCTAAAAAGGCCTCCCGTTTAGGCTCGTATGTTTTTTTTAAAATTATTTATATGATACAATATTATTGATTTTTAAATTTTATTAATGATGTTGCAAATATTTAGTTGTTATTATCTTTTTTAGAATTAAGTGTTATACAAAAATCTTGTATTAAAAACCGTAAAAATTAAAAATTTATAAAAGATATTTCTTATTTCATAAGGATTCTTACTAGTTTTGTATTTTTTTAACTTATTTTCTAGCGATTGTTTTGTTCGTATCTTATGTTGTTTATTTTGTTTACTACTTACAATTTTCAAAATATATTTATAAGACGTGTTTTTTATTTCGTTAATTCTCCTCATTAATTATTTATAAGTGTGGTCTATGAATAATACTTTACCTTTGATTATTACTTAGTGACTGTGTTTTTTCATTGCATGATATGTACCATTTACACATTAATTTTAATAACATTTATGTGTTAAATTAAGACTTAATTGTTGTAATTTTATTTCTTTGAAAAAAAACCTGAAAAAATAGTAAAATGTTGTTAAAATAGCTTTTGACCCTAACCCTTATGTTCAAGGGACAATCCTTAAAAAATGGATGCTTTTTTTAACTGAGCCTAAATGGGCTAGCCCTGTAGAGCTAGGCTAGCCTTGCAAAGCTAGGCTAGCCCTTTTTACTAGCTCTACAAAAATATCCTATTTGTTGTCTCAAATTATAGAGCAATCGGTCATAAACACATAAAATATAGACCCTTAAATGAATTGCATATATTTAGAGAGATTAAAGGATCAAATACCTCATTTGTGATGATGGATCACATTGAGTGATCTAGATGAGATATTATCAAATGATGAAATTCAAGTTAGAGTTTATTATCTCAAATTGGTACCTAGTTATCGAGATTGACAAATATTCAAGTAAAAATCGAACAAACATTTAAGATTTATTTATTAAGTTTTAATACATTAAATAAGGGTGATGCTATGTAATACATGGAAGGTAATACTCGATTTAAGAGAACTTATCACTATAATTCTAGCAACATGGCCTTAATTGATTTGGATACGGCAACTGACATATAGTTTACAGGCCAAGTGGGAGAATGTAAGATATTTTATTAATAAATTATAATTATTGTTAGTTATTAATTAGGTAAATAATAAAACATCCTGAGAGTGGCCCGTAAGTAAGATCTAGGCCCAATTCAAAATTAGGGTAACCTATCGATCGGCTTTTTATGTGATAACTTTGTTGGTGAGATGACAAACTACAGTTTACGCCCGAGTGATACATGAGAGTTAGAAAACCTTAGATTGCTCTTTGTGGTTCTTTGACTAGCCACGACTCTTAATCCACTTGTCATTGCTGTGCTTATAGTTAGTCAGAAGAGTGACTTATCAATAACCTTCTGACATTATTTCTATTTTACAGTACTCTTTTAATAGAGTTCATAAAGTCTCTTAAAGATCAAAGTTTAGCAATGACAAGAGGTGTTCCTTAAGTCTTCCGCTATTATTGTTATAGAAAAATTCATGTATTACAATTTGTTGTATGCTGATGTTTTCCATGAATTCTCTCAAGCAAGAGTAATGGATATGATTGCTAAGACCAGCCCAAGAGTTAAATAGTTGCTTGATTTCAGTTTAAGCTTAATGGGCATTGTTGGGCCTGTGGTACTGTTGGGCCTGATGAGCCTATTTGATTGTTAAGGAACACATAAGGTCCAGTATTCAGAAACCCTTATAGTGCAACACACAAAAACTAGGCCGAAAGTTGGACAAAATTCATCATAAGGGCTTGCCATTTTAATTTAAAGGGATAAATAAGACAATATAAACCTTTTAAGTATTGTACCAAAAAAAAAAAAAACCTTTTAAGTACTGACATGAGAAACGTAAGCACGGACAGTTTAATATGCGTCCCAAAACAGTTTAATATGGATGTTTTCCTTATTAGACAGCATGACTTTGGAGAGCGATAACTAGGTTAAAGACTTTGAATAGTGGGACGTTTGAAGTCAATCTTAAAAAATCAAAATTATAGAACTTTTTTATCTCTGGGTGAAAAAAATATTCAAAACACTGATTTAAGTAAATAGAGTTTCAATTTACATATTGAAGAACAAGAATTTGCATTAATTCAAAGTTTGTCAAATCTAATGAACTAATATCTTGACAGAATCATTATTGAACATGAACGTCATAGGTTCAGAAAATGAAAAACTCTCCCATGGCATAGAAGTTTGCATATATGCTACACACACAAATCCAAAAGAGGGGTGATTTATTTGTGTATGCAATTATATGTTATATAATATATTGCACTTTTTTGGACGAAAAATAATTGCACTTTTTCACTCTTTAATTTTAAATGTGTCAAATTATATTGTTATTTATGTGTAGCAAATAAACCTGACTGAAATGAAAGAATTTTACTCCCTCAAGTCTTGTATAGTTAACAAAAATTGGTTAATAAGTAAGTTATTTCTTATTATTACTATTATGTAGAGAAAATATGTGTCACTTTTCCTAAAGTAGCCCCCTCATTTAATGAGGTTATTGTCAATGTGATAAATAAGACACTGACAAAGCTGTGTGAAAGCAATTAATTATTCCCTTTCTTACGCTTCACACCATTTGTCATCGCATTTCAAATGGTTTGAATTTTTAAGCTCACATTATTTTATTACAACATGAACATAAAGTACACTTAAAACATAATACAAACACAGATCGATTCCACAAGACTGGGGGAAACGGTTCTAGAAGCTACCGTAATAGATATGCACTTGAACATAATACAAAATATATACATGGGCTCTAGATCGATTCTCTAAGATACTCCGTGAAGTATATATTTCTAAAATATTTTAGTCATTTTTTTTAATTCACTCACTCCTCCTTCTTTTTAATTATTGTGGGGAGAGCATCAATGAGAATAAATTAGAAAAATATCGATTGAAAAAAAAGTAAAAAATGTGTCTTGTATTTAAGATCAATATCAACTCCCTAAATATATTCTATAAAATGAGAGGGAGTAATATACAAAATCGTTTGTACGTATCTCTACCTAGCTACAGTTAACAGCAACAAATTCAAGTATGTGTTTCTTGTAGTGGAAACTCTTTTTAAGTGCTCATTTGGAATAGCTTATCTTTAGGCAATACGTGCTTATAAATCGTGATTCACGATATACGAGATAAGTATGTGAGAAGAGTTTTATCTCGGTTTGTGTAATAAGGACTAGGGCATATTTGTTTTAACGATCAGATTGTTTATAAGCTGTTTTTCATGTAAATCGAGACACAACTCCTCTCATATACTTACCTCGTATACCGTAAATTACGATTGAAAATATACTTTTAAGCATTTCAATAGCTAATCCAAACGAGCACTTATTGTCCAAAAATAAGTAATACCAAACATAGGCTAAAAACTTTGCCAAAATTCTCTAAAATTTGAAAAGATAAGAAAACAATTTTTAATTTTATTGTCATTGAGCAATTATATTAAAGTATTTGGTGAATGAAAAGTGAATATTACAAGTGAAAATTTTCATTAATTGGTGGAATTGCGCGTTTATCTTGCACAAATATTGCAGTAACAATTTCTTTAATAAAACAAGATTATGAAAAATCGTACGCAGAACATATATAGAAACCTAATGTCCTGTAGGAAGACTTGAAAAAGAAAAAAAGGATCGCTTTTTCGTCCATGTAATGAGTAATATAATGACCGTGGTCAAAATTCTAAACAAATCGATGCATTTTTATATATACATCAATTATTTCAAACCAAAAAGATAAATACAGTAACAAATTAAATTAAATCTTATTTCAAATGAAAAACAACAACAATTTTTTTTTGGAAAAAAATTAAAGTGAGTAAACATAGGAAGAAAACATATAATCTGAAAAGCCAATAGTCTTCTAAAATGTGTTCCAAATGAATCATAAGGAACGTTTCAGAGTTCTTCTCCAATTAATCTTGGTTCGGTTTGGATCACACAAATACACAATACGAGTAAGTCATACAAACTATTGCTAGACATCTCATCAGATCACAAAATTGAATATTTTAAGGCAACGGTTCAGCGGGAAAAATAAATACAATAATAGGTATAGCATTTTTTATAGAAAGAATAATAGGGGTGTGTAAGTGTTGCGCATCCGGGGAATCGAACCCCAGTCAGTAAGTACCATGCGTCAAGAGCGGCCAGGCTTAAAGAGATAGCTCGTGTTTGGTTTCATGCCATAAAATACCAAAATCATGATTTAAATGTGTACTACTTTTTTACGTGACCCAAAAAAAAAAGGGTACGGTAAAAAGAAAAGACTGACATTATTTACCGAGTATACGTCAAAGAAGTATTTACTTAAGGCGATAATTTCATGTTGGCTCTACTTTTGGAAAAACAGTCACTTTCAACTGGCCGGCAACGACCTGGCTTTCCTGCGCTGTTAGGTTCAGTCCGCTGCCCTTCTTCTCTTAAAAGTACATCATTGTGATGTAGTTTTGAAATAAGGATGAGGTTGAATTTATTATTTTCTAAAAACAATGGTATTGATATTTTTTAGACATATCTAGTATCTTAAAATATTTTTTAAATAGTATATAGTATCCTAAAATAATTTTTAGTGTTTTAATAGCCTGAAATATTTTTTTAGATGTACATGATGTTTTAGTAGACTGATTGTAATTTTATCCTTAATGTGTTTTTTCAGATGCAAAAATTACTTTAAAATATTTTTTTTAGTTGTACCCAGTGTCTTAGGAGACTAATTATAATTTTAGCATTAATGTATTTTTCTTGATAGGAGCAAGCACCCAAAACTTAGGATATTCATTTATTGATTTCCACCCACTCTAAAATATTTTTCCAGTAGCATCTAATACTTTAAAGTAATTTTTGAAGTTGAAAAAATACTTTAAAGATAAAATTTCAATCAGTCTGCTAACACACTGGGTACAACTGAAAAAATATTTTAAATAGTTAAAAACATTAAATTTTTTTATTAAATTAGATAAATATATCTTATATTAGGTATTTAAAAAGTAAGAGGGATTAGAGGGAATATATTAAGGGCAAGAGGGAGGTAGTCGATTGATTAATTATATGTTGGAGTTAGAAATAACAAAAATCATAAAATCATAAAGTCGATATCGCGATAGGTTATGGCCGGAAGCCCAGAACACAGGAGCATTGCGGGCCAAGAGCTTGCGTTTCAAACACGTATTAACTAGCTGCGAGTGATATCAAATACAAAAAAAAAAAAAAAAACTAGCTGTGAGTCTCCCATCACTGTGCTGGTGTGGCAGTATTCTTTTAGTCCTTTAATATAATAACTAATTAACTATTTTAATTATATTAATATTATATTGGTTAAGTTACTTAATACTACCTTCAATCTTAACTACAAGATTTAATTTAAAAGTGAATTTTAATATTAAATATAAGATTTTCTTTTTCATTTTATCTCTTTTATATATCATTTTTGTTCGAATTTATTTGATTTTTAAACTGATATATAATATAATCATATATATAATTATTTTTTTAAGAAATACCTAACTAAAAATCATCCAATCATAATAATTCTAATCCAAACACAATATAAGCAATCTTAATTTAACAATATGGAGTCTAAATAACTCACAACAAAATCCTACTATAGCTACCTTAAAAGATAGTTAGGAATTACAATAACAATAAAAAATTTACAAAGAAACAGAAAAAAAAAAAACTCCCCATTGCAGTTTTTGAACTCAAGCAAAATCTCCAATTCTCAAAAGTTGAAAGCTCAAACACTTATTGGAGCTTCAGTAGCATTGATAGCAATTTGTTTGGAACTCTTAATCCCATTATAATCTAATAAGATATCAAAATGTCATATATTTTATTAGAATCTAATGATCAAAAGAAACAAAGAAAAAAAAAACATTTGATAAGTGGGGGAAAATGGCGGCTGCAGGGAACCCCTCCTCGAATTACATGTCACTGATAAAAACTTTGGTGTTTATATTTAAAAATAATAAAAATTATTGAATAAAAAGAACTATAAATTATGCTTGTATTTTTCTTTTGTTGGTTTGGTTATGGTCAAGCGGTTTGTTTTTTTGGGTTACACATAAAGAGGTTTCACATTGGGTGGGTAGGTTAAGCAAGATCTCTTCCTGGAAGGGGAATTGGGTTGGTGGCGAAGTCTCAGAAAGAGAGACACTTGCAAGGGCATGGCTTCTCTCCTTTCCTTCTTCTCTCCATTGCTAACATACTAGGTGTAATTGAAAAAATACTTTAAATAATTAAAAGTACTAAATTTTTTTTAAGATATTACATGCTACTTAAAAAATATTTTAAGATAGTAGATATTTTCAGAAAATATATCAAAATAATAGATATCATTTTTTGTTTTTGGGAAAAAATTTTCAGCCCATCCTTATTGCAAAACTACACAAAAACGGTGTAGTTTTGAGAAAAGGAGGGCAACTGATAGGACTTGGTAGCGGAGGAAAGTTAGGTCCGTCTCCATTGATTTTTCTCTCCATTTACTCTTCATTAAAGGTATTTACGATTATATCAACTTTCAATGGTTGAGATTTAATAATCTGTAAAGAATATCATTATAATAAAAATCTACCATGATAAATCTCAACCATTGAAAGTTGATTTAATAGTAGATACACTTAATCGAGAGTAAATGGAAAGAAAAATCAATGGAGACACCCTCTCCTCAACGGGCACAAGTTGGGTAAGGTATTATAGTGTTTTTTTTTTCCTTTTTTTTATGGGGTTTAAATGTGTATGATAGAAAATGACAAGAGTTTGACACAGAGACAATCTAAAATCTAACGGTCGGGATAGGCTTCTCTCCTTTGCCCCTTTGGTCCGCTGCCATGAAACGCCCCGTTCTTTGTGCAAAATGGTGGTGTGGACCTTAACGTGTAAAGAGAGAGGCAGTTGTAGGTCCAGGAATATTTTGTATGCCCCGCTAAAATAAGAAAAGTCGCTTCTCTCCTTTCCTTCTTCTCTCCGCTGCCATCCGCTGCCTCCTTTTTTTTTTTTTTTTTTTTTTTTTAATTTTTCTTTTTTTTCCAACTCTCCACTGCATGAGGCTTTTAAACTTGTTCCTCACTCCCTCCCACTTAAACGTTTCATTATGCTGCAGGGACCCCAAAAAAAGGAAAATAAAAGAAAAGAAAGAAAAGAGTAATTGCACATACACAAATTTGTTTTCATTATTTTGATATACTCCCTTCATTCCTGAATACATGACATATTTACTTAATTTGGTTAAATTATGAAATTTAATTAATATGACATGTTTTTCTAAAATACCCTAATTATCTTTCTCGATTATTTCTATGTCTCTCTTATTTGATTATTATTGAGGGGTATCAATAGGGGTAAATTAGGAAAAAAATTGACAAATATAAAAAATATGATCAGGGAATTAAAGAAAATACATAATTTTTCAGAAAAACAAAAATAAAAAAGGAATTTTTGAAAAAATAAAATTTATTTATTATTAACGTAATAATCTTTTAGTTACGACTAATATAAATACTGATTATGTGACATATACCTGACAGAAAATGCAAAAATAAAAAATTGAAAAATAAAATTTATTTAGTTCCAGCGTAATATAATATTATTAATTTATTATGCTCATAATGGTCTCCTTTCATTATATGAATGTCTGCAATAAAATATTGTAAAAAAACTTTTTTTAATTTTGTATTTTTCTCATAATCGATATTTATTTTTAGTCATAATTAACAGATTATGAACATATCAACTAATACTTATATCTGAGAAAAAACTTTTTATAATTATCCTTTACTTTCTGTTTTTTATAAGTTTTTTTTTTTTTTGGGACCCCTGGAGTATAAATGAAACGTTTCAGGAGGGAGGGAATGAGGCTGAGATGACTAGTTTTAAGGCTTGGATAGTGAAGTGAAGGGCTGATAAAGAAAGAAAAGGGAAAAAAAAAAATAAAAGAGGCAGCGGATGGAAGCGGAGGTAGAAAGAAAAGGAGGGAATCCTTGCCCAAAATATTCCTGGACCGACAACTGCCTCTCTCCGCAGCGGACGAAAGTGGCAAAGGAGAGAAGCCTGTCCCATAAATTCCCGTCATGATGGCAGCCTTACATTCTATCTTCACCACTTCTCTCTATCTCTCTCTCTCTCAACAAATCATGAACTTCCCACCATCTCATCACTGTCTCACAGATGCCTCTACCCCTTCATCCTCGCCTTCATCTTCAGAAAATAATAAAATCCCAGCTAGGGTTCCTGGTTCTTTCAATGTAGAGAATGAAGAAAAGCTGCCTGGTGAAATGACAAGATGTTTGCCGTGTTTGCCCTCATCAGAAACCTTTTCTGGAGAAGAAGGAACTGTATCAACGGGCTCTCATAATCCACAGCCTCCTGATGAAGCTGAAACCACATGGATGAGCTTCCTCCTCCACATGTTGACGATCATACATGAGCAGGATATGGGGAAGCCTTTACTGGGCCTGGCCATACCCATGGGAGTGGCCCTCGTCGTCTCTGCTAACTCCCTCGTTCAAACCACTGAGATATACGCAGTCGCCATCTGTCTCTCCTTTGCCGTCACTCTCATCTGCATCAGCATTCTTCTCCACAAGATTTACCCCATAATTTCTACTTTGATGCTGCTATTTGGATATGATTTGAAGCTGCTGTCCTTTTATGCTCTGCTTGCTTGTTACTTGCCTTTACACCTTAAATGGATCCCTCTCCTCTTTTGCCTCGCTTCTCTCATCGTTCCATTTGCTATGTTTGCTTGGGCTTACTTCCGAACAGACCACAAGACCAAGGACCCTGAAAAGGGAGGGAAAAACATTATTAGTAAGGGTGTGCCCTTGCCCTCCCCAGCTATCAGTTTATATTAATGTAAATTATGCCTGCGTCCTTCTATCAGTTCAATAAATTTCTCATAAACTCTGAATTAATGGCAGCAGCTTTATTCTTCTTTTATTAAAAGAGGGATATTTATATTTATATATTTGGCCTGAAATATATATATATATATATATATATATATGATCACATGTTTCAGATTTATAGCATGAATCATTTTTCCAGATCGTGTATCTCTTATTCAAGTCTGAGTCAACCACACAGCTTTTAGTCGCCATACAGCCTGACATGAATGTCAAAGTCAAAGGATATAAATATAGTAAAAAGCTTATATATAAAATTTCAAAGTGACAAAATTGAAAAAAATGAATAATCATTGTATTGCTGGTGACCACAAAGTTAGATAGATATTGGAGGACTTTTAGATAATGTAACTCTCCAAATATCTCTAAAATATACTTTAAATATATTTTATCAGTGTATCAAGAATATGCATTTGTTGAATTTTCAAAAATAGGGAAGCTTGTTCCTGCATAGGATTGTCAGTGTTGATCTTATTAATTATTGTTTGATATCCGAAAGAGAATTGAAAACTTTTAAAAATTACCTATAGAAGCACTCGATTTTTATACAAGAAGGCATCCCCGCCTGATGTACGGAATGATTTTATTTGCATACAAACAGTAGTTTTTTTCTTAATTACAACAATTATTACAAATCAACTCAATTTACAAATATTAAAAAAATTGGTTAATAAGTAAGTTATTTCTTATTATTACTATTATGTAGAGAAAATATGTGTCACTTTTCCTAAAGTAGCCCCCTCATTTAATGAGGTTATTGTCAATGTGATAAATAAGACACTGACAAAGCCGTGTGAAACCAATTAAGGAAATGTGAAAAAATATTAACTAAGGAAGATTAAAAAAATTGAGATAATATGATATTTAGAAGAAAAATAAATCACTCGACTAGCTAGGTGTAATTATTATTGAAGACTTGCATGGAGGAGGTCTCAAAATCAGGGTTTGATGGATGATGCTTATATATACTCATGTTGCTAGCTGCCCTAATTCGAATTTCAATTGTGTACATGTCACATTAAAATTGAGAGTTCATATTCTAAAATTTCAAATTTTACACAAATTTAATTTGATTTTACGACGGTGACCAAAACATATGTGCCACGACGTCAATTGACTCTCCTTTTTCAGGGTCCTTCATCTTATTCTCTCTTCAGAAGTATGCCCTACAAAGGACAAGGATCACTTTAAGGTGCGAAGGTAAGGAAGAAACAACAATAGAATAAACAGACACTTGTTTATATAGAAGTTTAGAATAGGGCGGAAAATTCACAGTATGTTTTTTTTTTTAAATTATTCCCTTTCTTACACTTCACACCATTTGTCATCGCATTTCAAATGGTTCGAATTTTTATGCTCACATTATTTAATTACAACATGAACATAGAGTACACTTAAAACATAATACAAACACAGATCGATTCCACAAGACTGGGGCAAACGGTTCTAGAAGCTACCGTAATAGATATGCACTTGAACATAATACAAAATATATACATTGGCTCTAGATCGATTCTCTAAGCTACTCCGTGAAGTATATATTTCAAAAATACTTTAGTCGTTTTTTTTAATTCACTCACTCCTCCTTCTTTTTAATTATTGTGGGGAGAGCATTAATAGGAATAAATTAGAAAAAGATCGATTGAAAAAAAGTAAAAAATGTGTCTTATATTTAAGATCAATATCAACTCCCTAAATATATACAAAATCATTTGTACGTATCTCTATCTAGCTACAGTTAACAGCAACAAATTCAAGTATGTGTTTCTTGTAGTGGAAACTCCTTTTAAGTACTCGTTTGGAATAACTTATCTTTAGGCAATACGTGCATATAAATCGTGATTCACGATATACGAGATAAGTATGTGAGAAGAGTTTTATCTCGGCTTGCGTAATAAGGACTAGGGCATATTTGTTTTAACGATCAGATTGCTTATAAGCTGTTTTTCACGTAAATCGAGACACAACTCCTCTCATATACTTACCTCGTATACCGTAAATTACGATTGAAAATCTACTTTTAAGCATTTCAATAGCTAATCCAAACGAGCACTCATTGTTCAAAAATAAGTGATACCAAACATAGGCTAAAAACTTTGCCAAAATTCTCTAAAATTTGAAAAGATAAGAAAACAATTTTTAATTTTATTGTCATCGAGCAATTATATTAAAGTATTTGGTGAATGAAAAGTGAATATTACAAGGGGCTCGTTTGGTACGCTGTAATTGATTTTGATGGAAATGGATATGGAAATGGAAATGGAAATGGAAATGGGGACTAAAAGTATGTTTGGTATATCATGGAAATGAGATCTAATTTTTGTATAAAAATACCAAAATGTCCTTCAATTTTTTATTTTTTATTTTTTTTTGAAGGTAGTAAAGGGTAATAGATGGAAATGACAACATGGAATTGTAAATCTTAGGTATTTTGATGGAATTGATTGGGTGGAATTGAGCCTATTTGGCTTCCACATGGAATTGAAAAATTTTCCAATTCCATCATACCAAACAAACATCATGATGGAATTGATCCTCAATTCCATTTTCATCACCCCTAATTCCATCATACCAAACATGGCCCAAGTGAAAAATATTTTAATTAATTGGTGGAATTGCACGTTTATCTTGCACAAATATTGCTGTAACAATTTCTTTAATAAAACAAGATTATGAAAAATCGTACGCAGAACATATATAGAACCCTAATGTCCTGTAGGAAGACTTGAAAAAGAAAAAAAGGATCGCTTTTTCGTCCATGTAATGAGTAATATAATGACCGTGGTCAAAATTCTAAACAAATCGATGCATTTTTATATATACATCAATTATTTCAAACCAAAAAGATAAATACAGTAACAAATTAAATTAAATCTTATTTCAAATGAAAAACAACAACAATTTTTTTTTGGAAAAAAATTAAAGTGAGTAAACATAGGAAGAAAACATATAATCTGAAAAGCCAATAGTCTTCTAAAATGTGTTCCAAATGAATCATAAGGAACGTTTCAGAGTTCTTCTCCAATTAATCTTGGTTCGGTTTGGATCCAACAATATGAGTAAGTGCCCGTTTGGATTAGCGGTGGAGAAGTGGCTTTTTTTATCATCTGACTTTTAGAAAAGTAAGGTAGGATTAAAAGTGAAAATGTAAATGTGATTTGTGTTTGGATTAGCGGTGGCAGAAGTGACTTTTTTTCTAACCTTGAACCTGTTTGGATTAGAGTTTAAAAAGCCAGTTTACATGTAAAATGACTGAAAATGGCATGGATGCTATTGAATACTACATATGTGTGTGTGTGTGTGTATATATTATTTGTATATACTGATATACGTGAAGTGAGAAAACATAAACAAAATTTGATTAAAAAAAATTAAATTATTATTAAAAAAAATACAACAAAGTACTTCACTAAAAAAATATAGTGGTCCTCAAACTTAAATGATAATAATTGAACATCTTGCTGGGATTTGCAATGAATTGTAATTAAGGGCAGAATGGTTCTAAATTTGTAAATTATTCATGCAAATGTTTTCTTGGACTTTTAATGCTACAATTGTGTTTAATCTTATATTTCAGGTGTTTTGGAAGGAAATGAGAGATTTTGGGGTTTTAGAATTAATATTTTGAGATTGGGGAAAACTACAGAAAGGGCCTCACAATTTCTGAAAATTATAAGAATGTGAAGAAAATTGCATAGGAAAAATCACAAAAAAATACCAATGTGTTCAGGAAATTTTATTTGAGCCCTGAAATATTTTAGAAATTTGTACGTCCGTCCCTACTCAAAAGTTTTCATATTTTCAAGTAGGTCCCTGGTCAAAACTTGCGTTTTGACCAGGCACTAGGTCACTATGCTTTTACTTCTTCAGCTGAGGGCATTTCGAAACAGAGGGAGCAACAATCGGGTGGAGCGCCGCAGACCCATCATCATCGCATCACCAAGCTTAAGAGCCGAGAGGGAGAGAGGATCTTTATCTCCTCCACTCACTACCACCATCTCCACCATTCTTCCTCAATGCCAGACGGACAGAGACACAATAAGAACAGCGACAACATCATCTGAAATCCTCACAGTCGGATTCCTCTGTTTCCACCACCACGGCACCGTGAACTTTGAAGACGAGAAGGAAGAGAACACAGCCACCGATCATCAGTTTCACCACCACCACCGTGTCTTCTCTTCTCCACCTCCATCGGAATACCATCAGTACCACCTCTAGCGGAAGCTCAGATTCGAACAAAACCTCAGCTCAGAGATGGCATTTTGCATGCGTGAATGTCAAACAAAACCAACGAGTTTGTTGAGCCAAAAAATCAATGCTTCCAATGCTGCGATCAGAAGTGCTGTGCGGAAAAATGCTGCGCGGTGGAGCTTTAAGAAAAAGCCACGGTGGAGGGAGAAGTGCAGTAATTGTTGAAACTTTGCCAAACAGATCAATGTTCTCTAATGGGCTTTTTTTATTGCAAACGTGCGTTAATCATGGGGCACCGTTTTGCCAAACAGACCGTAAGTCTTTTTTTTTTGACCAGTAAGTCATACTAAACAGACCGTAAGTCATACAAACTATTGCTAGACATCTCATCAGATCACAAAATTGAATATTTTAAGGCAACGGTTCAGCGGAAAAAATAAATACAATAATAGGTATAGCATTTTTTATAGAAAGAATAATAGGGGTGTGTAAGTGTTGCGCATCCGGGGAATCGAACCCCAGTCAGTAAGTACCATGCGTCAAGAGCAGCCAGGCTTCAAGAGATAGCACGTGTTTGGTTTCATGCCATAAAATACCAAAATCATGATTTAAATGTGTACTACTTTTTTACGTGACAAAAAAAAAACGGTACGGTTAAAAGAAAAGACTGACATTATTTACCGAGTATACGTCAAAGAAGTATTTACTTAAGGCGATAATTTCATGTCGGGTCTACTTTTGGAAAAACAGTCACTTTCAACTGGCTGGCAAGGATCTGGCTTTCCTCCGTTGTTAAGTCCAGTCCGCTGCCCTCGTCTTCTTAAAAGTACATCATTGTGATGTAGTTTAAATAAGGATGAGGTTGAATTTATTTTTTTCTAAAAACAATAGTATTGATATTTTTTAGACATATCTAATATCTTAAAATATTTTTTAAATAGTATATAGTATCGTAAAATAATTTTTAGTGTTTTAACAGCCTAAAATATTTTTTTAGATGTATGTAATGTGTTAACAGATTGATTATAATTTTATCTTTAATATATTTTTTCAGATGCAAAAATTACTTTAAAATCTTTTTTGGTGCTTTTAACCCTTTAAAATATTTTTTTTAGTTGTACCCAATGTCTTAGGAGACTAATTATAATTTTAGCATTAATGTATTTTTCTTGATAGGAGCAAGCACCAAAAACTTAGGATATTCATTTATTGATTTCCACCCACTCTAAAATATTTTTCCAGTAACATCTAATACTTTAAAGTAATTTTTGAAGTTGAAAAAATACTTTAAAGATAAAATTTCAATCAGTCTGGTAACACACTGGGTACAACTGAAAAAATATTTTAAATAGTTAAAAACATTAAAAAATTTTATTAAATTAGATAAATATATCTTATATTAGGTATTCAAGAAGTAACAGGGATTAGAGGGAATATATTAAGGGCAAGAGGGAGGTAGTCATTGATTAATTATATGTTGGAGCTAGAAATAACAAAAATCATACTACCTCCGGTCTTAAATATAGGACAAAATTTATAGTGCAATTTACACTACAAACTTTATCCTATATTTAGAAATAATAAAGTCGAGATTGTGGTAGTTTATGGCCTGAACAAAGGAGGCCGCCAAGTGAACAGTACTGGTTTGACTTGTCTCCTTTACTTTTTGCTATCCGCTGTCATGCGCTGCTGTAAAACTACACTTTTTTAATGCTACTATAGTAGTGCTACTATAAAAAAAAAAACAAGGATGAAGGATAGAAATCATATGATACGGGTATAAGTGTTTTTTTAGGGGTACATTTGTCTTTTCCCATTAGGCAGTCTGTTATGTAACAAACTTCCGCTGTTTACGGGAGAGAGACATGAGTATTTGTATCCGTTTCCCATCATTTGGAAGTTATGAAATGAGTATTCCCTCGAATTCCTTTTCATCTCTCTGATTTCTGACTCTTCTTTCTACTTCTCGATTTTCTGAATTCTTAACATCATACGAGTGCTTGGGTTCGCGATTACTGGAACGAGTGCTGGTCGAAATTCCTCACGACATTGGAGCATCATCTCTTGAACGAAAACTATAGCTATCCGGCTGTTTCGAGTGAAGATTTGGACTCTTCCATGAAAAGTTTGCAGGAGGTGATATCTGCATCTTCCTCGCCTGCTCCTGTTGTTGATCTGCCGTCAGATTCCTTCAAGTCTGAGCCGCGTAATGGGTATCTTCATAAATACTCCGATTATGCGTCGGGTCTGCCTCCGCCCGGCGGTGAGTCAGGGGAGCCGGACGGAAAGGCCGAGTCGCCGGCCGAGTCGCTCCATGTGGAAGACCGGACTCAAATGAGTGCTTGGGTTCGCGACTCCTGGAACGAGTGCTGGTCGAAATTCCTCACGACATTGGAGCATCATCTCTTGAACGAAAACTATAGCTATCCGGCTGTTTCGAGTGAGGATTTGGACTCTTCCATGAAAAGTTTGCAGGAGGTGATATCTGCATCTTCCTCGCCTGCTCCTGTTGTTGATCTGCCGTCAGATTCCTTCAAGTCTGAGCCGCGTAATGGGTATCTTCATAAATACTCCGATTATGCGTCGGGTCTGCCTCCGCCCGGCGGTGAGTCAGTGGAGCCGGACGGAAAGGCCGAGTCGCCGGCCGAGTCGCTCCATGTGGAAGACCGGACTCAAATGAGTGCTTGGGTTCGCGACTCCTGGAACGAGTGCTGGTCGAAATTCCTCACGACATTGGAGCATCATCTCTTGAACGAAAACTATAGCTATCCGGCTGTTTCGAGTGAGGATTTGGACTCTTCCATGAAAAGTTTGCAGGAGGTGATATCTGCATCTTCCTCGCCTGCTCCTGTTGTTGATCTGCCGTCAGATTCCTTCAAGTCTGAGCCGCGTAATGGGTATCTTCATAAATACTCCGATTATGCGTCGGGTCTGCCTCCGCCCGGCGGTGAGTCAGGGCAGCCGGACGGAAAGGCCGAGTCGCTCCATGTGGAAGACCGGACTCAAATGAGTGCTTGGGTTCGCGACTCCTGGAACGAGTGCTGGTCGAAATTCCTCACGACATTGGAGCATCATCTCTTGAACGAAAACTATAGCTATCCGGCTGTTTTGAGTGAGGATTTGGACTCTTACATGAAAAGTTTGCAGGTGATATCTGCATCTTCCTCGCCTGCTCCTGTTGTTGATCTGCCGTCAGATTCCTTCAAGTCTGAGCCGCGTAATGGGTATCTTCATAAATACTCCGATTATGCGTCGGGTCTGCCTCCGCCCGGCGGTGAGTCAGGGCAGCCGGACGGAAAGGCCGAGTCGCTCCATGTGGAAGACCGGACTCAAATGAGTGCTTGGGTTCGCGACTCCTGGAACGAGTGCTGGTCGAAATTCCTCACGACATTGGAGCATCATCTCTTGAACGAAAACTATAGCTATCCGGCTGTTTCGAGTGAGGATTTGGACTCTTCCATGAAAAGTTTGCAGGAGGTGATATCTGCATCTTCCTCGCCTGCTCCTGTTGTTGATCTGCCGTCAGATTCCTTCAAGTCTGAGCCGCGTAATGGGTATCTTCATAAATACTCCGATTATGCGTCGGGTCTGCCTCCGCCCGGCGGTGAGTCAGGGGTGCCGGACTCGTCTCCAATCGCAATACCCATTGGTCCGTACTGCGGTGCTTTACCTGAAACGACGCCGTCTTGTGAGGTAAATAAAATCTCGGCCGTTTGTTTGTTATAATTGTGTATACGGTGATGAGGAGCAACTAATTGAAATGACGTCGTTTGGTATACTTAATCCGATCCGTTGAATTTACGAATCAATCTTAGCCATCCATTTAATGTCAGATTTTTATTTTATTTTCCAGACAAAAGATCCAAACACAGCTGTTGGCGCCTAAAAGCTACAAACGTGTTTTGGCTCTTTCATCTGGAAAATAAAATAAAAATATGACATTAAACGGATGGTTAAGATTGATTCATAAATTCAACGGATTGGATTAAGTATACCAAACACAGCTGTTGGTAAAACAAAACTCATAGCAAATAAAAAACTTCCCACCGCAAAGCAACGCATAAAGGTAATACAAACTAAACTAATAAAAAAAATTATATCTACAATAAGAATATATATATGCACTCACCGAAGAAAAATATCCATTATCATCAAGTTTTAAGATTATCAAGTTATATTATAAAACAAAAACATAAATGTAAAAACTAATCTATGAGTTTTGTTTTATGAATACATTCGGTTAGTTTGCTCATTTTTGCCCGTGTGTATATTGTTAATATATTTATATATTGATATATTTCTATTAGTATGCCCTGTTGTTAATATATTTTTATGTTTCTATGTTTTGTATTTTCCTATGTTGTTAATATATTTCTATATTTCTGTTTTGGTATCCTGTTCATATAGTTTATGTTCTTAATATAGTTATATATTTCTATTTGTACATATATCTATTGCTTTTGAGATCATAATTTTTATATTTTTTATATGAGTTTATATTTATATTGGGCACACATTTTTCAATTTTGCAGATGCATAGGAATTCGACTCCTACACTTGGTTTTGAATTTAACAATATAGAAGAAGCATGGGAACTTTGGCAGGCATATGGCGCAAGAATTGGTTTTAGTGTTCGAAAACAGAGCTTTAACTATAGCAAAAAAGATAAGCCAAAAATTTCCTCTTATCTATATGTTTGTCATAGGGAAGGGAAGAGGAGATCGAGGAAGGAAACAGGCAGTGAGAAAACTAGAAAGCCAAGAGAAGAGACAAGAATAGGCTGCGAAGCAAGAATGAGAGTTAAAATAGTAAATGGAAAGTACAAAATAAGCAAAGTTTCCTTGAATCATAATCATACTCTTAAACCTCGTAAAGGTGTTTAGTTCTTTGCATCGCTAAATTGGATATCAATCAATTCATCCAACAATTTAAACAAGTTCTAGAGGATAAGCGTTATAACGAATCGAAAAGTGATTTTGAGGCACTTAACAAGTTGCCAAGATTGATATTGCAGAGTTTAAATATGCTTCGTAAGCTTTTTGATGTATACGCTCAACCTATTTTCAAGTTCCAAGAACAATGTGATCTATGCGATGCTACATGTATAAAAGAGAGGGAAAAAAAGAAAGATCATTATGGATGTGGATGATGGTGGCACAATGTTTGATTATGTGATCACCATGGATGGAAGCAAATGAGAGCATAGATTGACATTTGATCTTTCAACGGAGACAATAACTTGTAGTTGCAAAAAGTTTGAATGAGCTGGCATATTATGTTATCATGCATTGAGGGTATTAAATGAACGTGATGTTAAATTACTCCCTCAGAAATATATGGTAAATTACTCCTGCATGAAGTCTCCATTCCACCTTATTTTGTACAGCTTATGGTTTCCTTTGGGCTTCTCTCTATTTTGCTCAAGCAAGCTCATTTTGTACTTCTTTTGGTCTGCTCTCTATTTTGGTCAAGCATGTTTATTTTGTATATGAAGTCTTCATTTTGTTCTTGTGGCTTCTCTTGTCAATTGATGTAGTTTGAGTTGACTCTATTTTTTGGTCAAGATTAGTCGTGATTTGTATAATCTGTTATGAAATAAAGTCAACAAACAATTAGTGCCATTGCAAGTTTCAATCTTATTTCTCTTTTCTCTGATTTGTATTTTCGAATACATAGCATACTGCATATTACATAAAACAATTGAAACATAGAAGTCTTGCAAGAACATAGATACAATGCAAAGCCACAGTAATAGAAGTTTTGTTCCGACATCAAAGCAAGTTGTATTTTAACATGACTAAAAACCCAACATGTCAAGGTCTTCACTTTATGCAACTCTCACCCGCACTTGCACATAATTGTTTGCAGTTTCCTTGTAACAAAAATGGCCACAGCTGCAGCAATTGCAGAAGGCTTGAAGTCCAAGAAGTCAATACTGCATTGATTTCCCAACAATAACTGCTTAAAACTCATTACTCCTCAAGAACAGAGATATCTACAAATGGACATGACATTAAAACAAAATTTTGAGGGGTACCCCTACTTGTGCCAACTATGAGATGTATTGATATTGAAATGGATGAATTTGGTGGATGTTTCCCAATAGTGAGTTTACTGAGGAAATAGTCTATGAAGGAACAAGGAGTTAAAGCATGCATTTCTATCTCAATGTGCTTAACACTAGCAGATCCATTCTTTCAATGGTTTTAGCTTCAAATATAAACTTTGGTTCTCCAACCTATCCATTCACAATATCAATAGGAAAATTAGAGGAAAGGACATAGAAAAAAAAATGATACAATCATCATAAGAGACTATGTAACATCCTCCTTTTTTTTTTAATACTTAAAGTTATTTGTAGCTTAAGTTTTATTTAGTCAAAGAATTAGAATAAATTAATAATTTAAAAAAGAAGTACCAAGTTAAAAAAAAATTAATTATTGCTTTATAAAAATAAATAAATAAAAATATATAGAAAGGAAATACCTCTTGAAAGTAATTATTTTTAATATAGGAGTATGTGTGTGGATACTAACCTTACTAATTGGAAGTAGAATAGAACAAAAAAAAAAAAAAAAAAAGAGGGGGGACATGCTGTCTGAGTCAAAAAAAATTATTATTTTAATGAAAAGCAAAACCCTAGGCCTTCCCTTATAAATACCTTTGTTCCCCTTCTCTTCCTAGTCATTCCAGCGGCCGCACACTGTCACTAAGGTATATGTCTGTTATACTCACTTCTTCTTTTCGGTGTCTTACTTCAAGCAAGAGGTCTTGTCAAATTTTTTTTACTGTTCATCTTCCGTCCTTTTGTCCAGCGACCCTCACAGTATTTATTTCTCATCCTTCTTCTCCAATGTTTTTATTCTACACGTCTAATAATGTCAGAGCCATTTTTGCTTGCTTCGTTGTTTTATGGTGTGTGAAGTATATATTGTACATATTATCTTGCAAAACCCTATTATTTGTTCATCTTTATTGAGAGTAGTGCGTTTATTTATTACTTTCACATTTTTTTGTAACACCTGTCCAAGCCTACATGTATAGCTCATTTCAAGTAGCTTCTTCTATCTTGGTTTTCTTGAACATAATGCCCTTTTGTGTTACTGTTGGTGGATTTTTTTTTTCTTTTTCTTTTGTGTTTTATTAAGACCCCACATGTTAGTTTATTTATTCTTTTAAGACCCCACATGAGTTTTCCCTATTCTTATTTTTCTGTCCAGCCCCTTTTTATCCTATTAACTATGTATTATTATCATTATTAATTTGGGTTCATCATCTCAAAGGCAAGTTATACTAGTGATAGGAAAAAAAAAAAACTACCTAATCTTGACCCCTTGTTCTTTTTTTGTCTCTTCACGGATTTTCATGAGAAGAATGTTGTAAATATTGTAGATTTTGTCACCAAAGTAATATTTCATTTTTATTACCCTTCTTTTTTTTTATGAACATCTTACTTTGATAGTTTTAATATTTAAATATCTTTAGACCTTGTTCTGTATGCGCTGTGTAAATCACTTGCCCTGTTTATCAAGTACACACATAAAATATATGTACGTACATACATATATATATATATATATATATAAACAATGGATTCATATTTAAATATTTTTTTTGTTTGCCAAAAAAAATTAAAATTATTATTTCCAGGCAACATGTACCTTTAGAGGGGGTTGTGAATAGCTTAACCTATACAGTTAATGTGTGCGCGTAATATTAGTTTAGAAGGTAATTTTAAGATTTTGGAGTAGTTCTAATTAATATATTAATAGGTGTTCATATGTGTGATTTTGTAGATTCTTATTAAGAGCTCTGGAGTAACTCTTGAGTGCTTATCTGTGAATTAGGGAGTAGAGGTAACTCTGAATATTCTTCCATATACTTGTGAATAGTGTATGATGTTTGAATGACTATTTTTTTTTTTTTTAGAAAAATGGACTGAATTATATGTATATGTGTTTGTATTATAAATTCTCGAATAAGTAATGTTATAAGTAAATTTTTATATAACTCATTATATTCATATAATTAATAATTTAATGATAATTAATGTATTATTGGATTATTATTTCATTTTTAGCATGTTTGAATATGTGATTATATTTGATATGAATGGAAGCATGAATTATTGTACTTTATCTTTTAATGATATTTTATTTATCACTGTCATGGCGGTTGCATCTGTGATGGGTTGGAGTGAGGAGGAGTTTGTATGTTGAGATCTTTTACCACGTGGTATGCCATCACTCGGTGCACAGTGGATGGTACTTGTCAGGGCCCCTTCTTCCATGTTTTCCTTTGGCCGGGATTTCATTGGAGCTGTGGGACATGTGACACCTCCTTAGTTGTATTCTTTTAAGGAGGGGAGCCATAGTCCAGACTTAAGCTCTACACCTTTGGCCGGGTGTATCTTAAGAACTGGTGAGCTTGGGACAATCCAGTCAAATGGATAGGTTTCTATTGGACTATGTGTTAGCCTATGGCTCCAGTCAGCGGAATAAGGATGGACGGTGATATAAGGGAGGTTGCATCCTACATATTGCATATTGCATAGTTGTATGTTACATGTTGTGATGAAAATACAGATTGATTAAACTTGTTTTTGGTCTTGTATGAGAATTATGGTATATATGAATATATATGTAATCAGTTCCTTTTTATCATATGTGATTTGCTTGTGTACGGTAGAAGCTTTCAGTAGTTACTGAGACGTTGAATCTCATCCTATTATATTAACAATTTCAGGTGATTGTTCTAGTAGGGAGCAAGGGAAGGCACCTATGGAGTGAGCCTTGGAGGCTCTTTTGTGCTCCTAGAGCTCATGTTATGTCATTTTTATTGCCATGACCCTAAGACTTCCGCATTTTATTTTGTTTTGTTGAAATATTTTGAGGATTTGATTTAACATTGAGACGTGGGATTTATTTAAACTAATTTGTATTTTGATGGTTTGGATGTTGAACATCCTTATTGACGATGTTTGAAATACTTTAGTTAAGTATTTGGCTGCTGTGATTTGAGGTGTTACAGACTACATGATTAGTTTTTCATTAATTAATTTTTTAATAGTTGAGCCATCGTCCCCATTAAAGATTCTCTTTTGTAGTTAAGAGAACAACTATAATGACTTTTCAAATGTGTTTTGTTGGTATGGACAAACTGGTGAGGTAATAAAACTTGTACTTGCACCATTGGAACATGAAATACAAGCTTACAAATAGAAAGACACTAATAAATTACTTGAAACAAAACAATGAAGAGAACTTTTGAATATAAGTTTGTGATATCAATAATCTAGTATTGGGAATTAGGGCCAGCTCGAGCCCGACGGACTGACCCGATACGGGTTGTGGGCGTTTCTGGTTGGGCTACTTCAACCCGACTCCCTAGCGGGCTGCCATTTGCTTGATTAATAGGGCTGGCAGGCTGATTAACAATGGGGTTTTAAAAAACAAAAGATGCAGCGCAAAACGTAATCCACCCAAATCAAGAAATTCAGTTAAGCTGCCCAATTTCATGTTGAGTACAGAAACAATTTGAAAGAATCCAAACAGAAATTTTGACTTCTCGAACAATTCAAAGAGGATCCGCGTTCACTCAGTATTTAATTGAGCTAAGGATCAAACTGGCATTCTTCAAATTCGAAGTATCAAATTGTCATTTTGGAAATTCGAAGGACCAAACTGGTATTTATGAAATTTGAAAAACCACTCTGTCATTTTTTTCCCATCATTATGTCTACAGTTTCAGATGCCTCTTCCTCTGTGCCTCGATCTGGCTCAAATGACATCTCCACTGTCCTTATTGTTTCTGAGAAACTTACCAGCGACAATTATCGAGAATGGTCTCAATCCATGATTCTCACTCTCGATGGAAGGGACAAACTTGAATACATAACTGGTGAGGTAAAAAGACCTCCAACCTCGGAAACCAAGGAATTTTGCAAATGGAAGTCCGAAAATGCATTGGTATCCTCTTAGTTAATCAATGCGATGTCATCCTCAATTAAGAAGAGTTTTATGTACCTTCCCTCAGCTCAAGAAATTTGGGAAGCTCTTCGTGAAACATACAGTCTAGTGGGAAATAGGTCCCGCATATTTGATGTTAAGAAAAAGATATGGCAGCTAAAACAGGACCACATACCACTCGGTGATTATTATCTAGAAAAATCCTCACTTTGGCAAGAGCTTGATGCCCTACAGAATCAAACTTATCATTGTGGGGCAGATGCTCAAGAAGTTCGCAAAGCAAAAGAAGCAGGGAGAGTATATGAGTTGCTTGCTGGTTTTAATGTGATTTATGATGATGTTCGGGCTAGAATTCTTAGTCAAGAACCCTTACCATCTGTACGTGAAGTCTATACTTTCTTGCGGAATGAAGAGGATAGACGAAAATCAATGCTTCAAAATTCGAATAATTCTGCTGCTACTTCTGAGGCCTCAACACTTGTTGTTCGATCCATGGAACCAAAAGGTTCTAAAGGTCGCCCATTCTGTGATCATTGTAAGAAACATGGGCATACTAAGGACACTTGCTAGAACCTCTATGGTAAACCTGCTGACTGGAAGCCGAAGAAAGGGAAAGGAAGAGATTACGTGGCTGAAACTTCCAAGGAATCATCCTAAAGTGATCCTCTACACAAAATCATGGAAATGCTAGCCACACTACAGACTACGACTAAGCCTACTGCCACAGTGGTCAAGAGAGGTAATTTCTTTCAAGCTTTGGCTGTGATAAAAGAACAATGTACAGGGAATTATTGGATTGTTGACTCAGGTGCCTCAGATCATATGACTGACAAAAAGGCTCTCTTCTCATCCTATACTCCTATCACCAAGGGTGTAACTGTACGAATTGCTAATGATTCTGAACCTATTGTTACTGGAATTGGTTCCATCAAAATCTCAGCTGCACTTACTCTTCACTCCGTATTACATGTTCCAAAGTTGAAGTGTAATTTACTATCCGTAATCAAATTGGCTAATGATAAACATTGTCAAGCTAACTTCTTTGCTACCTACTGTATTTTTCAGGATCTGCTGACGGGGACAACGATTGGGAGTGCTAAAGAGCTTGATGGTCTTTATTACCTTAATGAAAGTGATCGTTCTCAAACTAAATCTTGTAAGAAAGTGTCTCTCCCTAGCACTAGTAACCTGGAGTTATGGCACAAATGTTTAGATCATCCTAATTTAAATTACATGTCTCAAATGTTTCCATCCCTCGTTTCTAATAAAAGCACCTCTGATTTTCATTGTGATTCATGTGAAAAGGCTAAGCATCATCGTACTTCATTCCCAAAAATCCTATACCAAGCCTCAAAACCTTTTTCCACAATTCACAGTGACTTATAGGGACCATCCCGCACACCAAACCGATAAAAAACAAAATGGTTCATCACATTCATTGATGAGCATACACGTGTCAGTTGGGTTTACTTGTTGAAAGATAAAACAGAGGTGTATCAAACGTTCCTTAACCTCCACTACATGATCCAAACTCAATTCCAAACCCAAATCCAGATCCTGCACACCGATAATGGGACTAAATATTTCAATCAGGCCCTCTCTACCTTCCTGGCTGAAAATGGCATTGTTCACAAAAGTACTTGTCCCAATACACCTCAGCAGAATGGTATTGCTGAAAGAAAGAATCGCCATATTCTTGAGATTGCCAGAGCCATTATGTTTAGTAGTACTGTTCCTAAATATCATTGGGATGATGCTGTCCTAACTGCCACATTTCTCATTAACCAAATGCCAAGCTAAGCACTGTCTTACAAAACGCCACTTCAACTTCTCCTCCAATACTATAATCTCCCATACCTTGAAAACACTCTGCCACTCAGGGTGTTTGGATGTACATCATACGTTCATCTCTATCACACCAACAAACTTGACCCTAGAGCCCTTAGGTGTGTCTTCTTTGGCTATTCTCATTCTCAAAAAGGATACAAGTGTTATGATCCAGTCTCCAAACGTTTATTTGTCATCTGTGATGTCACCTTCCTTGAAAATACACCTTTTTATGCCTTGTTTGCAATTCAGGGGGAGAGAACTGGTGAATTTCAGACAAATGAAACACCAAAGGATGACCAGACATTCACAATTTATATACCTACCCACACAGAACCTGCTCTTGATACCTCTGATACACCTGATAACAACTTTGAGATTCCTGATAACCTTGATATCTCTGATAATGTGCCAATTCTAGGGGGAGACACAAATATGTGGGGTAATACCTATATGCGACGATACAAAAGAGGTAATGAACCACAGCCTATTAGCACTCACCAGGAGTCAGTACCAGAGGCAGATCCAAGAGAAATAGAAGGTTCTGATCTTAATATTCCCATTACAATGCGAAAATAACCTAGACAACCCAGATCAAGCACCAGATATCTTATAGAGAAATTTGTCTCTTATAAGGCGCTTTAATCTAAATACAGTACATTTGTCTCTCATCTTGATAGAATCAGGATACTAGACATGATTGATGAGGCTATGGCTATACCTGAGTGGAGACAAGCTATTTTAGAAGAGATGGAGGCTCTCAAGCGAAATAAGACATGAGATGTAGTAAATTTACCTCAAGGAAAAAAGGCTGTTGGATGCAAATGGGTATTCACTCCTAAGTATAGAGCAGATGGAACACTCGAGAAATATAAAGCTAGACTGGTTGCACAAGGTTTTACACAAAAATATGGGGAAGATTACACAGAAACTTTTGCTCCAGTAGCCAAACTGAATACCATCAGGATTCTATTATCTATTGCAGTGAATTTAGATTGGAATCTACACCAACTCGATGTAAAAAATGCCTTCCTCAACGGAGAACTCAAGGAAGAAGTGTACATGAAGTTACCTCCAGGGTTCGTAGGAAAAAAAGGTGACCAAGTCTGCAAGTTAAAGAGGTGTTATATGGGTTAAAGTAATCTCCGCGTGCTTGGTTTGACAGATTTACCTGGGTTCTGAAGAGACATGGGTATACTCAAGGGCAGAGTGACCATACTTTGTTTGTCAAACATCATAAGGGTAAGATGGTTGTTCTGGCTGTATACATTGATGATATAATTCTTATAGGAGATGACGAGGTGGAAATCAATCAAATCAGGACAGCCCTGTCACGAGAATTCCAGATTAAAAATCTTGGAGAAATGAAGTACTTTCTTGGAATGGAAGTTGCTCGATCTAAGAAAGGCATTTATATTTCCCAAAGGAAGTATGTACTCGACCTTCTAAAGGAAACAGGGATGATAGGTTGCAGGCCAAGTGACACACCTATACAGGTAGATAAAATAGATGAAGATGCAGATCTCGGTAAAGCAGTGGACTTAGGGAATTATCAACGGATGGTAGGCAAACTAATATACCTGTCTCATACTAGACCAGACATTGCATTTGCAGTAGGTGTGGTCAGCCAGCATTCTCATGATCATAAACAGAAACATTTGAATGAAGTCTACAGGATCCTTCATTACTTGAAGGGATCTCCAGGACATGGCTTGTTATTTAAGAAAACTGACAAACGGATTGTAGAGTTATTTACTGATGCTGATTGGGCAGGTGATCGAGATGACAGGAAATCCACATCTGGATATTGTACGTATGTGTGGGGTAACCTGGTCACATGGAGAAATAAAAAGCAAAGTGTAGTTGCGAGAATCAGTGCTGAAGCTGAATACAGGGCCGTAGCACTGGGAATCTGTGAAGGCATATGGATAAAGCATGTTCTTGAAGACTTGAGGAAGTCTATAAATCTACCAATCAAGGGCTATCTCGACATGTTTAGTTCTGTCATGTTGAACTGGATTATGAGCAATGTTGATTGCAGCCATGTTATCGCAATAGACCTTCTAGAGGTATATTCCTTCTAAGGTATATTCCTTCTAGAGAACAGACCGCATACATCCTCACTAAAGGATGAGGGAATTGTTGATCTAAATTATATTCCTTCTAGAGAACAGACCGCAGACATCCTCTCTAAAGGACTGCCCAAGGACAGGTTTGATTATCTGATTGGCAAGTTGAACTTGATTGATATCTATAGTCCAACTTGAGGGGGAGTGTTATGAACACAGATTAATACAGTGGCATGAGATAGTTGAAGAAGCAAGTCGGTGGTACATTTTGTTGACTATTCCTCAACTACTCTTTGATTTATTTCCGCTAATCACTCTTACTTTGTCTATATTTTTTCCTATAAATACCATGTAAATCCTCTCAGTTTAATACAATCAATTCTAATCTTCAATTCTCTTCAGGAAGTTTATGATTAGATTATAGTGGATCCAAGTCAAGTTTGACCTGCCCAATACAATCTGATTCAGAATTTTCCCAGCCCCTCAATCAATAGCACTAGCCCCTCTATTGCCAGCCCACCCTTATCCAGCTAAATGGTAAGTTTGTATCTAACATGAGAGATGTAACACTTCTACTGCATATCTACCTACTATGCCCATACATATCAGCATCACGTATTGGCATACTGTTCCCAAGAAAGAGAGAAGATTCAGAGGAAAGAGCTTCAGATATTACATGGGCAACGTGAGGTTCTGTCAGGGAACACTCCGTACAAATTTGAAACTGTATTTCCCATTCAACCTAACAATTAAGAAGTTGTTAGAGAAATTAGAGAGCAGAGACAAAGAAAGGGAAACTGAATTATAATTCAGACCAATTGTTAGACTAAAAAGGACGTCAAATTTAAGACAACCAAGTCTGGAATTAATGATTGGAAACTTTAATAGGGAAATATACAGCAATTGTTTTAGCTTTGCAGCCATTTCCAACTCTGACATTATGTGATGAGGAAATTTTAATTTGACAAGCTGAATATGTGATTAAAACTCAAAATACATGGACTCTACCACCTCTAACTAAATCCAAATTCAAGGGGATTCATATCATTATTGACATAATAGGGACCTAATTGTCACAGATCAAGTCGTTAATGATGCGATCAGCTTGGTCAAACTCTAAAGATATACGAAGACAAGTGCAACAGTAAATATGATTCTCAACGCAAACGAACAAAAATTCCTCTCTAGTTGCCAAAGGGATGTATCAAATGTATCAAATCTTGGTGTGCCCAAATTTAGGTGACAAGTGATACGAAACCAATGACCTTTTCTAGTGTATTCTAGGAAGTTATGTGTTTTATGTTTTATTACGTATCTTAGGTTAATAGTAACAAGTGTCCATTGTTGGTTATTGAAAGTTACTAATAGTTATATGTATTTAGGGGTTGGTAGTTACTTTCAGTTATGTTGTCAGAACTATAAATATCATGTTATGTACTTTGTCAAGGATATGGATGAATGAATGAAGTTATTGCAGTCTCTTCTTTTTCCTAGAACTAGATTCTGGTTCTAGTCTGTCCCTCTTCTTTCCTCTCTTGGATTACAGATTCTGGTTCTAGAGTTCCTCTTCCCCTAGGCCCTATTTCTACTTCTATTTTATAGGTTCTAACAACAAGCCTCTTTGTGAATAGTCCAAATACCAGTTTTAAGATTAGTGTCATGAGCCTACTAAAGAATAAGTTTTTTTTGGGGGTTAAGACAATAGCATAGTCATGCTCCTTAAAACAGACAGGGGTTAGATCTCTCCATGATGAAGATCAGCTACATGGTATTGGTAGTATGTCTAGGACAACCATGTTACTTGAAGGATTAAAAAGCAATTAACTATTGTTCAAAATAGCACTGAAGCTGAATTTAGAGAAGTGCATTATGAAATTTGTGAAGGTACATGATTAGGGGAACTTAAACTCTCAACTTTAACATCCATGAAATTGTTATGTGACCATCAAGCATAAATAAGTACTGTAAAGAACCTTGTCTATCCTGACAAAGCAAAACATGTCAGAATTGATTGACATTTTATCAAGAAACAATAAGGGGGAAATCGTTGAAAAGAAGCAAAAAATGCATTTTACCATCTTCCTCAACAATTGTATGGAAGTGGCCCACTTGTTCCATGAATGAGGAACTCTAGCCTTTAGTAAAAAATCGACAAAGCCAACAATGGAACTTTGTATACGATGAGTCACAATATGTGAAGGATCCTGACGATTTGGATGCTTGTCAACCATAATATAAGAAAAAGGGACGCATGCATCAAGCATCTGACAGATTCGTTTGCTAGTTATTCTACTTCCAATCTGTTTCAAATACAAAAAAGGAGGGTCAAGAAAGACAAGCAGACAAGAATAATCATCATGAGCATTAATATATGCGTGTAAAAAAGCACCCATTGAAAGAAATAAAGAAGATATGTAAATAACTAGAGCAAAACAAAGAGCTTCATCAATACAATATACCTGAATAACCACATCAATGTCTAATCATCCTCTGACAGACTTGGAGAGAAGACCATGATCAAGATGATCAACAAATAAAAAGTTTCCTTCAATCTCAGGAAAAGAAGTCAAATGCTTCCTTAACCGCAGTCCAGAAAGGATATCTGCGACAACAGGCCACCTGAGGTGTTTAACCAAATGAAGAGCAGCCAATATCTCATCCTCCATATGGATTGCACCAATGACAAGAAGGCCGTTTTTGGCCCTTAGAATCAAAGTTAAAACGTCAATCAATTGGCCAGTTGCATTATTAAATCTACAAGACTGCTTCATATGAATGTACTTTGTATATGGTTCAGCATTAGTGATCCAAACGTCTAAGCCTTTTAGACAGCTTGATTTCCATTTGCTCGGACTGTTTTCCAATGGTTCTCTGAAAGGGCAGTTGATATGGACTGGACCACATGTGTAGAAGTAGCCCAGTGAACAGCAGAATCCATCGTAGTAAGTACCATCTTTGCAGGAATCTGATCTGTGGGTGTAGGAAGATTGAAGAAATACCTCACAAAAGAACCAAAATGGTTAACCTGCAAAGAAATTTAAGAATGTGTACCTTCAGTAACCAAGGCAGACATGAATATTGATATTCCCTAATTCAGAGCAACTAATCTATTTGGCATTGCTTGTACCAAAAAAAAAAATCTATGTGGCATTGAAACAAAAAATTTTTTTAAAAAAACTATTAAATGTCAAACCTACACTTTCTGTTGGCAAATAAACAATTGTAGAATATGTTTGGAGACAAGAATTTTGACTGCAGAAACAAGCCTCAATTCAACTGAGAAAATATAGCAAGAAATGAAAATGGAGTGAAGTAAAAGTCTGAAGAGTAAATCATTCAATAGTATATTACAGTAAATAAACTAAATGCACTCTTTTTTTAGGTGAACAAAAAATAAAATTCAGATGAAATATAAACCATACCACTTTCAACATCAAACCAGAGGCAATATATTGTCTAACAGTAATTTAATTGGCTTCCTTAATTTCTCTAAAAAAGTCAACTTTGTCTTATAATTAGGACCAGAGGAAGTAGGACTTATAAATATCAGCATTTCTTAAAGGCCCCAGGTTCAGGTCCAATAGAGAGTACCTGAGGCAGATTTATTGGAGGCAGAGATGCTATTCTCATCATGAGCATCAGGCAGACTAGGAAAAAAAATTAATAAATGCCACACCAAATAAGAATTTCTGTAGACTTTACCTGATAAATTGCTTGGTTTGCTCCACATTCCTGCAGCTCTGGAGGTCGATCAGCTGTAAGTAAAATAAGTGGTACAGAATCTTGACTAGCCTCCACAACCTGCAAGTCAAAAGTAATCTGATAAGTAATCAAAATTCAAAACCATTATTCATATCTGAATCTCTTTTTATTTTGGCCAGAACTTGTATCTGAATCTCGACAAACATGGACAGCATATACCTCAAAAAAATTTTAAAAAAAAAAATCATGGAAACAAAGGTTCAAATAATGAGGAAACAAAAACCTAATGAACCAACACGGTCAAAGAAAATACCAAAATACCCAGAAAAGGGATCAGCTTCCCTCCTAAGAATAAAACTCTTCGACAAGAAATGCTTTGATGGCAGTCCACAGAATGAAAGGCCGAGATTTGAAATAAGTACATAATGCTTTAAAGACAATAAATGAATGGTTAGATATTGTAATGATTCCTAGAATTTCTTGTGATTATTAGTTGACCCTTGTTTAGGGATAGAATCAAGGGATTATCCCTAATAAAAGGGTCAACTAATATGTTGCAGGAAAATTTCTTCCTGGTGTTTACACTCTTGCTGTTTCAGAGGCTCTTCCAGAAGAAATGCAGGTTTGTGATTTTCGTTTTATATGCTGATGGCATAATTGGTCACTAAAACTTTATCTTCTTTCAGTACAAGATTTGACAAATCACCATTGGGTCAAATTATCTACTAACATGAAAAATATTTTCTTTCCCCCTTGGTGAAACATCATTTTTTGATTGATCACTAAATTCCTCTGTTTTGTGGCTTCTCTTAGAGTCCTGAAATAGAGAGACAAACTATCCACTCTATGAAAACTGAAACCTTGCTTGGATTGAGAGAAAATAAGGGAGGAAAGAAAATTAGAGAAGAAAATGGGGGAGCGAAATGAGTTTCTCCTATTTGGATGAGAGAGGAAAAGAAAAGGGGAAGAAAAGCAGGAAAGAAAATAGGACGTGGGGCCCACTTTTCTTTCTCTTCAACTCTTCTCTCCACGTGTGGAGAGATTTGGAGTGAGAAACTCCATTTCCATTGCTGCCCTCTCCCTCTCCCTCCTCCTCCTCTCTCTCTCTCTCACTACCAAGGATGGGTGTGGGTGTTTTTTTTCATTTAGATGGGTTTTGGGTGTGATTTTTTCTTGATAATTTATGGGCGTGGCATTAAATAGTTATTTGAAAGCTGCTTTCAATTTTTTTTTTATAAGGTTAATTTAAGCTTTTTTTTATTTTTGAGTAACACCCCACTGGGTGCGAACCAGGATCAAACTCAAACTCGGATGCTGAGGCATATAGGTCTCATACCATGCCAAGTACGCCATAATGTGCTGGCTAATTTAAGCTTTTTTAGTAGCTCCTTTCCTTTTTTTTTTCAAAAATTTATAGTATTAAATTCTCACTTGCTAATAAATTCATATATTGGTTTAAAAGGAATTTAAATCATGTCCTAATGTGTGTGTGTATATTGTGAGAAATTAGTTTAAATATCTTTATTTATTCTTGCTTAACCACATTATTTTTTCCTTAAAATCATGACTTACGATTAAATCCTTAAAATTTAATCTCATTGAGTAAATTCTCCTTTCTAAATAATTTGATTTTAAATTATTTGCTTATGTTAATATTAATCTGATATTTCCACTGTAATATTTAATTTGAATTTAAACATGATACATTTTGGTATAAAGATAAGGGTATTGTAATCATTTAGATATTTACTCATTTTCTTTCCTCCATATTTCTCTAATTCATCCAAGCAAGAGAGTTGATAACATTTTCTTTCCAGTTTTTTCTTCTATTTTTCTTCCTCCCAATTTTTCTTCCCATCCAAGCAGCTCGGACATTTTTTTTTCTTGAAATAAAAAACAGAAAGAGATTGGTCGGTCGGTCCGGGACACTAATTGGACCCATATTAGACATGGCCTGCACTGCACAACACTTTAAATGTTGCTGTGACATCATCCGTTCTTACTTTCCTTCTTAGATTGCAAAGATGACATTGAAAGGTACTCCCTTCCGCTCTTAGGATAAGGGTTAAAAAATTAATTTACCAATATTAAAAAAATAAATTTAGTTATTTATAACAAATGTGTATTAGTTTGTTTAAAATACCCTTATTAATTATGTGCGTTGTAACTATACCTTGAATGAAAATCTTATTCATATGTACAATCAATAGAGATGCTTTAAGGGAAAAATTATACATTTAGAGGATAAAGTAGATTGAGATTTTATATTTAGGATAAGAAAAACCTCTTGTTCGAGCTCTTATATTTAGGACCTAGATAGTATTAAAAGATTTGGAAATTCAGTTTCTAATATTATCTTTTTCATTTCTTTTACTTATTAAATCTTTGAGTGAAGCAATGTTGTGTGCCGATGTTCATATATTTTGATCATTTTATACTCTTTTGCAGGCAATTTGTGAAGACGAGCGTGTGCAGTATATTCCTCCCAAACGCTTGTGAGTCACTTGCATCCTTATCGACTGAAAGGAAACTGAATTGCCCTAGTTTCTAGTAAAATGTAGATTTTCATGTTCGTAGTTAATTTGCTGCGATGTGCACCTCTTGACAAAAATGATTTAGTGCCCTTTGAGCTACTCATTTTCTCTTTAGAATGAACTGAGGCTATTACTGGAAACCTTACGTGATAACGTGCACCGCAAGATAATGGTGCTTAAGTTCAAGTCATGTTTTGAAGCTGAGCATTATTAATACTATAAAATATTATTAAATCTAATAGCAAGTTTTTTTTTTTGGCCAGTAATCTAATAGCAAGTTGTAGTATTTATAAGTTCCATATTTTACGTTCAGGTTCCGCATGATACACAAAATTCACTTTTAGTGAGTCTTTTTTTTTTTTGGAGTGAAAATGAGAATATATTAACTAAAATTACTTTTAGTTAGTCAGTGCAGTTTCACAAAATTCGTCCACGCACATTGTTCGAGCACGGACTCAGTTTGTGATATACTCCCTCGTCTTATTAATATAAGGCTCATTGGATTTTTTTTAGATATTAAGGAAATTAAATTAATTATGTATTCATTAGATATGTTTTGTATCATTAGATTATATATTAGTTTATAAGTTAAATAAATTATTTTGAAAAAATAATAAATATAAATACTTTAAAATAATTTATTTAGCTTATTTATTTTTTCAAAAAAATCCACTGAAGTCTTATATTAAGAATTAAAGGAAGTACTCCCTCTGTCTCTAAATATAAATTTCAAATAACTACTTTGTGTTTTTTAAGAAAAAAATTAAAATTAGTTAAGAGCGATAAATATGTAATTTTGTTTTTCAACTATACCCTTATTTATAAAGAAGATAAGTAAGAGAGATAATAAATACAATAAAAATAGTTAAAAAGTAAAGTTGGAAAAAAAATAATAAATGTTGAGACAACTAAAAAGAAACTTATATTTTAGGATTGACCTATTTTTATATTTAAAGCTTTTATTTAGGGATTGAAGGAGTATCATTTTGGAACTATATTTGCTAACCTTTCTAGTTTTAGCATAAATAATTTGATTTATCTCCCAATATCTTTATTTTTCAACTCTCAAGGCCACAAGGACAGAGCTAGGAAAACAGGCCGGTTTAGGCTTGAATTTGTAAGGGCTGAACTTGAGATTTTTACTTCAAAAATGAAAACGGAGGCTTTATAGGGCCAAGAGCCTAAAAAGGCCTCCCGTTTATGCTCGTATGTTTTTTTTAAAATTATTTATATGATACAATATTATTGATTTTTAAATTTTATTAATGTTGTTGCAAATATTTAGTTGTTATTATCTTTTTTAGAATTAAGTGTTATACGAAAATCTTGTATTAAAAACCGTAAAAATTAAAAATTTATAAAAGATGTTTCTTATTTCATAAGGATTCTTACTAGTTTTGTATTTTTTTAACTTATTTTCTAGCGATTGTTTTGTTCGTATCTTATGTTGTTTATTTTGTTTACTACTTACAATTTTCAAGATATATTTATAAGACGTGTTTTTTATTTCGTTAATTCTTCTCATTAATTATTTATAAGTGTGGTCTATGAATAATACTTTACCTTTGATTATTACTTAGTGACTGTGTTTTTTCATTGCATGATATGTACCATTTACACATTAATTTTAATAACATTTATGTGTTAAATTAAGACTTAATTGTTGTAATTTTATTTCTTTGAAAAAAAACCTGAAAAAATAGTAAAATGTTGTTAAAATAGCTTTTGACCCTAACCCTTATGTTCAAGGGACAATCCTTAAAAAATGGGTGCTTTTTTTAACTGAGCCTAAATGGGCTAGCCCTGTAGAGCTAGGCTAGCCTTGCAAAGCTAGGCTAGCCCTTTTTACTAGCTCTACAAAAATATCCTATTTGTTGTCTCAAATTATAGAGCAATAGGTCATAAACACATAAAATATAGACCCTTAAATGAATTGCATATATTTAGAGAGATTAAAGGATCAAATACCTCATTTGTGATGATGGATCACATTGAGTGATCTAGATGAGATATTATCAAATGATGAAATTCAAGTTAGAGTTTATTATCTCAAATTGGTACCTAGTTATCGAGATTGACAAATATTCAAGTAAAAATCGAACAAACATTTAAGATTTATTTATTAAGTTTTAATACATTAAATAAGGGTGGTGCTATGTAATACATGGAAGGTAATACTCGATTTAAGAAAACTTATCACTATAATTCTAGCAACATGGCCTTAATTGATTTGGATACGGAAACTGACATATAATTTACAGGCCAAGTGGGAGAATGTAAGATATTTTATTAATAAATTATAATTATTGTTAGTTATTAATTAGGTAAATAATAAAACATCCTGAGAGTGGCCCGTAAGTCAGATCTAGGCCCAATTCAAAATTAGGGTAACCTATCGATCGGCTTTTTATGTGATAACTTTGTTGGTGAAATGACAAACTACAGTTTACGCCCGAGTGATACATGAGAGTTAGAAAACCTTAGATTGCTCTTTGTGGTTCTTTGACTAGCCACAACTCTTAATCCACTTGTCATCGCTGTGCTTATAGTTAGTCAGAAGAGTGACTTATCAATAACCTTCTGACATTTTTTCTATTTTACAGTACTCTTTTAATAGAGTTCATAAAGTCTCTTAAAGATCAAAGTTTAGCAATGACAAGAGGTGTTCCTTAAGTCTTCCGCTATTATTGTTATAGAAAAATTCATGTATTACAATTTGTTGTATGCTGATGTTTTCCATGAATTCTCTCAAGCAAGAGTAATGGATATGATTGCTAAGACCAGCCCAAGAGTTAAATAGTTGCTTGATTTCAGTTTAAGCTTAATGGGCATTGTTGGGCCTGTGGTACTGTTGGGCCTGATGAGCCTATTTGATTGTTAAGGAACACATAAGGTCCAGTATTCAGAAACCCTTATAGTGCAACACACAAAAACTAGGCCGAAAGTTGGACAAAATTCATCATAAGGGCTTGCCATTTTAATTTAAAGGGATAAATAAGACAATATAAACCTTTTAAGTATTGTACCAAAAAAAAAAAAACCTTTTAAGTACTGACATGAGAAACGTAAGCACGGACAGTTTAATATGCGTCCCAAAACAGTTTAATATGGATGTTTTCCTTATTAGACAGCATGACTTTGGAGAGCGATAACTAGGTTAAAGACTTTGAATAGTGGGACGTTTGAAGTCAATCTTAAAAAATCAAAATTATAGAACTTTTTTATCTCTGGGTGAAAAAAATATTCAAAACACTGATTTAAGTAAATAGAGTTTCAATTTACATATTGAAGAACAAGAATTTGCATTAATTCAAAGTTTGTCAAATCTAATGAACTAATATCTTGACAGAATCATTATTGAACATGAACGTCATAGGTTCAGAAAATGAAAAACTCTCCCATGGCATAGAAGTTTGCATATATGCTACACACACAAATCCAAAAGAGGGGTGATTTATTTGTGTATGCAATTATATGTTATATAATATATTGCACTTTTTTGGACGAAAAATAATTGCACTTTTTCACTCTTTAATTTTAAATGTGTCAAATTATATTGTTATTTATGTGTAGCAAATAAACCTGACTGAAATGAAAGAATTTTACTCCCTCAAGTCTTGTATAGTTAACAAAAATTGGTTAATAAGTAAGTTATTTCTTATTATTACTATTATGTAGAGAAAATATGTGTCACTTTTCCTAAAGTAGCCCCCTCATTTAATGAGGTTATTGTCAATGTGATAAATAAGACACTGACAAAGCTGTGTGAAAGCAATTAATTATTCCCTTTCTTACGCTTCACACCATTTGTCATCGCATTTCAAATGGTTTGAATTTTTAAGCTCACATTATTTTATTACAACATGAACATAAAGTACACTTAAAACATAATACAAACACAGATCGATTCCACAAGACTGGGGGAAACGGTTCTAGAAGCTACCGTAATAGATATGCACTTGAACATAATACAAAATATATACATGGGCTGTAGATCGATTCTCTAAGATACTCCGTGAAGTATATATTTCTAAAATATTTTAGTCATTTTTTTTAATTCACTCACTCCTCCTTCTTTTTAATTATTGTGGGGAGAGCATCAATGAGAATAAATTAGAAAAATATCGATTGAAAAAAAAGTAAAAAATGTGTCTTGTATTTAAGATCAATATCAACTCCCTAAATATATTCTATAAAATGAGAGGGAGTAATATACAAAATCGTTTGTACGTATCTCTACCTAGCTACAGTTAACAGCAACAAATTCAAGTATGTGTTTCTTGTAGTGGAAACTCTTTTTAAGTGCTCATTTGGAATAGCTTATCTTTAGGCAATACGTGCTTATAAATCGTGATTCACGATATACGAGATAAGTATGTGAGAAGAGTTTTATCTCGGTTTGTGTAATAAGGACTAGGGCATATTTGTTTTAACGATCAGATTGTTTATAAGCTGTTTTTCATGTAAATCGAGACACAACTCCTCTCATATACTTACCTCGTATACCGTAAATTACGATTGAAAATATACTTTTAAGCATTTCAATAGCTAATCCAAACGAGCACTTATTGTCCAAAAATAAGTAATACCAAACATAGGCTAAAAACTTTGCCAAAATTCTCTAAAATTTGAAAAGATAAGAAAACAATTTTTAATTTTATTGTCATTGAGCAATTATATTAAAGTATTTGGTGAATGAAAAGTGAATATTACAAGTGAAAATTTTCATTAATTGGTGGAATTGCGCGTTTATCTTGCACAAATATTGCAGTAACAATTTCTTTAATAAAACAAGATTATGAAAAATCGTACGCAGAACATATATAGAAACCTAATGTCCTGTAGGAAGACTTGAAAAAGAAAAAAAGGATCGCTTTTTCGTCCATGTAATGAGTAATATAATGACCGTGGTCAAAATTCTAAACAAATCGATGCATTTTTATATATACATCAATTATTTCAAACCAAAAAGATAAATACAGTAACAAATTAAATTAAATCTTATTTCAAATGAAAAACAACAACAATTTTTTTTTGGAAAAAAATTAAAGTGAGTAAACATAGGAAGAAAACATATAATCTGAAAAGCCAATAGTCTTCTAAAATGTGTTCCAAATGAATCATAAGGAACGTTTCAGAGTTCTTCTCCAATTAATCTTGGTTCGGTTTGGATCACACAAATACACAATACGAGTAAGTCATACAAACTATTGCTAGACATCTCATCAGATCACAAAATTGAATATTTTAAGGCAACGGTTCAGCGGGAAAAATAAATACAATAATAGGTATAGCATTTTTTATAGAAAGAATAATAGGGGTGTGTAAGTGTTGCGCATCCGGGGAATCGAACCCCAGTCAGTAAGTACCATGCGTCAAGAGCGGCCAGGCTTAAAGAGATAGCTCGTGTTTGGTTTCATGCCATAAAATACCAAAATCATGATTTAAATGTGTACTACTTTTTTACGTGACCCAAAAAAAAAAGGGTACGGTAAAAAGAAAAGACTGACATTATTTACCGAGTATACGTCAAAGAAGTATTTACTTAAGGCGATAATTTCATGTTGGCTCTACTTTTGGAAAAACAGTCACTTTCAACTGGCCGGCAACGACCTGGCTTTCCTGCGCTGTTAGGTTCAGTCCGCTGCCCTTCTTCTCTTAAAAGTACATCATTGTGATGTAGTTTTGAAATAAGGATGAGGTTGAATTTATTATTTTCTAAAAACAATGGTATTGATATTTTTTAGACATATCTAGTATCTTAAAATATTTTTTAAATAGTATATAGTATCCTAAAATAATTTTTAGTGTTTTAATAGCCTGAAATATTTTTTTAGATGTACATGATGTTTTAGTAGACTGATTGTAATTTTATCCTTAATGTGTTTTTTCAGATGCAAAAATTACTTTAAAATATTTTTTTTAGTTGTACCCAGTGTCTTAGGAGACTAATTATAATTTTAGCATTAATGTATTTTTCTTGATAGGAGCAAGCACCCAAAACTTAGGATATTCATTTATTGATTTCCACCCACTCTAAAATATTTTTCCAGTAGCATCTAATACTTTAAAGTAATTTTTGAAGTTGAAAAAATACTTTAAAGATAAAATTTCAATCAGTCTGCTAACACACTGGGTACAACTGAAAAAATATTTTAAATAGTTAAAAACATTAAATTTTTTTATTAAATTAGATAAATATATCTTATATTAGGTATTTAAAAAGTAAGAGGGATTAGAGGGAATATATTAAGGGCAAGAGGGAGGTAGTCGATTGATTAATTATATGTTGGAGTTAGAAATAACAAAAATCATAAAATCATAAAGTCGATATCGCGATAGGTTATGGCCGGAAGCCCAGAACACAGGAGCATTGCGGGCCAAGAGCTTGCGTTTCAAACACGTATTAACTAGCTGCGAGTGATATCAAATACAAAAAAAAAAAAAAAAACTAGCTGTGAGTCTCCCATCACTGTGCTGGTGTGGCAGTATTCTTTTAGTCCTTTAATATAATAACTAATTAACTATTTTAATTATATTAATATTATATTGGTTAAGTTACTTAATACTACCTTCAATCTTAAATACAAGATTTAATTTAAAAGTGAATTTTAATATTAAATATAAGATTTTCTTTTTCATTTTATCTCTTTTATATATCATTTTTGTTCGAATTTATTTGATTTTTAAACTGATATATAATATAATCATATATATAATTATTTTTTTAAGAAATACCTAACTAAAAATCATCCAATCATAATAATTCTAATCCAAACACAATATAAGCAATCTTAATTTAACAATATGGAGTCTAAATAACTCACAACAAAATCCTACTATAGCTACCTTAAAAGATAGTTAGGAATTACAATAATAATAAAAAATTTACAAAGAAACAGAAAAAAAAAAAACTCCCCATTGCAGTTTTTGAACTCAAGCAAAATCTCCAATTCTCAAAAGTTGAAAGCTCAAACACTTATTGGAGCTTCAGTAGCATTGATAGCAATTTGTTTGGAACTCTTAATCCCATTATAATCTAATAAGATATCAAAATGTCATATATTTTATTAGAATCTAATGATCAAAAGAAACAAAGAAAAAAAAAACATTTGATAAGTGGGGGAAAATGGCGGCTGCAGGGAACCCCTCCTCGAATTACATGTCACTGATAAAAACTTTGGTGTTTATATTTAAAAATAATAAAAATTATTGAATAAAAAGAACTATAAATTATGCTTGTATTTTTCTTTTGTTGGTTTGGTTATGGTCAAGCGGTTTGTTTTTTTGGGTTACACATAAAGAGGTTTCACATTGGGTGGGTAGGTTAAGCAAGATCTCTTCCTGGAAGGGGAATTGGGTTGGTGGCGAAGTCTCAGAAAGAGAGACACTTGCAAGGGCATGGCTTCTCTCCTTTCCTTCTTCTCTCCATTGCTAACATACTAGGTGTAATTGAAAAAATACTTTAAATAATTAAAAGTACTAAATTTTTTTTAAGATATTACATGCTACTTAAAAAATATTTTAAGATAGTAGATATTTTCAGAAAATATATCAAAATAATAGATATCATTTTTTGTTTTTGGGAAAAAATTTTCAGCCCATCCTTATTGCAAAACTACACAAAAACGGTGTAGTTTTGAGAAAAGGAGGGCAACTGATAGGACTTGGTAGCGGAGGAAAGTTAGGTCCGTCTCCATTGATTTTTCTCTCCATTTACTCTTCATTAAAGGTATTTACGATTATATCAACTTTCAATGGTTGAGATTTAATAATCTGTAAAGAATATCATTATAATAAAAATCTACCATGATAAATCTCAACCATTGAAAGTTGATTTAATAGTAGATACACTTAATCGAGAGTAAATGGAAAGAAAAATCAATGGAGACACCCTCTCCTCAACGGGCACAAGTTGGGTAAGGTATTATAGTGTTTTTTTTTTCCTTTTTTTTATGGGGTTTAAATGTGTATGATAGAAAATGACAAGAGTTTGACACAGAGACAATCTAAAATCTAACGGTCGGGATAGGCTTCTCTCCTTTGCCCCTTTGGTCCGCTGCCATGAAACGCCCCGTTCTTTGTGCAAAATGGTGGTGTGGACCTTAACGTGTAAAGAGAGAGGCAGTTGTAGGTCCAGGAATATTTTGTATGCCCCGCTAAAATAAGAAAAGTCGCTTCTCTCCTTTCCTTCTTCTCTCCGCTGCCATCCGCTGCCTCCTTTTTTTTTTTTTTTTTTTTTTTTTAATTTTTCTTTTTTTTCCAACTCTCCACTGCATGAGGCTTTTAAACTTGTTCCTCACTCCCTCCCACTTAAACGTTTCATTATGCTGCAGGGACCCCAAAAAAAGGAAAATAAAAGAAAAGAAAGAAAAGAGTAATTGCACATACACAAATTTGTTTTCATTATTTTGATATACTCCCTTCATTCCTGAATACATGACATATTTACTTAATTTGGTTAAATTATGAAATTTAATTAATATGACATGTTTTTCTAAAATACCCTAATTATCTTTCTCGATTATTTCTATGTCTCTCTTATTTGATTATTATTGAGGGGTATCAATAGGGGTAAATTAGGAAAAAAATTGACAAATATAAAAAATATGATCAGGGAATTAAAGAAAATACATAATTTTTCAGAAAAACAAAAATAAAAAAGGAATTTTTGAAAAAATAAAATTTATTTATTATTAACGTAATAATCTTTTAGTTACGACTAATATAAATACTGATTATGTGACATATACCTGACAGAAAATGCAAAAATAAAAAATTGAAAAATAAAATTTATTTAGTTCCAGCGTAATATAATATTATTAATTTATTATGCTCATAATGGTCTCCTTTCATTATATGAATGTCTGCAATAAAATATTGTAAAAAAACTTTTTTTAATTTTGTATTTTTCTCATAATCGATATTTATTTTTAGTCATAATTAACAGATTATGAACATATCAACTAATACTTATATCTGAGAAAAAACTTTTTATAATTATCCTTTACTTTCTGTTTTTTATAAGTTTTTTTTTTTTTTGGGACCCCTGGAGTATAAATGAAACGTTTCAGGAGGGAGGGAATGAGGCTGAGATGACTAGTTTTAAGGCTTGGATAGTGAAGTGAAGGGCTGATAAAGAAAGAAAAGGGAAAAAAAAAAATAAAAGAGGCAGCGGATGGAAGCGGAGGTAGAAAGAAAAGGAGGGAATCCTTGCCCAAAATATTCCTGGACCGACAACTGCCTCTCTCCGCAGCGGACGAAAGTGGCAAAGGAGAGAAGCCTGTCCCATAAATTCCCGTCATGATGGCAGCCTTACATTCTATCTTCACCACTTCTCTCTATCTCTCTCTCTCTCAACAAATCATGAACTTCCCACCATCTCATCACTGTCTCACAGATGCCTCTACCCCTTCATCCTCGCCTTCATCTTCAGAAAATAATAAAATCCCAGCTAGGGTTCCTGGTTCTTTCAATGTAGAGAATGAAGAAAAGCTGCCTGGTGAAATGACAAGATGTTTGCCGTGTTTGCCCTCATCAGAAACCTTTTCTGGAGAAGAAGGAACTGTATCAACGGGCTCTCATAATCCACAGCCTCCTGATGAAGCTGAAACCACATGGATGAGCTTCCTCCTCCACATGTTGACGATCATACATGAGCAGGATATGGGGAAGCCTTTACTGGGCCTGGCCATACCCATGGGAGTGGCCCTCGTCGTCTCTGCTAACTCCCTCGTTCAAACCACTGAGATATACGCAGTCGCCATCTGTCTCTCCTTTGCCGTCACTCTCATCTGCATCAGCATTCTTCTCCACAAGATTTACCCCATAATTTCTACTTTGATGCTGCTATTTGGATATGATTTGAAGCTGCTGTCCTTTTATGCTCTGCTTGCTTGTTACTTGCCTTTACACCTTAAATGGATCCCTCTCCTCTTTTGCCTCGCTTCTCTCATCGTTCCATTTGCTATGTTTGCTTGGGCTTACTTCCGAACAGACCACAAGACCAAGGACCCTGAAAAGGGAGGGAAAAACATTATTAGTAAGGGTGTGCCCTTGCCCTCCCCAGCTATCAGTTTATATTAATGTAAATTATGCCTGCGTCCTTCTATCAGTTCAATAAATTTCTCATAAACTCTGAATTAATGGCAGCAGCTTTATTCTTCTTTTATTAAAAGAGGGATATTTATATTTATATATTTGGCCTGAAATATATATATATATATATATATATATATATGATCACATGTTTCAGATTTATAGCATGAATCATTTTTCCAGATCGTGTATCTCTTATTCAAGTCTGAGTCAACCACACAGCTTTTAGTCGCCATACAGCCTGACATGAATGTCAAAGTCAAAGGATATAAATATAGTAAAAAGCTTATATATAAAATTTCAAAGTGACAAAATTGAAAAAAATGAATAATCATTGTATTGCTGGTGACCACAAAGTTAGATAGATATTGGAGGACTTTTAGATAATGTAACTCTCCAAATATCTCTAAAATATACTTTAAATATATTTTATCAGTGTATCAAGAATATGCATTTGTTGAATTTTCAAAAATAGGGAAGCTTGTTCCTGCATAGGATTGTCAGTGTTGATCTTATTAATTATTGTTTGATATCCGAAAGAGAATTGAAAACTTTTAAAAATTACCTATAGAAGCACTCGATTTTTATACAAGAAGGCATCCCCGCCTGATGTACGGAATGATTTTATTTGCATACAAACAGTAGTTTTTTTCTTAATTACAACAATTATTACAAATCAACTCAATTTACAAATATTAAAAAAATTGGTTAATAAGTAAGTTATTTCTTATTATTACTATTATGTAGAGAAAATATGTGTCACTTTTCCTAAAGTAGCCCCCTCATTTAATGAGGTTATTGTCAATGTGATAAATAAGACACTGACAAAGCCGTGTGAAACCAATTAAGGAAATGTGAAAAAATATTAACTAAGGAAGATTAAAAAAATTGAGATAATATGATATTTAGAAGAAAAATAAATCACTCGACTAGCTAGGTGTAATTATTATTGAAGACTTGCATGGAGGAGGTCTCAAAATCAGGGTTTGATGGATGATGCTTATATATACTCATGTTGCTAGCTGCCCTAATTCGAATTTCAATTGTGTACATGTCACATTAAAATTGAGAGTTCATATTCTAAAATTTCAAATTTTACACAAATTTAATTTGATTTTACGACGGTGACCAAAACATATGTGCCACGACGTCAATTGACTCTCCTTTTTCAGGGTCCTTCATCTTATTCTCTCTTCAGAAGTATGCCCTACAAAGGACAAGGATCACTTTAAGGTGCGAAGGTAAGGAAGAAACAACAATAGAATAAACAGACACTTGTTTATATAGAAGTTTAGAATAGGGCGGAAAATTCACAGTATGTTTTTTTTTTTAAATTATTCCCTTTCTTACACTTCACACCATTTGTCATCGCATTTCAAATGGTTCGAATTTTTATGCTCACATTATTTAATTACAACATGAACATAGAGTACACTTAAAACATAATACAAACACAGATCGATTCCACAAGACTGGGGCAAACGGTTCTAGAAGCTACCGTAATAGATATGCACTTGAACATAATACAAAATATATACATTGGCTCTAGATCGATTCTCTAAGCTACTCCGTGAAGTATATATTTCAAAAATACTTTAGTCGTTTTTTTTAATTCACTCACTCCTCCTTCTTTTTAATTATTGTGGGGAGAGCATTAATAGGAATAAATTAGAAAAAGATCGATTGAAAAAAAGTAAAAAATGTGTCTTATATTTAAGATCAATATCAACTCCCTAAATATATACAAAATCATTTGTACGTATCTCTATCTAGCTACAGTTAACAGCAACAAATTCAAGTATGTGTTTCTTGTAGTGGAAACTCCTTTTAAGTACTCGTTTGGAATAACTTATCTTTAGGCAATACATGCATATAAATCGTGATTCACGATATATGAGATAAGTATGTGAGAAGAGTTTTATCTCGGCTTGCGTAATAAGGACTAGGGCATATTTGTTTTAACGATCAGATTGCTTATAAGCTGTTTTTCACGTAAATCGAGACACAACTCCTCTCATATACTTACCTCGTATACCGTAAATTACGATTGAAAAGCTACTTTTAAGCATTTCAATAGCTAATCCAAACGAGCACTCATTGTTCAAAAATAAGTGATACCAAACATAGGCTAAAAACTTTGCCAAAATTCTCTAAAATTTGAAAAGATAAGAAAACAATTTTTAATTTTATTGTCATCGAGCAATTATATTAAAGTATTTGGTGAATGAAAAGTGAATATTACAAGGGGCTCGTTTGGTACGCTGTAATTGATTTTGATGGAAATGGAAATGGAAATGGAAATGGAAATGGGGACTAAAAGTATGTTTGGTATATCATGGAAATGAGATCTAATTTTTGTATAAAAATACCAAAATGTCCTTCAATTTTTTATTTTTTATTTTTTTTGAAGGTAGTAAAGGGTAATAGATGGAAATGACAACATGGAATTGTAATTCTTAGGTATTTTGATGGAATTGATTGGGTGGAATTGAGCCTATTTGGCTTCCACATGGAATTGAAAAATTTTCCAATTCCATCATACCAAACAAACATCATGATGGAATTGATCCTCAATTCCATTTCCATCACCCCTAATTCCATCATACCAAACATGGCCCAAGTGAAAAATATTTTAATTAATTGGTGGAATTGCACGTTTATCTTGCACAAATATTGCTGTAACAATTTCTTTAATAAAACAAGATTATGAAAAATCGTACGCAGAACATATATAGAAACCTAATGTCCTGTAGGAAGACTTGAAAAAGAAAAAAAGGATCGCTTTTTCGTCCATGTAATGAGTAATATAATGACCGTGGTCAAAATTCTAAACAAATCGATGCATTTTTATATATACATCAATTATTTCAAACCAAAAAGATAAATACAGTAACAAATTAAATTAAATCTTATTTCAAATGAAAAACAACAACAATTTTTTTTTGGAAAAAAATTAAAGTGAGTAAACATAGGAAGAAAACATATAATCTGAAAAGCCAATAGTCTTCTAAAATGTGTTCCAAATGAATCATAAGGAACGTTTCAGAGTTCTTCTCCAATTAATCTTGGTTCGGTTTGGATCCAACAATATGAGTAAGTGCCCGTTTGGATTAGCGGTGGAGAAGTGGCTTTTTTTATCATCTGACTTTTAGAAAAGTAAGGTAGGATTAAAAGTGAAAATGTAAATGTGATTTGTGTTTGGATTAGCGGTGGCAGAAGTGACTTTTTTTCTAACCTTGAACCTGTTTGGATTAGAGTTTAAAAAGCCAGTTTACATGTAAAATGACTGAAAAGGGCATGGATGCTATTGAATACTACATATGTGTGTGTGTGTGTGTGTATATATTATTTGTATATACTGATATACGTGAAGTGAGAAAACATAAACAAAATTTGATTAAAAAAACTTAAATTATTATTAAAAAAAATACAACAAAGTACTTCACTAAAAAAATATAGTGGTCCTCAAACTTAAATGATAATAATTGAACATCTTGCTGGGATTTGCAATGAATTGTAATTAAGGGCAGAATGGTTCTAAATTTGTAAATTATTCATGCAAATGTTTTCTTGGACTTTTAATGCTACAATTGTGTTTAATCTTATATTTCAGGTGTTTTGGAAGGAAATGAGAGATTTTGGGGTTTTAGAATTAATATTTTGAGATTGGGGAAAACTACAGAAAGGGCCTCACAATTTCTGAAAATTACAAGAATGTGAAGAAAATTGCATAGGAAAAATCACAGAAAAATACCAATGTGTTCAGGAAATTTTATTTGAGCCCTGAAATATTTTAGAAATTTGTACGTCCGTCCCTACTCAAAAGTTTTCATATTTTCAAGTAGGTCCCTGGTCAAAACTTGCGTTTTGACCAGGCACTAGGTCACTATGCTTTTACTTCTTCAGCTGAGGGCATTTCTAAACAGAGGGAGCAATAATCGGGTGGAGCGCCGCAGACCCATCATCATCGCATCACCAAGCTTAAGAGCCGAGAGGGAGAGAGGATCTTTATCTCCTCCACTCACTACCACCATCTCCACCATTCTTCCTCAATGCCAGACGGACAGAGACACAATAAGAACAGCGACAACATCATCTGAAATCCTCACAGTCGGATTCCTCTGTTTCCACCACCACGGCACCGTGAACTTTGAAGACGAGAAGGAAGAGAACACAGCCACCGATCATCAGTTTCACCACCACCACCGTGTCTTCTCTTCTCCACCTCCATCGGAATACCATCAGTACCACCTCCAGCGGAAGCTCAGATTCGAACAAAACCTCAGCTCAGAGATGGCATTTTGCATGCGTGAATGTCAAACAAAACCAACGAGTTTGTTGAGCCAAAAAATCAATGCTTCCAATGCTGCGATCAGAAGTGCTGTGCGGAAAAATGCTGCGCGGTGGAGCTTTAAGAAAAAGCCACGGTGGAGGGAGAAGTGCAGTAATTGTTGAAACTTTGCCAAATAGATCAATGTTCTCTAATGGGCTTTTTTTATTGCAAACGTGCATTAATCATGGGGCACCGTTTTGCCAAACAGACCGTAAGTCATACAAACTATTGCTAGACATCTCATCAGATCACAAAATTGAATATTTTAAGGCAACGGTTCAGCGGAAAAAATAAATACAATAATAGGTATAGCATTTTTTATAGAAAGAATAATAGGGGTGTGTAAGTGTTGCGCATCCGGGGAATCGAACCCCAGTCAGTAAGTACCATGCGTCAAGAGCAGCCAGGCTTCAAGAGATAACACGTGTTTGGTTTCATGCCATAAAATACCAAAATCATGATTTAAATGTGTACTACTTTTTTACGTGACAAAAAAAAAACGGTACGGTTAAAAGAAAAGACTGACATTATTTACCGAGTATACGTCAAAGAAGTATTTACTTAAGGCGATAATTTCATGTCGGGTCTACTTTTGGAAAAACAGTCACTTTCAACTGGCTGGCAAGGATCTGGCTTTCCTCCGTTGTTAAGTCCAGTCCGCTGCCCTCGTCTTCTTAAAAGTACATCATTGTGATGTACTTTAAATAAGGATGAGGTTGAATTTATTTTTTTCTAAAAACAATAGTATTGATATTTTTTAGACATATCTAGTATCTTAAAATATTTTTTAAATAGTATATAGTATCGTAAAATAATTTTTAATGTTTTAATAGCCTAAAATATTTTTTTAGATGAATCTAATGTGTTAACAGATTGATTACAATTTTATCTTTAATATATTTTTTCAGATGCAAAAATTACTTTAAAATCTTTTTTGGTGCTTTTAACCCTTTAAAATATTTTTTTTAGTTGTACCCAATGTCTTAGGAGACTAATTATAATTTTAGCATTAATGTATTTTTCTTGATAGGAGCAAGCACCCAAAACTTAGGATATTCATTTATTGATTTCCACCCACTCTAAAATCTTTTTCTAATAGCATCTAATACTTTAAAGTAATTTTTGGAGTTGAAAAAATACTTTAAAGATAAAATTTCAATCAGTCTGCTAACACACTGGGTACAACTGAAAAAATATTTTAAATAGTTAAAAACATTAAAAAATTTTATTAAATTAAATAAATATATCTTATATTAAGTATTCAAGAAATAACAGGGATTAGAGGGAATATATTAAGGGCAAGAGGGAGGTAGTCATTGATTAATTATATGTTGGAGTTAGAAATAACAAAAATCATAAAATCATAAAGTCGAGATTGTGGTAGTTTATGGCCTGAACAAAGGAGGCCGCCAAGTAAACAGTACTGGTTTGATTTGTCTCCTTTACTTTTTATATATTTAACACCTTAAATTATTTTATAGTAATAATCCGTGTCTTAAAATAATTTTTTGAGTGCATTTCACATAATATATTTTTCTTGTAACACTTGATATCTTAAATTTTGATGCACCAGTATTTTAAAATATCTTTTAGTAGCACCCATTATTCCAAAAGTCTTTCCGTTCATTTTTGCCCTTAAAAATTACACACACACACAAAAACTAATATAGGAGTGCTACTATAAAAAAAAAACAAGGATGAAGGATAAAAATCACACTAGTGCTTGGGTTCGCGACTACTGGAACGAGTGCTGGTCGAAATTCCTCACGACATTGGAGCATAATCTCTTGAACGAAAACTATAGCTATCCGGCTGTTTCAAGTGAGGATTTGGATTCTTACATGAAAAGTTTGCAGGAGGTGATATCTGCATCTTCCTTGCCTGCTCCTGTTGTTGATCTGCCGTCAGATTCCTTCAAGTCTGAGCCGCGTAATGGGTATCTTCATAAATACTCCGATTATGCGTCAGGTCTGCCTCCGCCCGGCGGTGAGTCAGGGGTGCCGGACTCGTCTCCAATCGCAATTCGCCCTCCTCCGGTACCCATTGGTCCGTACTGCGGTGCTTTACCTGAAACGATGCCGTCTTGTGAGGTAAATAAAATCTCAGCCGTTTGTTTGTTATAATTGTGTATACGGTGATGAGGAGCAACTAATTGAAATGACGTTGTTTGGTATACTTAATCCGATCCGTTGAATTTACGAATCAATCTTAGCCATCCGTTTAATGTCAGATTTTTATTTTATTTTCCAGACAAAAGATCCAAACACAGATGTTGGCGCCTAAAAGCTACAGACGTGTTTTGGCTCTTTCATCTGGAAAATAAAATAAAAATCTGACATTAAACGGATGGTTAAGATTGATTCATAAATTCAACGGATCGGATTAAGTATACCAAACACAGCTGTTGGTAAAACAAAACTCATACTCCTCCTCCCTTAACCAAGGGTCTTGAGTTCGAGACTTGGGAATGGAAAATTGCCACTGGCCAGACTTCCCCACCTATAGGGTGCCTATCACGGGTCGAACGGATTAGTCTGGGGCCGTTGATATGCCTGAAAGATGGCTTGCCCTGGGATACCGTGCTCACGCAAAAAAAAAAAAAAAAAAAACTTCCCACTGCAAAGCAGCGCATAAAGGTAATACAAACTAAACTAATAAAAAAAATTATATCTACAATAAGAATATATATATGCACTCACCGAAGAAAAATATCCATTATCATCAAGTTTTAAGATTATCAAGTTACATTATAAAACAAAAACATAAATGTAAAAACTAATCTATGAGTTTTGTTTTATGAATACATTCGGTTAGTTTGCTCATTTTTGCCCGTGTGTATATTGTTAATATATTTATATATTGATATATTTCTATTAGTATGCCCTGTTGTTAATATATTTTTATGTTTCTATGTTTTGTATTTTCCTATGTTGTTAATATATTTCTATATTTCTGTTTTGGTATCCTGTTCATATAGTTTATGTTCTTAATATAGTTATATATTTCTATTTGTACATATATCTATTGCTTTTGAGATCATAATTTTTATATTTTTTATATGAGTTTATATTTATATTGGGCACACATTTTTCAATTTTGCAGATGCATAGGAATTCGACTCCTACACTTGGTTTTGAATTTAACAATATAGAAGAAGCATGGGAACTTTGGCAGGCATATGGCGCAACAATTGGTTTTAGTGTTCGAAAACAGAGCTTTAACTATAGCAAAAAAGATAAGCCAAAAATTTCCTCTTATCTATATGTTTGTCATAGGGAAGGGAAGAGGAGATCGAGGAAGGAAACAGGCAGTGAGAAAACTAGAAAGCCAAGAGAAGAGACAAGAATAGGCTGCGAAGCAAGAATGAGAGTTAAAATAGTAAATGGAAAGTACAAAATAAGCAAAGTTTCCCTGAATCATAATCATACTCTTAAACCTCGTAAAGGTGTTTAGTTGTTTGCATCGCTAAATTGGATATCAATCAATTCATCCAACAATTTAAACAAGTTCTAGAGGATAAGCGTTATAACGAATCGAAAAGTGATTTTGAGGCACTTAACAAGTTGCCAAGATTGATATTGCAGAGTTTAAATATGCTTTGTAAGCTTTCTGATGTATACGCTCAACCTATTTTCAAGTTCCAAGAACAATGTGATCTACGTGATGCTACATGTATAAAAGAGAGGAAAAAAAGAAAGATCATTATGGATGTGGATGATGGTGGCACAATGTTTGATTATGTGATCACCATGGATGGAAGCAAATGAGAGCATAGATTGACATTTGATCTTTCAACGGAGACAATAACTTGTAGTTGCAAAAAGTTTGAATGAGCTGGCATATTATGTTATCATGCATTGAGGGTATTAAATGAACGTGATGTTAAATTACTCCCTCAGAAATATATGGTAAATTACTCCTGCATGAAGTCTCCATTCCACCTTATTTTGTACAGCTTATGGTTTCCTTTGGGCTTCTCTCTATTTTGCTCAAGCACGCTCATTTTGTACTTCTTTTGGTCTGCTCTCTATTTTGGTCAAGCATGTTTATTTTGTATATGAAGTCTTCATTTTGTTCTTGTGGCTTCTCTTGTCAATTGATGTAGTTTGAGTTGACTCTATTTTTTGGTCAAGATTAGTTGTGATTTGTATAATCTGTTATGAAATAAAGTCAACAAACAATTAGTGCCATTGCAAGTTTCAATCTTATTTCTCTTTTCTTTGATTTGTATTTTCGAATACATAGCATACTGCATATTACATAAAACAATTGAAACATAGAAGTCTTGCAAGAACATAGATACAATTCAAAGCCACAGTAATAGAAGTTTTGTTTCGACATCAAAGCAAGTTGTATTGCAACATGACTAAAAACCCAACATGTCAAGTTCTTCACTTTATGCAACTCTCACCAGCACTTGCACATAATTGTTTGCAGTTTCCTTGTAACAAAAATGGCCACAGCTGCAGCAATTGCAGAAGGCTTGAAGTCCAAGAAGTCAATACTGCATTGATTTCCCAACAATAACCGCTTAAAACTCATTACTCCTCAAGAACAGAGATATCTACAAATGGACATGACATTAAAACAAAATTTTGAGGGGTACCCCTAATTGTGCCAACTATGAGATGTATTGATATTGAAATGGATGAATTTGGTGGATGTTTCCTAATAGTGAGTTTACTGAGGAAATAATCTATGAAGGAACAAGGAGTTAAAGCATGCATTTCTAACTCAATGTGCTTAACACTAGCAGATCCATTCTTTCAATGGTTTTAGGTTCAAATATAAACTTTGGTTCTCCAACCTATCCATTCACAATATCAATAGGAAAATTAGAGGAAAGGACAGAAAAAAAATGATACAATCATCATAAGAGACTACATGATTAGTTTTTCATTAATTAATTTTTTAATAGATGAGCCATCGTCCCCATTAAAGATTCTCTTTTGTAGTTAAGAGAACAACTATAATGACTTTTCAAATGTGTTTTGTTGGTATGGACAAACTGGTGAGGTAATAAAACTTGTACTTGCACCATTGGAACATGAAATACAAGCTTACAAATAGAAAGACACTAATAAATTACTTGAAACAAAACAATGAAGAGAACTTTTGAATATAAGTTTGTGATATCAATGATCTAGTATTGGGAATTCGGGCCAGCTCGAGCCTGACGGACTGACCCGATACGGGTTGTGGGCGTTTCTGGTTGGGCTACTTCAACCCAACTCCCTAGCGGGCTGCCATTTGCTCGATTAATAGGGCTGGCAGGCTGATTAACAATGGGGTTTTAAAAAACAAAAGATGCAGTGCAAATCGTAATCCGCCCAAATCAAGAAATTCAGTTAAGCTGCCCAATTTCATGTTGAGTACAGAAACAATTTGAAAGAATCCAAACAGAAATTTTGACTTCTCGAACAATTCGAAGAGCACAAAAGCAGCTTAATCCATCCAAAGACACCATCTTCTATTTTTGCAATAGCAGAGAATCCAAAGAGAAATTTTGACTTCTTGAACTAATTAGAAGAGCACAGAAATAGTACCATGCTGCCTCGCACAGCCACACGCCCGACGGACAAGGCCACAAGGCCAAATCAGAGAAGGGAAAGGGAAATCGGCAAATCACCGTCGCCAGTTGGGGGCTCACGATCAAATCCGGCAGTCTACCGCCACAGTTAATCTCGACTATGTTGAGAGCAGAGGAGACCAGAGGAAGCCGATGTGAAGATTTAGGGTTCGATTTTAGATGGCCGATGGGGCACCAGTGCACCACCACCACATCCCTTGCCGGAGAAGAGAAGAGCTGAAGAGGGAGAGAGATCGGTGAGCCACGAGCGTGTGCCGGTGTGTCGTGTGCGTGAGAGACTGAGAAGAGAGTTGATGAGAGAAGCTGAGAAGTGAGGCGGAGAAGTGAAGAGAGAAATTCCATTTTTTTTAAAAAAAATAAACGGGCTAGCCCGTTTAGCCCGAAAATAAATGGGCAACTACTTCCTCAGCCCGAACCCCTTTTTTAAAATGGGTTAACAAGCCCAACCGCCAACCTGACCCAAATTATCTCCCCATCATTTCTCCCCCCCTTTTTTGCCAAGTTTCCCCCTTTTTTTTCAATGGAGGAATTACAGATGTTATATGTTGGGTTAGGAGTCAGGACGAAATGAAAGACGGGCTTTGACCGGTGAGAATCGTCCTTTTTTCTAATTATTTAATTAATTAATGGCAAAGTTGTAAGATAGTCTCGCCGGAAAATCATTCCATCTCTCATCTCTATAGATATGCATATTAGATATTTACAAGGTATTAGTTAATTGGTTAAATAATGTTTTGTTATTATTCTAGATGACAAAAGAAACCACAAAGATTGGCCCAAAAAAAATAAAAAAAGAAACCGCAAAGTCACGGTTATACTCGTAATAAATAAAAAACACAAGTCCCTTGAAGGGAAGAAAACTCATCACACACCCTCTATTCCTCTTATAAGTAATAAGACCCAAATTTTTTTGTTGGCCAGGTAATGCTCCCTAAATTAAACTTACATAAATTTTCAGTTAATATACTCCTTATAAGTTTTAAATAACTTATTTGTAGTTATAAAAAATAGATAAAATTAGTTAAGGGTATTAATTATGTACTATTTTTTAACTATGCTATTACATGTAAAAAAGACAAGTGAGAGAGACAATAAATATAACAAATATAATCAACATGTAACGCTCAATAAATGTCTTGATAAACTTAAAATGAAGTTTATAGTTTAAGACGAACTTATTCTCATATTTAAAGTTTATATTTAGAGAGATGAGAGTAAAAAATCACTCTCATTTTTTCTATCAAAATAAAACTACCCTCATTTTTTATTAAATTTTTGCATCATAAAAAAAAAGTTAGACAAGGTGTTTAAAATGTCTGATCATTTTTTCAAAATTTATAATTTTCCCCACAAAATATGATTTCACATAGTATGGGGTTTTTATCAAAAGATAATTAAACACATATGATTAGAAATTGTATTATAAGAAACAAACATATATTTATTACAAATAACTAACTAAATCAATTTTTTTAATATTAACAAATCAGTTACTTATTTATTGTAAACAGTCTAGGTGCCCGTTTGGGTTAGCGGTAGAAGCTACTTTTATAACGTGATTTACGGTATACGAAATAAGTATGTGAGAGGAGTTTTGTTTCGACTTGTATGAACATGTTGTTAAAACTGGCTGACACCCAAGAGGGGGTGAATTGGGTGTAAGATAAAAATCTTAGGAACTTTGAAAATCTTTTTGCATCTTAGATGAAGCAATAAATATGAAAGTAATGAATCATAAATCAACAGTTAATATATGCTGGAAATATAAGAGTTTAAGGAAGAGAGTGTGCAAACTGTGATTTATCCTGATTCGGTCCAATCTGTGATGGCCTACTTCCAGTCCCTAGGCTCCTCCTGAGATTTTCAAATCCACTATCTTTTTGTTTAATCCAGGCACAAGAAAAGCCTTTACAATCCCCCTTACAGCAAGTCTTATGAGCAAAGCAATCCCGAAGATCTTTCCTTCCTGCTTACCCGTGCAAGTCTTACGAGCAGCAACGTTCTCTCCTGCTTACACCCCTGTAAGTCTTACGAGCAGCAACATTCTCTACTGCTTGCACCTTATAAGTCTTACAAGCAGAAAGTCTTACCGACAATTCTCTCTACACTTCCCCGTAAGGAAATCAACCCCCTCAAGGTCCCTGTACCTTGAGATCAATTCAGAAATATAGTTGAAAGTGTTTACAGACTCTCTCACAAAGTAGATATAATAAGCATTGAAGTACAATCCAAATAATCTCTCTCTCAAATATACATGATATAGAAAATAGATAAGAACAGAGAGAAGTTGGATTGGAGTAGATGATTCATGATCTTTTCATGTTTCTCGTTGGTGTTGTTCTTCGTTGAATGTTTCCATATTTATAGATGAGTTGTGATAGCCGTTGGAAGCATTTCAACATGTCCGTTAGAGTGACATAGTTTCGTTTGACTGTTCTTCGATTTTGAAAACTAGCCGTTGTCTCCGCTTCCGTAAAGTGAACTTTTGACTCTTTACATCGTATCCTCATTATATTCCTGGAGACATACATTAAACACTAATATAATGAAGTGTAAGAATGATTGGAAGCAAGAAGAGTGAGTTACATAATTAATCCTATGATTTTTGAAAGCTTCAGAATCTTGCTGTGTATTCTTGGGAAGCATTACTCGAGTAAGCCTGGGTCATTACTTGAGTGAACCATCGAGTAATCCCATTCAAAATTTGGTCAAGAGCATTTTCCTTCTTCATTACTCGAGTGATCCCTCGAGTGAGGTTTCAAATAATTTTGCATATTACTTGAGTAAGCCCTTCAAGTGAATTCTTGATTTTGATTCGAAACATGGAAAATTATATATCATCGGAAAGCCCTCATCATTTACATTCCAATGCAACAAGAATCACCTCCAAACTCATTTTTTATAGAAAGTTATAATCCAAAGAATATCTTCTGCATTTAGACAAAATCTGAAATCTCGAGCATCAACTTCTAGAAGGCATAGATCTTAGTATATAACTTGAAATGTGACAAATTATATATCTGTAGAAAGATCTTTGAGTCTACTTTGATATGGCACTAGTTTTGTCTCAATCCGATATGTACTTTGAGAGTTACGTCCAAAATACCGAACCTTGTTCTGGTAAAAGACGCTGATTCATGTATCAACTTCAACAGATCATATCGCTCTCATCTGAACTCCTTTTAATGTGATCTTAGTGTCCATAGTTTGTGTTGGGAGTCTAGTTTCATATGCAATTGGTTTCAGATCAATCCAACATGTGGTTAGAGAGATATGCCCAAAATACCAAACCTCTATCCTGGCGCACAAAAAACCGAGTGCCATTACTCGAGTGAGCCCTCGAGTAATCTCCAAGTAACTCTGTAGATTACTCGAGTAGCCACTCGAGTAATCACCTCCAAAATGAGGCAGTGCCATATTACTCGAGTAATTACTCGAGTAATCATCCCGGAGGTACCATAACTTCAGTATACATCATTTTAGCTTCGTATTAAACCATTCCAACTTCCGTTTGACCATAGAAACCTCCGATATCACTTCTAATAGCTTGGATCTTGATATTCTCATATGATCTACAAGTTCTTCTTTCTTCAATCTCTTTCTTCTTGTTTTGCCACTTGATGATCATTCTTCATAACCCAACTAGTTATCTTCTTGAATTGATTATCATTCTTCATAACCCAATTAGATGTCTTCTTGAATATCTTCAATCTTTGTTTGATATTCCCATTAGTTCTTGCAATGCCTTCTTTCTTCAATCCCTTGTCTCTTGATTTCCTTCTTGATGATCATTCTCCACATATGAGGCATTATAACATCAACCCACCATTGGGTTTATGACTAATCTACAAGATATACAACATTAAATATAGTAGTTAGTCAATGTAGAAGAGAAGGATATTATACAAAATTTTTGCTCATATTTGACATCTATATTTGACATAATCAAAACTATTCATATCTAACATTCTCCCTGTCACGCCCTTATCTCAATTTCACCTTTACCAGAGTATTCGCGGAAAACGGTATGCGGTTCTGTAGGCAACACAGGAATAGCATAACTATACTGATAATATGTGCATGATTACATAAATTCCCCCATAGGGGTTTGTACCTGATAATTACAATTAGTGTAGCTGCACAGGGCTACTTGGGTGTCTAAACTCACCCCAGTGAAACAGAGACATATTCCTGACTTTGTTCCACCACTGCAATCCCCTCGTGTAGTTCTCTTCTTTGCTCTCAACATATCTTTTGTCTTCTCCTGTCTAAATTGTTGGTAGGGGAGGGTGAGATTCGAGAGAATCTCAGTAGGAAACAGATACCATAATGCATGCATGATTGATGCTATGTGTATGACATGTTAGCTTTATCTAGATGTATGCTCCATAATGACATTTCTGCATGCTCAATGTTTCATACAACAAGACTATGGCCACAGTGAAAACAGAAACAGAGCTTCATTTATTCAAATATGCTCTACACAATCAAGTAAAGCAATCACATACATCATTACACAAGCAAAGATATCAAATACATGCAAGTAAGGTAAGTCCCCTACCTTAACCCGTTTCCGTCTCGAAATGCGTGCCACGATCTATGTGCAAACAGCTCGGGGCTCCATATTCGATCCTACAATGTCAAATGTACTATTTAGACACTTCCATAGTGTTTCTGGGGGTTATATGAGTCTATCTTGAAAAATTACTAAAATACCCCCGTGGACCCGACTCGGCCCCGCTGTACCCGGTCCGGCTGTACTTTTCCCGAAATTCTAACCTGGGCCATCCTGACATATTTTCGCCCAAGGAATCCATTTCCAAACTTGGAATTATCAAATTCAATGTAAAATTACGAAATTGCCCTTGGCAACCCTACTTTTAGGGTTTTAGGGGCGTTTCCGTAATTATGCTTTCTCGGCCTTTTTTGAAAAAGTGCCCAACTGTAACCCCACCTATTTTCGCCCACTGAATCTAATGGAATCATCAAATCATTGAAAATCCAACTCTAAGACCCATTTACAATGCTGGCCGAAATATATGGGTTTTCAGGGGAAAATCGGGGTTTTTCGGTTTTGGCTCCGTAAACACGTTCCTTCGTACTCCTAATCACTTTATTGACTATTCCATTAGGTTAAAATTACCATTTAGTATCAATTTGGGCAGCATAACAGCCCCCACAACTCGTTTTCCATTTTTACACACAAAGACAATCCGGCGAAATTTCACCGATTAAATTGTCTATAGCAGCCAGAATAGTCAATATGCAAGAGTTTGGAAGTTACCTCAAGCTCCCACTAGCTTTTCCTCTTCTTGGTTGAAACCCTAACCTTTGAAACACCAAAAGATGAGCTTCCAAACCTTGAATCATATAGAAGAATAGCTTAGGAACGGAGTTATACGCATTAGGAACCGATTTACCGAAGAAATCACTTACCTTTGTAAGTTTTTTCCTCTCCTTCTCTCTCTCTAAAATTTCACACTTCCTCTCTCTTAGGGTCTGTTATGGCGTCAGTTTCATCTGAATAAAGGAGGAAGATGGTGTTTTATTTTAATATCTTATATCATATTTCATTTATTTGATAATTTCCAAATTTTCGGATTTTACAAAATTCTGGCAGATTTCTGCCCAAACTTTGAAAAGTCATAACTAATTCTAGAAAACTTGAAATGAGGTGATTCCAAAGCCTATAGAACTCTTATTGAGTCTATTTTCAAGGAAAAATATATACTTTTACTTTATGGAATCACAAAATTCCCAGAATTTCATTCTTTGCATGTTGTTTCAGAAATTTCACAGTTTTTCTGTGCTGACTTCAAAAATTCATATCTTTTTGTGTATAGCTCTAATTGATTCATATGACCTATCAAATTAAAGCTTAGTATGTTTACTTTCATCCTGTAAAATTTCATAATTTTTACTTATCATTTAGTCTTCCAAAACCTTATGATAAGATCATTGCCTTATAGGCGATTTTATCGAAAACATAATTATATTATCCAAAATTCACCATTTTACTTTCTTAATACCCCAAAGATATTAGAATCATTAGGGAATATATTTGGGACATCTACTAAATCGGGGCTTAGTAGTCCACTCAATTTAGGCTTATTCCAAAGCTTCCAATCCCAAAATTCAGGATATTACATTTCTCCCCCCGTGCAATAAATTTTGTCCTCGAAATTTGAACGTCTACAACTTAGGGATTAATCCTATCTCATTCTATTATCACATGCAGGCTCAAAAGTCATGTAACACCGTAGTCATACTTCAATTACTAATCTCAGATAGCATTCAGCATTTATCATTTATTCTGTACACAGTATGTAGCGTGTAATCAAACACAGGTTCCCACAGCGCTTGGTTCCATAGGCCTTACAGCCTCCTTGGGACTTCACTCGAATTCACACAATCATTTTTTTTTGTAACGGCCCAATCCTCATCCCCTTAACGAGGCCTATTGGATGTCCCTCACCCCCTTACGAGGTCTGTTGGGCTAGTAAGCCGGCCATGGTTCACTTCGTTAGGTTCCTCCCATGGTAGAATGTCGCACCGTATGTGAGGCTAGTACTATTGGACACCAAAACGCTTGGTCACGCTCGTCTTACTGCCTCCGCTACAACTTGGTATGGTTTGAATGTTCTGTCAACCTCAAAAAATTACCTTGGACACACCAATCCAATGTCATCGTGCTAGGCATCAACCACAACACTAGACACACAAGTCTTACAGCCTAGGGATACCGCCCTATGCAACCTTGAACATCAGATCTTACCGCCTTGTATAAACTTGTACACTTTCTGTAATTTATGCTTACCTATTCAGTGTTTAGGATCAAATGACTAGTTGACCCTTATTGGCCGTACTGTGTGCACTATTCACTATGTGACCATCCACTGTTTGCACTATATCACAAGTGGATGATTCATTCTGTGAGGCTACATCTATGGAGATGTTCATGCCTATACTCAACCTTGTTACATCAAAACACATCCCAATCCATGCCTACTTGCATCTGTGTAGACCGTAAAGGTCGACTGTGGATCTGGGATTGTTATTACTGGTGCTGTTGAGAGGTATTCGCCACCATTCTACCCTACTACACTAGGGTTCATCCCAATTCCAGTTCACATGTGTCACCACAAACTACAAAGGTTGTGTGACTGTTGACCACGCAGGGTTTAATACTGTACACCACGAAGGATGTAATACTCTACACCACTCAAGGTGTAATACTGTACACCACGCAGGGTGTAATACAGTTCATCACATATATCGTAACACTGTTGAACATTAAGGCCATATTGTGTTTTGGGATGATCAACAATGGTGCGAACATCAACCCCTCCTATAAGTTTCAAAATTGCACCTAGATTCATCACACATTCGCTGCCCACTCTGAGGTCTATCTCCTCATATGAGCTTTAATATTGTCAAGATAATTTAATAAGAGTATCACAGGAACCTCCCATGACACCTGACGGCACTCACAATCTATATTCCTCTGTGCCCACTCTTTACCCGTTTGAACTTGAATCATTCTGATCCATATAAACTCTTATCTCAAGAAAACACATTCACTGTGGGATTCATTACAATGCACCATCGTTAAGGGCCAATGTTTTCGTAGCCCTACTCTACGATTCAACTTCATGGCAGCTGTACTCTAGGATTAGTCATCACGGTGGCTGCACTCGCGGGTTCATCATCACGGTAGCTGCACTCTAGGGTTCATCGTCACGGTGGCTGCACTCTAGGGTTCTATGCTCGGTGCTTCACACAGGCGCCCATACACCTGGTCAACCCCCTTCCGGTTAGAACTTTCCTTAGGTAGCCCTCTCCGATCAGATTTCACCGTAGGTAGCCCTCTCCGATCAAATTTCACCGTAGGTAGCCCTTTCCGATCAGAACTTTCAATCTTCGTGGTCGCAGTACAACTCCACAATTTTGCCATAAAGGCAACGTTTCTTGATTCAATACAAACATTCTTATCATCAACTCAAGATTATGGATGGAATAGTTCAATTTCCGAAGCTTCAGCTGATGAGATGCGTATGCCCTCACTCGGCTCAATTATCATCTCGATCTATGCCTGCTCGCATCTGGGAATTCAATTCCCTTCCCAATCCATGCCATCTGGCATCAGTGAAGACAACAAAGGTCCACTATGAATCTGGGATTATCAGTGTCGGTACTTTAATAAATTTTCATCATCAGCTCTCTGAAGCTCCTCTCACAATCATCATCCCATGCATAATGCTGAGTTCTGGTAAATTTCGATATAAACATCCCATCCCTTTTTTTTATTGTCACACCCGTAGCCTTTCTTAGCCTCGTACTCGAGTCCCTTAGGACGTGGCTAGCAGCCTCGTCGGGTAGGGTGCCTTTTTATTCACACCACATGGCCCTCCATAGTAACCCACAATCATCCATAGAAAATGTGATAGATAAATATGTCATGCACTATATAATATAAAATGAAAATCACATCAATCCGTGTGTGTACATAAAGTTCAGGGCCAAACACCCAGTTAAAACAATAATCCGTGTGTGTACACAAGGTTTAGAGCCAACCATCCAGTTGAAACCCTTACGTGTACCTCAGCCGAGTCACCGACTACCGCTAGGTAAATCGTGTATCATAGCTGGGTCCTTACTAGGCCGAATGGTACATATACACTTCCCATCGGACGGTACATATACACTTCCCGCACCACAGCTAGATAATATTCGTGTACCTCGGCTGGGCACCAACCACAACCAGGTAATGTTCGTGTACCTCAGCTAAGTCCCAGACTACAGCTAGGTAATGTGCCCTAGGCACCTGTTCATTCACAGAATATAGAACATACAACATATTAATCATCACATAGTGTACGAGAGATTATAGTTACTATATTGGCCTTTCCAGGATAACCTTCCTGATGATCGTTGATCATTGTTTGCTATTCTATTCTCTTGCCCTGTGTTTGCTATATTAGGCTAGGTCTAACTTCCTGACCTTGCCCAGCATCTAAACCTCTTAGTCTTACCACCTTTATGTTTCACTATATGAAGCAAGAAAGAGGTAAATTACGCATAAACACATGCGCTTATCTATCATTTCACAAAGTTTTGGGTTCATAGGTACCCAAAAAACAACATATCACATATGTTTACAGTAGTCAAGGAAAGCCTGCAACAACATACAACCTCTGAACTACTGTACAACATGTCTTACTCTTTTTTCATAATATGACATAACATGTGCAACAACTTCCCAGGGGGTCACCCATCATGGCATTTCCCTGGGTTGAGCACACTTAACTCTTTTGTACTAGTGCCCAAATGTAGATACCGGCTTCTACTGTTTCCATCCACGGGTACCCTGTGACTACCCTCATCTCAAAAGACATGCCGGCTATCTCCGGTCACCAAAATATTGAGTGTGGATCGCACATTAGCCTTGGCCGTACCTATATCCTTGGGTTCCGCAATATCCTTAGACCATTCTCGTCTAGTATTGCACCACTAGCGGCCCTTCAGTACTCGCCATTTCTCAAGGCAGATTTATAAATCGGAAAGATACCCTCCTTTGGTACTTTCTGTCCATGCATATTTCCTATCACTGTGTAATCAAGACCTTATCAGTATACCATCCTGTTGCCAGAACCACCGCACTTACTCTGAGCAGACAATTCTGTGGCCAGAATCCTTGCTCTGATACCAAAATGTCACGCCCTTATCTCAATTTCACCTTTACCAGAGTATTTGCGGAAAACGGTATGCGGTTCTGTAGGCAACACAGGAATAGCATAACTATACTGATAATATGTGCATGATTACATAAATTCCCCCATAGGGGTTTGTACCTGATAATTACAATTAGTGTAGCTGCACAGGGCTACTTGGGTGTCTAAACTCACCCCAGTGAAACAGAGACATATTCCTGACTTTGTTCCACCACTGCAATCCCCTCGTGTAGTTCTCTTCTTTGCTCTCAACATATCTTTTGTCTTCTCCTGTCTAAATTGTTGGTAGGGGAGGGTGAGATTCGAGAGAATCTCAGTAGGAAACAGATACCATAATGCATGCATGATTGATGCTATGTGTATGACATGTTAGCTTTATCTAGATGTATGCTCCATAATGACATTTCTGCATGCTCAATGTTTCATACAACAAGACTATGGCCACAGTGAAAACAGAAACAGAGCTTCATTTATTCAAATATGCTCTACAAAATCAAGTAAAGCAATCACATACATCATTACACAAGCAAAGATATCAAATACATGCAAGTAAGGTAAGTCCCCTACCTTAACCCGTTTCCGTCTCGAAATGCGTGCCACGATCTATGTGCAAACAGCTCGGGGCTCCATATTCGATCCTACAATGTCAAATGTACTATTTAGACACTTCCATAGTGTTTCTGGGGGTTATATGAGTCTATCTTGAAAAATTACTAAAATACCCCCGTGGACCCGACCCGGCCCGGCCCCGCTGTACCCGGTCCGGCTGTACTTTTCCCGAAATTCTAACCTGGGCCATCCTGACATATTTTCGCCCAAGGAATCCATTTCCAAACTTGGAATTATCAAATCATTGAAAATCCAACTCTAAGACCCATTTACAATGCTGGCCGAAATATATGGGTTTTCAGGGGAAAATCGGGGTTTTTCGGTTTTGGCTCCGTAAACACGTTCCTTCGTACTCCTAATCACTTTATTGACTATTCCATTAGGTTAAAATTACCATTTAGTATCAATTTGGGCAGCATAACAGCCCCCACAACTCGTTTTCCATTTTTACACACAAAGACAATCCGGCGAAATTTCACCGATTAAATTGTCTATAGCAGCCAGAATAGTCAATATGCAAGAGTTTGGAAGTTACCTCAAGCTCCCACTAGCTTTTCCTCTTCTTGGCTGAAACCCTAACCTTTGAAACACCAAAAGATGAGCTTCCAAACCTTGAATCATATAGAAGAATAGCTTAGGAACGGAGTTATACGCATTAGGAACCGATTTACCGAAGAAATCACTTACCTTTGTAAGTTTTTTCCTCTCCTTCTCTCTCTCTAAAATTTCACACTTCCTCTCTCTTAGGGTCTGTTATGGCGTCAATTTCATCTGAATAAAGGAGGAAGATGGTGTTTTATTTTAATATCTTATATCATATTTCATTTATTTGATAATTTCCAAATTTTCGGATTTTACAAAATTCTGGCAGATTTCTGCCCAAACTTTGAAAAATCATAACTAATTCTAGAAAACTTGAAATGAGGTGATTCCAAAGCCTATAGAACTCTTATTGAGTCTATTTTCAAGGAAAAATATATACTTTTACTTTATGGAATCACAAAATTCCCAGAATTTCATTCTTTGCATGTTGTTTCAGAAATTTCACAGTTTTTCTGTGCTGACTTCAAAAATTCATATCTTTTTGTGTATAGCTCTAATTGATTCATATGACCTATCAAATTAAAGCTTAGTATGTTTACTTTCATCCTGTAAAATTTCATAATTTTTACTTATCATTTAGTCTTCCAAAACCTTATGATAAGATCATTGCCTTATAGGCTATTTTATCGAAAACATAATTATATTATCCAAAATTCACCATTTTACTTTCTTAATACCCCAAAGATATTAGAATCATTAGGGAATATATTTGGGACATCTACTAAATCGGGGCTTAGTAGTCCACTCAATTTAGGCTTATTCCAAAGCTTCCAATCCCAAAATTCAGGATATTACACTCCCCCTTTTTGATGATGACAAATTATGTTACCTGTTGTCAAAATAGGCACAAGCAGTTGTGAAAGTTGTGACTGGGACTTGTGAAACTTATAAACTCCTCCAGGTACCAAAAGGAATTTGTGAAAATAACTGAATCAGTTGTCAAAATATACACAGGCTATCACGCCCTTATCTTATTTTCAACTATTTCAGAGTATTTACGAAAAACGATATGCAGTTTGGTGGACAACACAGAAATAACATAAATATATATATTGACAAAAAGTGTATGATTACAGCTATTCCCCGCAAGTACTGTATATAACAAGTACAAATTATGTAGCCGCACTGGGCTACTTGGGTGACTAACTCGTCCAAGTGAAATGGTGACATCTTCCCGTCTTCATTCCACCACTACAATTCCCACGTACAGTTTTCTTCTTTGTTTCAGCATACCTTCTATCTCTTCATGTCTAAATTATTGGTAGGGGAGGGTGAGATTCAAGAGAATCTTAGTAGGAAAACAGTACCAATATACATGCAAGATAAGTGCTTAATGCATGACATGCTTGCATTACATAACTCATGCTCATACAATGACATATCTGCATGCTCAATATTTTAAACAACATACTTATGGCCATAGTATAAATAGAAACAGAGGTTCAACATTCATATATGTTTCACATAATCAAGCAAAGCAAATATATGCATCAATACACCAACACAAATATCAAATACATGCTGGAGAGGTAAATTCCCTACCTTAAACCTTTTTCCACCTTGAAATATGTCCTCGTAAAGCGTGTCATAGCTCGGCTTTCCACTCAATCCTACAATTCCAAATGTACCATCTAGACACTTCTATAGTATTTTTGGGGGGTTATACGAGTCTATATTGAAAATAATCAAAATGCTCTTGGGACCCTGGCCCCACCGTACCCAGTCTGACCGTACTTTTTCAGAAATTTTGACCTGGACTATTCTGACTTATTTTTACCCAAGGAATCCATTTCTAGACTTGGAATTACCAAATTCACTGCCAAAAGATAAAATTGCCCTTAACAACCCCGCTTTAAGGGTTCCAGGGGTGTTTTCGTAATTATGCTTTTTCAGGCTTTTCTGAAAAAGTGACCAACTGTAACCCCACCTAATTTTTCCTCTTGTACTCAATAAAACCATCAAATCATTAAAAATCTAACTCCTTTCTCCTAATTCATCCTTGGCCGAAACTATGCTTAAGCAAAGGGAAAAATGAGTTTTTGATTTTTAACTTCTAATGCTTACTCCTTTCCACTTCTAATCCCTTATTATACCATTTAAACACATACTAATCATGATTTAAAAAAATTCGGGCAGCATAACCCCTTAGGGTTATCGCTTTCCAAATTTACAAACTCAACCAACAATCACCAAATCCAACCAAGAATATTAACAACAACAATAACATACTATCAAGGATTTGAGATTTGTGAAGTTACTTCTTGAGTTCTTATCCTTTCTCTCTCTAGGTGTCCCCTTCCTCTCTCCTTGAGCTTAATATTTGCTTGCTAAACCATGAGTTTCATGGAGAAGAAAGGATTAGAGAGGAAGCTTATGCAAGTTTAGGAACCAATTTTAAGAAACATCAAAGCTCACCTTAATTTTCTTCCTCCTCCTTCTCTCTAAAGCTCAAATTTCTTAAGCTTTTATTACTCTCTCTTTCCCTTTTCTCTATTGTTGCTAGGCATGAAGACGGAAATGAGAAAGATGAAGCTTGGGATTCATAAAATATCCCACCTTTTCCTCTAATTATCTTTATTCCAAAATCAAGATTTTATGGCACCTTTTTATACTTGACCCTATCTCTTTCAAACTTGTGTCATAGACCTCAATTAGAATGAAACTAATCTTCCTCCCCTTTTGTTAGCCCATAAAAACTTCTAGGGCCCTTCATGCATACAACTTTGGGCTTTAATTCCATTAGTTTAACTACATATACAAAGTAATCATATTTTAATTCAATTTCCACATGTGCTCTCTTTTCACAAATTCATATTTAATTGTTTAATAATTATTTTCGTCTCCTGTTTTCTTGTTCCATACTTTACACAATTGTCAACACATTTTATTTTCCAATTTTCAGAATAGTGCCAATTCTGACAGATTTTCTGCCCAAACTTTGAAAAATCTTAACTAAATTTGTAGACATCATTTTGAAGCGATTCCAAAGGATATAGAACTCTTATTGAGTCTAGTTTTAAGGAAAAATATAAACTCTTGCCAATTGGAAGCACATAATTCTCAGATTTTTAATCTTTAGAAGCTGTTCCAGAAATTAATCAATTTTGATGGGCAAATTTAAAAAATTCATAACTTTTTGTATATAGCTCTAATTGAGTCATATGACCTATCAAATTAAAGCTCAGGATTTGTAATTCCATCCTGTAAAATTTCATAATTTTTGCTCATCATTTGTTCATCTAAAATCAGTTGACAAACTCACTGCCTTGTAGAAAATTTCACTAGAAGTATAATCACTTTTTTCAAAATTCACCATTTTATTTTCTTTACCCCAAAGATATAAGAAACATTAGGGAATAGATTTAGGGCATCTGCTAAACTGGGGCTTAGCAGTCCGCTTAATTTAGACTTATTCACAAACCTCCAATCCCAAAATTCGGGGTATTACACATGCAGTTGTTAAAATGCTCATACGTAGTTGTGACACTTGGGACTTTCACTTGTGAAACTTCTAAAGTCCTCCAGGTACGTAAATTAACTTGTCAAAATAACTCATGAACTTATAAAAATATGCACAAGCAGTTGTTAGAATGCTGATACACAGTTGTAAGAGTTGAGACTTGTGAAACTCAGAAACTCCTCCAGGTACTAAAAGGAACTTGTCAAAATAACTGAATCAGTTATCAAAATATGCACAGGTAGTTGTTAAAATGCTCATACACAATTGGAATAGTTGGGACTTATGAAACTTCTAAAGTCCTCCATGTACATAAATTAACTTGTCAAAATAACTCATAAACTTGTAAAAATATGTACAGGCAGTTGTTAGCTCATATGTTGTGCCTTTCCTCTTTTATTCAATGGGAGCAATTTAGTCATTTTACATTCTCAATTAATCACAATACAGTTCCTAGAAACTTTTTTTATTTGGGAATTTGGTTTGGGACTTTTTTATAATCCATCCAGTCCTAATTATAGGACAACATTTGGGAGTTGATCTTGATCCTAATTATAGGACAAAGTTTTAATTTTTGTCAATTTATTCCCAAACTACCCTCTATTGATACTTTCTTAGTAATAATTAAACACAATAATTAATTTAATAACACGCTTATTTTCTATCAAGTGAGAGATTCTACTTTCTTTTTTATTTTTAAATGAGATAATTTTAAGATTTCTTTAAAAATATATTCCTGTAACTATCTGTCCAAAGTGATTGATTTTTTCCCTAAAAATAACCTAATAAAATATTAATTTCATTATCTTTTTCCCTTGCCTAAAAAAACCTTGCATTTGTATTATGCCCAATTAAACAGACGTCCTCTTGGTAGAAAAATTTGAGAGGCAAGAGAGGTACGATGAAAAACAGAGGTACAACGTAACTGATATCATTTTAAATTTCAGATAAGGGCATTTTAGGACATTAAATATGATTATCTAATTTAACTATTATCTTTAATTTCTTCAAAATTAATTAACTATGTCCTATAATTAGGATCGGAGGGAGTAGTTTTTTTGGGTCCTTGGACCTATCAGCGGCTTTCCCTACAAGTTTTCTCCTATTTTATTTTTTGTTATTATCAGTTTTCTCCTATTTTAAACACTTGTAACCTAATAGTCATTCACAATTAATATTACTTGATAGAGATACTTGATAGAGACAAGATTTTCTTTTTCTGTTTTTTTCTTTTTTTTTTCCACAAGACAAGATTTTTTTTGAGAAAAAGATAATTAAATACCACTTGAATTTTAAAATCTTAAATCAGTGATTTCTCAAAAACTTGAGTTATCAATCTCATTACTCTTTTTGTCAATCCCATTACTCTTATTGTCCATAAAACCAATTTAGAATTTTGAAGTGCAAGTGATATTTAAGTGTCTTTTTCCCATTTTCCCCCTTTTTTTTCTTTTTAACTAAAAAGGAAAAGAATGTCTCCACTTAATTTTCTATTTCTTTTTTTTTTCTTTTTTCTTTTTGGATACCAGATGCACGTCCAAATATTTCAGGGTGTTAGCTTCGCCTTAATCATTTTGGCTATAAATGGGCGCAATGATTTTCTTCTCTATATACTAAATATTCCTACTAATTTCAAGTTATATCTCAATCCATCAGGCCAAAAAAAATGAGCATATGGCAATCCTTTTTATAAGGTTAAGGTTTGATAATCAAACAAGTAATTATAGCTATATGAACACTTCAACAACTCATTTGCTTTTATTCTATAAAATAGAGTATACTCGTTAGACATCGAAATATAACATCTAGGGCATGTTTGAGAAAGCATTTCAGAAGTATGTTCACGTAAGTCGAAACAAAACTCCTCTCACATATTTATCTTGTATACCGTAAATCACGTTATAAAAGTAGCTTCTATCACTAACCCAAATGGGCACCTAGACTGTTTACAAGAACTAAGTAACTGATTTGTTAATATTAAAAAATTGATTTAGTCAGTTATTTGTAATAAATATATGTTTGTTTCTTATAATACAATTTCTAATCCTATGTATTTAATTATCTTTTGATAAAAAAAACCCATACTGTGTGAAATCATATTTTGTGCGGAAAATTATAAATTTAAAAGACAAAATGATTAGAGATTTTAAACACCTTGTCTAAATTTTTTTTTATGATGCAATAATTTAATAAAAAAATGAGTGTAGTTTTATTTTGATAGAAAAAATGAGAGTGATTTTGTACTCTCTTCTCTCTAAATATAAACTTTAAATTTGAGAATAAGTCCGTCTCAAACTATAAACTTCATTTTAAGTTTATCAAAATATTTATTGAGCGTTACCTATTGATTATATTTGTTATATTTATTATCTTTCTCACTTGTCTTTTTTACATGTAATAGCATAGTTAAAAAAAATAGTACATAATTAATACCCTTAACTAATTTTATCTATTTTTTATAACTACAAATAAGTTATTTGAAACTTATAAGGAGAGTATATTAACTGAAAATTTATGTAAGTTTAATTTAGGGCGCATTACTTGGCCAACAAAAAAATTTGGGGCTTATTACTTCTAAGAGGAATAGAGCGTGTGTGATGAGTTTTCTCCCCTTCAAGGGACTTGTGTTTTTTATTTATTACGAGTATAACCGTGACTTTGCGGTTTCTTTTTTATTATTTTTCTTTTTTGGGCCAATCTTTGCTGTTTCTTTTGTCATCTAGAAAAATAACAAGACATTATTTAACCAATTAACTAATGCCTTGTAAATATCTAATAAGCATAACTACAGAGATGAGAGATGGAATGATTTTCTGGCGAGACTATCTTACAACTTTGCCATTAATTAATTAAATAATTAGAAAAAAGGACGATTCTCACCAGTCAAAGCCCGTCTTTCATTTCGTCCTAACTCCTAACCCAACATACAACATCTGAAATTCCTCCATAAAAAAAAAAAAAGGGAAAACTTGGCACAAAAAAAGGGAGGAGGAATGATGGGGAGATAATTTGGGTCGGGTTGATGAGTTGGGCCCGTTAACCCCTTTTAAAAAAGGGGTTCGAGTTGAGGAAGTAACGGCCCGTTTATTTTTTAAAAAAGAATCGAATTTCTCTCTTCACTTCTCCGTCTCACTTCTCAGCTTCTCTCATCCACTCTCTCTTTCCAGTCTCTCACGCACACGGCAGACCGGCACATGCTCGCGGCTCACCGATCTCTCTCCCTCTTCGGCTCTTCTCCTCTCCAGCGAGTGGCGTGGTGGTGGTGCACTGGTGCCCCATCAGCCATCTGAAATCGAACCATAAATCTTCTCATCGGCTTCCTCTTGTCTCCTCTGCCCTCAACATAGTCGAGGTTAACTGTGGCGGTGGATTGCCGGATTTGATCGTGAGCCCCCGAATGGCGACGGCGATTTTCCGATTTCCCTTTCCCCTCTCCGATTTGGCCTTGTGTCCTTGTTCGTCGGGCGTGCAGCTGTGCGAGGTAGCATGGTACTATTTCCGTGCTCTTATAATTAGTTCAAGAGGTCAAAATTTCTCTTTGGATTCTCTGCTATTGCAAAAATAGAGGATGGTGTCTTTGGATTAAGCTGGTTTTGCGCTCTTCGAATTGTTCAAGAAGTCAAAATTTTTGTTTGGATTCTTTCAAATTGTTTCTGTACCCAACATGAAATTGGGCAGCTTAACTGAATTTCTTGATTTGGGCAGCTTACGTTTTGCACTGCATCTTTTTTTTTTTTTTTAAATCCCATTATTGTTAATCAGCCCGCCAGCCCTATTAATCGGGCAAATGGCAGCCCGCTAGGTAGTCGGGTTGAAGTAGCCCAACCCGAAAAGCCCACAACATTTATCGGGCCAGCCCATTGGGCTCAGGCTGGCCCGAATTCCCAGTACTAAATTATGATCATTGATATCACAAACTTATATTCAAAAGTTCTCTTCATTGTTTTGTTTCAAGTAATTTATTAGTGTCTTTCTATTTGTAAGCTTGTATTTCATGTTCCAATGGTGCAAGTACAAGTTTTATTACCTCACCAGTTTGTCCATACCAACAAGACACATTTGAAAAGTCATTATAGTTGTTCTCTTAACTACAAAAGAGAATCTTTAATGGGGACGATGGCTCAACTATTAAAAAATTAATTAATAATTAATGAATGAAAAACTAATCATGTAGTCTCTTATGATGATTTTATCATTTTTTTTCTATGTCCTTTCCTCTAATTTTCCTATTTATATTGTGAATGGATAGGTTGGAGAACCAAAGTTTATATTTGAAGCTAAAACCATTGAAAGAATGGAGCTGCTAGTGTTAAGCACATTGAGATAGAAATGCATGCTTTAACTCCTTGTTCCTTCATAGACTATTTCCTCAGTAAACTCACTATTGGGAAACATCCACCAAATCCATCCATTTCAATATCAATACATCTCATAGTTGGCACAATTAGGGGTACCCCTCAAAATTTTGTTTTAATGTCTTGTCCATTTGTAGATATCTCTGTTCTTGAGGAGTAATGAGTTTTAAGCAGTTATTGTTGGGAAATCAATGCAGTATGGACTTCTTGGGCTTCATGCCTTCTGCAATTGCTGCAGCTGTGGCCATTTCTGTTACAAGGGAACTGCAAACAATTATTTGCAAGTGCTGGTGAGAGTTGCATAAAGTGAAGAACTTGACATGTTGGGTTTTTAGTCAAGTTGCAATACAACTTGCTTTGATGTCGGAACAAAACTTCCATGACTGTGGCTTTACATTGTATCTATGTTCTGGCAAGACTTATATGTTTCAATTGTTTTATGTAATATGCAGTATGCTATGTATTTGAAAATACAAATAAGAGAAAAGAGAAATAAGATTGAAACTTGCAATGTCACTAATTGTTTGTTGACTTTGTTTCATAGCAGATTATACAAATCATGACCAATCTTGACCAAAAAATAGAGTTAACTCAAACTACATCAATTGACAACACAAGAGAAGCCAGAAGAACAAAAGGAAGACTTCATATACAAAATAAGCATGCTTGACCAAAATAGAGAGCAGACCAAAAGAAGTACAAAATGAGCCTGCTTGAGCAAAATAGAGAGAAGCCTAAAGGAAGTTATAAGCTGTACAAAAGAGCTGGACAAAATAAGGTGGAATGGAGACTTCATGCAGGAGTAATTTACTATATATTTTTGAGGGAGTAATTTAACATCACGTTCATTTAATACCCTCAATGTATGACAACATAATATGCCAACTCATTCAAACTTTTTGCAACTACAAGTTATTGTCTTCGTTGAAGGATCAAATGTCAATCTATGCTCTCATTTGCTTCCATCCATGGTGATCACATGATCAAACATGGTGCCACCATCATCCACATCCATAATGATCTTTCTTTTTTTCCTCTCTTTTATACATGTAGCATCGCGTAGATCACATTGTTCTTGGAACAAGTTGAAAATAGGTTGAGCATATACATCAGAAAGCTTACGAAGCATATTTAAACTCTGCAATATCAACCTTGGCAACTTGTTAAGTGCCTCAAAATCACTTTTCGATTCGTTATAACACTTATCCTCTAGAACTTGTTCAAATTGTTGGATGAATTGATTGATATTCAATGTAGCGATGCAAACAACAAAACCCTTTAGGAGGTTGAAGAGGATGATTATGATTCAGGAAAAATTTGCTTATTTTGTACTTTTCATTTTTTCGTATAAATCTTATTATTACTTTGCAGCCTGTTCTTGTCTCTTTTGTAGCCTTTCTTTTTTTCTTATTGTTTGTTTCCTTCTCTTCCTTCTTTTTCCTCTCCCCTTCCCTACAACAAACAAATAGACAATAGTGAGGTTTCCTACTTTTGTCATGTTTAGAGCTATTTTTGTCATAGTTAAAGCTCTGTTTTCGAACACCAAAACCAATTGTTGCGCCATATTCCTCCAAAAATTCCCGTACTTCTTCTAGTGTGTTAAATTCATGATCAATTGTAGGAGTCAAATTCTTATGCATCTGCAAAATTGAAAAATGTGTGCCCAATATAAATATAAACTCACATAAAAAATATAAAAATTATGATCTCAAAAGCAATAGATATATATACAAATAGAAATATATAAATATATTAAGAACATAAACCATATGAACAGGACATCAAAACAGAAATATAGAAATATATTAACAACATAGGAAAATACAAAAAATAGAAACATAAAAACATATTAACAACAGGGCATACTAATAGAAATATATCAACATATAAATATATTAACAATATACACACGGGCAAAAATGAGCAAACTAACCGAATGTATTCATAAAACAAAACTCATATCAAATAAAAAACTTCCCACTGCAAAGCAACGCATAAAGGTCATACAAACTAAACTAATAAAAAAATTATATCTACAATAAAAATATATACATACACTCACCGAAGAAAAATATCCATTATCATCAAGTTTTAAGATTATCAAGATACATTATAAAAAAAACATAAATGTAAAAACTAAATAAAAAATATCAATAAATATGTGGGTATTTGATAAAAGATTATTTTTTTATTTATCAATCTTTGATATCCCGTACTCTCCCTTATTCCTCTTCCCTAAAAGCTTATACACCTCCTTATATTTCCTCTTCTCTAAATTCCCATTGTCTTAGATGATCCATCAGATTTTCCCGGCTTCAGGAAGAAGAAAGGGATGTTGGCGCCTAAAAGCTACAGACGTGTTTTGGTTCTTTCGTCTGGAAAATAAAATAAAAATCTGACATTAAACGTATGGCTAAGACTGATTCATAAATTCAACGGATCGGATTAAGCATAAAAAACGACGTCGTTTCAATTAGCTGCTACTCATCACCGTCCATACAATTAAAACAAACAAACGGCCGAGATATTATTTACCTCACAAACCGGCGTCGTTTCAAGTAAAGCACCGCTGCTTACACAGTTGGATACCGGAGGTGAGCAAATTCGAGACGAGTCCGACGGCACATTCTCGGCCGTTTCTTTGACGGGATCTGACGGCAGATCAAGAACAGGAGCAGGCGGGGAAGGTGCAGATATCTGCTCCAGCAACTCCTTCATGTAAGAGGCCAAATCCGGACTCGAAACAGACGGATAGTTATAGTTTTCGTCTTCGAGGAAGTTCATAACCCACTGTTTCTTGTCATCTTGAACGCAAGCACTCCTGTGAGTCCGGTCTTCCATATGGAGAAGAGTAACAAAAATATCAGAGAGAGAAAGAACAGAGAGAAGGTTTTGATTTAATTTTTGCTTTATTGCTTTGGCCGAAACAAAAGGGCTTCACACTTCAGACGGTGTGTGGTGGCGAGATGTGGGGAAAGACATTGGAGGGTGTCCGTAATATACTATATGGATCTGGCTTCCGTCCGCTGCTCCTCCCGTCCGCTGCCGGTGCTTTCCTTAAAAGTTGAAAGTTTTGGGTGTAAAATGTGGTGGGGTTGAATTTTTCTTTAAAAAATATGATATTTAGTATTTTGAAGTAATTTTTTTGGATATATCTATTATCTTAAAATTATTTTTAAATAATATATAGTATGATAAAATATTTTTTAATGTTTTTAACTTTTTAAAATATTTTTTCAGTTGTATCCAATCTGTTAGCAGATTGATTGTAATTTTATACTCAATGTATTTTTTAAATTCTAAAAATTACTTTAAAATATTTGTTTGTACTTTAAACTCTTTAAAATATTTTTTTAGTTGTACCCCGTGTCTTAAGACATTGACTACAATTTTACAGTTAATGTATTTTTCTTAGTAGTAATGAGCACACAAAACTTAAGACACTGATTTATTGATTTTCACCTACTCTAAAATATTTTTCTAGTTGCACATAATATTTTAAAGTCATTTTTGAAGCTGAAAAAAATATATTAATGGTAAAATTACAATCAGTCTGCTAACAGATTGAATACAACAGAAAAAATATTTTAAGGAATTAAAAGTATTAAAAATTATTAGAATACTACATACTAGTTAAAAAATATTTTAAGATATTAGATACATCCTAATAAATTACTTTAAAATATTAAATACCATTTTTTTTTTAAAAAAATTCAACACCCATAATTGTTTACACCCAAGACAATATGAAAACAGTGTAGTTTTAGGAAAAGCACTGGCAGAGCAGCGGACAGGAGCGAGATCCGTGGCGGAATGGCTCCTGTGGAAAAAGTGGGTGATTAAAAATCTTTTAATTATCGAATTACATTTTCTTTTATTTTTTTAATTAAAAAGAAAGCGATAGGACACTGGGAACAACAAGCAGGGTAGGACTTCTCTCCCCTGCGTCTTCCATCCGCTGCGATCCGCTGCCTTGTTTTTTTTTTTTTTTTTCCTTTTCTCAACTCTCCATCCTCCAATTGTTTCCAGCCACGCCAACCCCCCTACACGCTTAAACGGTTTATGGCTTTATGCAACAAGGACTTGAAACAATTTTTTTTTTTTTTAAAGAAAGGTCTTGAAGCACAAATTTTTTTTTTTTCAAAAGAAAGGTATAGTTGCACTGCACAAAAACAATTTTTTTCCTATTATTTTGAAATAATTGATTTTAGAAAAAAATTCAGTAAAAGTCCCAATTAAAAATTATTTTGATTATGGGTACCTAAACTAAAGTATTAGTACCGTATGCGTGAGAAAATTTCCGGTGCATATAAAAATTGATTAGTTCCTTCTTATTAATAAAATTTATTTTAAATGCAAGGAGTCAATTATAAATAAAATTGTTATAAATATAATATTTGTGTGGATTTCTATATATCTCCATTATCTCTAATATCTCACAATTATCTCTTATTATCCAGGTAATTAAACTTGAACTGAACTGGTCAGTTTCCAGGCGAACTGGTTGGTAAACCAGTCCAGTCCAGGCATCTACCCAGTTCAACTCTTTTTCAAAAAAAAAAAAAAATTCTAGTTTCTTTAGAATTTTATATTAATAACCCTGAAACCTTCACTTTCTCACCGGTTTGACTCCGGTATGACGCACTCACACTTGTTCTAGTAACCTAATAGGTCCAGTGGCCAGTCCATGTTTAATAACCTTACTTATTATCATCATGTCTATAGATTTTGATTCTAACATATTATGAGCATTAGAACTAATACTTTTAATTGAGGAATAAAACTGATAAGGATTAGTAAATTAAGTTTTTGAAAAACAATTAAATAAAGAAAAAATTGGAAAAAGGTATCCCCTGAAAGTTTTATTAGTAAGAAAGAATTGAAAATTTTCTTTACATACAAAGTACTAATACTTTGATTTAAGTCCTCGTCACCAAAAATATTTTTAACTGAGAATCTTACCTACTTTTTCCTAAAATCAATTATCTCAAAATAATAGGAAAAATTTTTTTGTACAGTGCAACTTGACCTTTCTTTAAAAAACAAGTTGTGTTTCAGGTCCTTGTTGCATAGATCGTTTAAGTGTGTGAGGAGTGAGGGGGAGGAGGGGCAACGTGGCTTGAAGCAATTGGACTGTGGGGTTGACAAAAAAAAAAATTGGAGGGTGGATGGTCGAGAAAAGGAAAAAGAGAGAGAGAGAGGGGGGGGGGGGCAGCGGATGGCAGTCGCAGAGATCTAGCTCCCGTCCGCTGCTAGTGCTTTTCCTGAAACGACACTGTTTTGGTGTAGTTTTGGTGTAAAAAATGATGGGTGTTGAATTTTTTTTTATTTTAAAAATAGTATTTAGTATTTTGAAGTATTTTTTTGGATGTATTTAATATCTTAAAATATTTTTTAAGTAGTATGTAGTATCATAAAATAATTTTTAATATTTTTAACCCCTTAAAATATTTTTTCTGTTGTATTCTGTCTGTTAGCAGACTGATTGTAATTTTACTCTTAATGTATATTTTTAGCTCTAAAAATTACATTAAAATATTATGTGCAACTGGAAAAATATTTTAGAGTAAGTGAAAATCAATAAATTAGTGTCTTAAGTTTTGAGTGCTCGTTACTACTAAGAAAAATATATTCACTGTAAAATTGTAGTCAACCTCCTAAGACACTAGGTACAACTGAAAAAATATTTTAAAGGGTTTAAAACATAAAAAAATATTTTAAAGTAATTTTTGGAGCTTAAAAAATACATTGAGGGTAAAATTGCAATCAATCTGCTAATAGATTGAATACAACTAAAAAAATATTTTAAAGAGTTAAAAACATTAAAAATTATTTTAGGATACTATATACTACTTAAAAATAATTTTAAGATAATAGATACATCCAAAAAAATACTTCAAAATACTAAACACTATTTTTTTTAAAAAAATTCAACCCCCACCATTTTTACACCCAAAACTACACCAAAATGATGTAGTTTCAGGAAAAGCACTGGCAGCCGACGGGAGGAGCAGCGGACGGAAGCCAGATCCTTCCGCCACTCCATCATTCAATGACTCCAACCAAATTTCCCAAAAAAATTTTTTGGCCGAGAACCAAATTTCCCAAAATACCCTCGCCCTAAGCCCATATTTAATTTCCTACCAACCCGTACCCTAGACGAGCCGAGCCTGAAAAAAAGTATAAATAAAGGATTAAAAAAATAAAGAAAAAAAGGCCTTGAGCCCTTGACTAGTATATATTTAGATAAACCCTAAATCATAGTTTTTAAAAAAAAAATTTTAAATTGAGAGAAAATTTTTTTTACACACTTAAAAAAGTATTAACTGCACAGCTCTGTGACCGTTAGAAGAGATCTGGGGTCGCTGATCTTCGGTGGTGCTGGGCTCCTGGGAGTCGCCGTGAAGGCGAGGCCTTCGGTGGTGCTGGGCCTCAGGGAGTCGCCGTGTAGGCGAGGGTCGACCGTTGGGGAGATCTGTGTTTTCTGGGAATCGCCGTTTTCCGCGTGTTAGGAGGCGCAGTGAATCTCGTCGTGGTTCCTGTTCTGCTTCTCCGACGAGCTCCTGCCGGTCTGATCTGCTCTGGTTTCCTGTTTCTGCTTCTCCGACGAGCTCCTGCCGGTCCGTTTCTGTTCTGGTTCAGGTAACCGTTTTTTCTCAAATCTGCTCTGGTTCTGGTGATCAATTCAGCTATTCTGTTGTGCTTATTTACTTTGGCGTAACTAGAAAGAAGAGAAGAGATTTGAGTTGAGTGAGTGTTGTGTTTCTGTCGATTTGTGTTGAGCTGTTCTGCTGGAAGGAATGGAGAATAATAGTGAGAAAGAAGGTGGGAACACTGACCAATCGATCAGTCATGGCTCTGTCCCGGATGATCCCATGGAGGCTACAAAAGAAGATGATGATATCAAAGGAAGGCATATCAAAAGAATGGCTGATCAAGAACAAGAGATTGAGAAGGCAAACAAAGTAGAGGAATGTTGAAGGAATGTGGAAATAGAGATGGAAGTAGTGGATAGAAATGGTACTCCAGCCAGAAAAACCAATTTTCATAAGAATGAAAACAAGACTACTAAAAGCATGATCTCTTACAAAGCAAAATTGCTAGGTGAAGAAGAGAAGGAACTTGATAGGAGTTTTGAGGAGCAATTGGAGGAATGGCTTAAAGAGGAAAGTGAAAATGTTAAGGCATTGACAGAGGAGCAAAAGAAAGCATTAACCTCAGTTCCCTGCCTCAACATCCCAGAAGATAGGTTCAAGGAATTATGCAAGCCCTGGAAGAATGCATTGATTCTGACGGTATTAGGAAGGAAAGTTAATCTGATTGTTATGAAAGACCGAATCAAGTGGATGCTAAGATCAGAGAATTTCGACCTTGTTGATTTACCAAATAATTATTTTGTCTTCAAAACACCAGATATTTCTTTTTCACTCCTCTTTGAGGGTCCTTGGTTGGTTCAGGGGCATTATCTCGCTGTGCAGAGTTGGAGCCCGAATTTCAACCCATACTGCAATAATGAAAAAAAGGTTGCAATCTGGGTGAGAATTCCTACTCTTCCACTACATATTTACTCGGAGGACTGTATGCTTGCTATTGGAAATTTAGTTGGTAAAGCTCTCAAAGTGGATCTAAACACTCTAGCTCACAAGGGCACGGATCAGTTTGTGGTTGAAAGAGGGAAATTCGCCAGAGTCAGTGTTGAGGTGGACCTAAATAAACCACTTCAGTCTAAATTTTCTTTCAGAAATCGAATTTATACCATTGAATATGAGGGTCTTGAAACTATATGTTTCAAATGTGGCATATATGGGCATATACAGGAAAATTGCCCTCATAAACAGACTGATCCGATGACAACACCGGTGGCAACGTCATCGGAAACTACAACACAGGCAATCGGTAATGGGATCGGAGGAAGCATAGCACCCTTGATGTCTGTACCTGGTGTGGCAGTTGAGGAGGAGTACGGGGAGTGGATGAAAGTCAAGTCAAGGACAAGGCATCGGCTTCAACGTGCTGATTTGGACAGAAAGTTGAAATCACAAATGACACCCAACGTTCGAATGAATGGACGGCTTGAGGAGAGAAGTGTGAGCTCGAGGTTTTAGGTCCTGCAACGGTCTGATCTTGAGCCGCCGGCAAAGGAGGAAGATGGCCAGAGCAAGAAGAAAAGCATGGAAAAACAATGGAAGAAGAAGGAAAAGGTGGAAGGTTCCTTGGAAAGGAATGAGGTGATGAAGAAAATGAGGGAGCCGAATGCTCAAGCTTCAGATAAGGCAGGCCCTAGTGGAACAAAAAATGAGGAAAAGCAGTGGATAGGAGGGCTATTGAGTGGGAAAAGTCAACACCATGAGGAAGTAACGCAGCAGCAATCGGTCTTGATGAATGGGCCGAGTAAGCAAGTACTAAAGGAAGCAACTCTTAATGGGCTGGAAAAGGAAGAAACTCTTAATGGGCCGAGTAAAACCATGGGAAATAAGAAGAAGAAAAAAGCTGCTACAAAAATTAATACCCCTTTGTTCAAGAAGAAGCAATCAGGAAGGGCCCATCATTTGGTTTTTGGATCAGCAACACTCTCTGGGCCTATTGATATAAACAATGTCTCTAATCTTCTTGAGCAACAAAGAGCAAGTATAAGTGAGGCTCCTCCAAATAATGTTACAGATACACAAATGATCCTGGATCCCACTGACCAGATGGACCAACAGAATTTACAAGTAGCTCATCCGCATGTTTCAGCAGTGATCCATAATAATTATGCTCAGCAAGGAGGTTCTATAATTATGGAAAATTAGAATTATGTTGCGGAGCATCAAAAGGACTTGCACAACGTGTTGGTTGACTCAAAGGAGGCTGGGGATGTGATTACCCATGAAGAGAAGGCAATCGTGAGGCTATTGGACTCAGGACAGTAGCTTGATTCACAGGTTCTTTCTATCCTTTCTTTATTATTTGTTTTTATGGATATTATTTCTTGGAATTGTAGAGGCGCTGCCTCAAAAATTTTTCCAGGTAGAATCAGGGACTTACTCAAAGGTAGAAAGATTGATATTCTTATTCTCTGTGAAACTCGTGTTAGTGGTAGTAAAGCTGATATAATTATCAGGCGTCTGGGTTTTAGTGCTTGGCTTAGACTTGAGGCTACTGGTTTTGCTGGCGGAATTTGGATCCTGTGGAATGAGGAGGATTTGAACCTCCAATATATTTCTTCCTCCACTCAGGTTATTCATGTTAGAGCTACAACTAAGAACAATTCTGTGACCTTTTTACTATCATGTGTGTATGCGGAACCCAATTGCATGTTGTGTCAAAACCTTTGGGCTGACATTATAAATTTTAGTGGATCGGTTCATGAGCCTTGGCTGATCCTGGGTGATTTTAATGCTTACTTGTCTACTGAAGATAAAAAAGGGGGCTCATCTCTAAATCTGCGCTCTATGCGCCATTTCAAAGATTGCATTATGACGGCTGATTTGATTGAAACTGATTTTGTTGGAGAGCGGTTCACATGGGAGCGTGACCTCCTGAAGGAACGTTTAGATTGGGCTTTCATAAACTCTGATTGGAACCAGGCTTACCCTCTCACCAAAACCCATCATTTGAATAAATTTGGTTCTGATCATAGGCCGATCCTTCTTCGCTGTAATCCTGAAATATCTCATCAAAGAAGGAAAATGCCCTTTCGCTGCCAAGCGGCTTGGTTTTTGGAAGATGGTTTTGCAGATGTGGTCAAAAATTCTTGGAGCTTGGATCAGTGGTCTGATAAAGTGAGTAATTTTGCTAGCTCGGCTGAGGAATGGAACCGGAACAAAGTGGGCAACCTAAATGAGAAAAAGAAAAAGATTCTCAGAAGGATTGAAGGGGTAGAGAGAGCTAGGGGTCGACGTGATAATCAGTATCTTGTCCAAACTGAAACAGAACTTTGGAAAGACTATAACAAGATACTTGCTCAAGAAGAATTGATGTGGTACCAGAAATCCCGTTGCCAGTGGCTTAAATGGGGGGATAAAAATAGTAAATATTTTCATTCTGCTGCTCAAATTAGAAAAAAGAGGAATCGTATTGAAGGTTTGAAAAAGGATGATGGAAGCTGGACTTTTGATCAATGCGAATTGAAAAGCTTGGCCATCAATTATTTTATGAATCTCTTTAGCACTTCGGGGAGGGGTGTTTTCCATCTCAATACAAACTCTTGTTTCCCTAGTTTGAGTTTGGGGGAGCTTGTTAAACTTCACGCTACGATCACAAATGAGGAAATTAAAAAAGCTACCTTCGATTTGGGCCCTTTTAAAGCCCCAGGACCTGATGGAATTCAAGTTGTTCTGTATCAAGAGTATTGGCCCTTAGTTGGTGACTCTATTGTTTCTTTGGTGAGGAATTTTTTTGATGATCCTTCGTCAGTCAAACGAATAAACAACACTAATATTGTTCTCATTCCTAAATTGGAAACTCCTCAAACCATCATGGATTTTCGTCCGATATCTCTTTGCAATGTTAGCTACAAAATCATCACCAAAATCATTTCGCTTCGTCTCCGTGAGATTATGGGGAAAGTTGTTGGTGGGCATCAGTGTAGTTTCATATCGGGTCGTCAGAGCAGTGATAACATCATTATAGCTCAGGAGGTCATCCTTTCTATGAAGACTAAAAAAGGCAATACCGGGTGGATGGCTGTGAAGGTTGACTTAGAGAAGGCTTTTGATCGCCTAGAATGGGGATTTATTCATGATACTCTTAAATTGTTGGGCCTTGAGGAGAAATTATGTGATGTCATCATGGCATGTATTACTAGCTCATCTTCTCAAATTCTATGGAATGGCGAAGTCACTCCTACCTTCAATTCATCTAGAGGCATTCGTCAGGGGGATCCGATCTCCCCCTACATCTTTACTTTGTGTATGGAGCGGCTGAGTCATATAATTCAAGATGCTATTGATGATAACACGTGGACCCCGATTCAGCTAAATAGAGGTGGTCCTCGTCTTTCCCATCTCTTCTTTGCGGATGATCTAATCCTTTTCGGAGAAGCTTCCGAAAGTCAGGTTGAAGGGATGTTGGATTGTATCCAAAGTTTTTGTGATGCTTCGGGGCAGAAAATGAACAGAGGCAAGACCAAGGTCTGTTTCTTGAAAAACGTCAATTTCTCCAGAGCATTAAGTTTAAGTCGTAGTATGGGGGTTGGTCTTACAGGAGATCTCGGAAAATATCTGGGGATTCCTTTAATCCATAAAAGAGCTAGCTATGTCACTTTTTTGCCTATCTTGGAAAGGACCAGGAAAAAATTATCTGGATGGAAAAGGGCATATCTGAATCTGGCTGGCCGCGCCACTCTTATTAAAGCGGTCCTAAATGCCTTGCCTTCGTACTACATGCAGACAATGTTATTACCACAGTCAATGCTTAAGGATCTGGGGAAATGCAGTAGGAGCTTCCTATGGGGAGAGGAGGAGGATAAAAAGAAACTTCACTTGATATCGTGGGATCAAATTACCAGAGATAAGAAAGATGGGGGCCTTGGGATTCGTGAAATGGGTAAACAAAACAAAGCTTTCATGATGAAGTTATGTTGGCATCTCCTAAACAATAAAGATGCTCTTTGGGTTAAAGTTCTTTGTTCGAAATACAGATGTGGCACAAGTTTTATGCCTAAAATTCAAAAAAAGGCAAATTCGCCAACTACCTGGAAAGGCATATGTGCTGTTTGGGAAACCTTCATTAAAGGCGTCAGAATTAATATTGGCAATGGCAATCGGGCATCCTTCTGGCACGATAATTGGTCTGAGGTGAATAGACCCTTAATTGAACTTATTCATGGTTATGAAGCTTTTGTGGATAGGGATGCTACTGTGAGCGATTACACAACCCAGTCGGGTCAATGGGACAAGGACAAACTTGATCAATGGTTTCACCCTCAGGTTATTGATCGTCTTATGTGCGCTCACCCACCTCGTCAGGAAAGAGGAGAGGATAAGTATTTTTGGAAGCCTTCCTTGGATGGCTGTTTTTCTGTTAAATCTGCATATTATTTTCTTGATGCAGGTACTAGCACTATTGGAGAGCCATTCTGGAAGACTCTGTGGAGATGTTCTATACCGGAGAAGATCAAATCATTTCTGTGGCTAGCCTCTCATGACCGTCTGCATACTGCGAAGATGAGAGTTCAAAAAGGACTTCTTGATTCTGCAGGATGCCCTTTTGGATGTGATCAGGAGGAGGACATGATGCACTTACTCAGAGACTGTAAAAATGCTCGTGAGCGATGGATTGCTTTAATCCACCCGACTTTGTGGGATAAATTCACGTCACTACAAGGAAGGGAGTGGATAAATTGGAACCTGAAGCGGGGTTTTGGTAGAGATTTTACGAGAAAGGTCCAATGGGCCTCCTTGTTTTGTTATGTATGTTGGGACATTTGGGTAACCAGGTGCAGGAATGTCTTTGGAGATGACATTGAACCTCCGTCTCAGGATGGCCAGTCAAGTTTCTTCCGGGCTATTTGGGATCAAGATTTTCTCTCCCACTGTCAGTTCTATTCCCTACAAGCATCTGAAGGTCAGAGTCCGACAACTACTCAAGCGGAAGCGGGTTTTGTGTACCTGGAGGTGGATGGATCAGCTCTGGACTCTGGTCTTTGCAGCTGTGGAGGAGTCTTACGCGATGCTGAAAGAATTTGGATTGGTGGTTTTACTTGCAAGCTGTTAACTGTTCCTCCTACTATAACTGAGATTATAGCTATTATTCAGGGGCTCCAGATTTGCTGGAATAGTGGTTACAGAAATGTTTTGATTCGTTCTGATTGTATTGAGGCTATAAACTTGTTAACTAGAGGGGGGAGCAAAATCACCCCTTTAGGGATATCATTGTAGAAGCTAGGCTTTGGTTGTCTAGGAATTGGAATGTTTTGTTGAGTTATATTCCTAGGGAACATAACAGGGATGCTGACCACCTTGCTGGGTTGGGTCACACTAGTACGGGGGTATTTATTTTCTTTGAACAACCACCACCTTCATTACTGGAGGCGATCGTTGATGAGGGATAGGGTTATTCCCTTGTTTCTAGTTTGAGTTTGTATTAAGTCTTCCTGGTTGAAACTTAATGAATTCCAATTTTCACTCAAAAAAAAAAAAATTTTTTTTAAAAATATTCCAAACACATACTAGAATAGTGGGAACCACCAACTGACCCAGACTCCAACCCCGAATTCAACTGCGTTTAATAAATTAAAAAGGGAAAGCCAGCTGGCACCAAATTTCCTTTTAATTTCATTTTTTAAATGTTTTTTTCGGGATTAAAAAAAAGGGGGGAAAAGGTATCAAGAAAAGTAAAAAAGGCAAATCAAATCCATGATGGCCTAAGTATTCGTTCCCACGCGCCTGCCTCGTCACCATCATTACGCGTTCCCTCTCTCTATATCTTTCCCTCTCCACCTAGTCCCATTTTGGAAAAGGCTTCTCTTCTTTGCCACTTTCGTCCGCTGCCATTAAACACCCCTTTTTTTATGCAAAATGGTCGTGTGAACCTTAACATGTGAAAAAGAGAGGCAGTGTGAGGTGATGCTAGCTTTTTTTTTATTGAAAAGACAAGATTCAATCTTGGTAAATAGTTCCACACAGATTACATAATACACTTAACAACCCAAAGTTAGGAATCAAACAACAACAGTATCAACCAATATCATATAATAATTGCTGGGCACAGTAGTCTGGTAGTTCTACCTTATAGCACCAATCCACATCCATGCCAGAGCTCGTTTTGCTAATGTATCTGCGCATCTCTGGGCTCCCCTCTTGGCATGAACAATTTCAAGGTCTCTGAAAGCGAATACCTACTTCCGAACTTCCTCTATTTCAGCTATATACGGATGCAAAGGATTACTAGCTGTAAATAGCATTTGTATAGCTTCCACAGAATCAGAGTAAAGCTTAATTCTCTTGAAGCCCATCTCATGACAGACTTGTAATCCCATTCTAATGGCCTATAGCTCAGCAATAATTACTGGTATGAAACCCAACTTCCTTTGGAAACCCATAAGCCAGTTACCATTGATATCCCTAACAAGACCCCATAGCCTGCTTGTCCTTATTGAGTGCGAGCTCCATCCACGTCGACCCTAACATGTCCTATCAGTGGCTTGCTCCAGCGCTCATCTGGTTTGGCTGGAAATTTAAACAATCGATGTTTGAATTTACCATTCTCTACCTCCTCCATAAGTTGGTGCAGACAACTATGCAGCAAACTCTGGGCCGAAACACATTTTCCTTCGAACACTTTATTGCACCTATTCTTCCATATAGCCCAGCAAACTGTCCTGAAGACTCTTAGCCATGACCACTTGGCAACTCTCGGACTACCTAGTTCATGCGTTTCGTTCCAACATAGCCACCCCTGCAAATCACTAGAGAAGAAAGTACTATAATATAAAGGGTTAATTAATGACATCCACAAATTGCTAGCCCTCTCACAATCTTTCAAAGTGTGTAAAAATGTTTCCTCACTTTGACACTCAAAGGGGCATTCTTTATTCTCACCAATTTTTCTCTGCACTTTCATTGTGTTTGTTGGGATTCTCTCATGATATACTTGTCACATGAAATATTTCACTTTCTCTAGTATTGACCACTTCCATAAATTGTTCCACCTTGGACCTACCACCTACACATGTTGGTTATACACCATTTTATAAGCTGAGCTAACACTAAAGTTTCCATCCGAGGAGGGTTGCCAGTAGTATGCATCCATTCCATTCAATGTAGGTGGACTCACCATCAGGATCTTCTTTACCACCCAATCTTAAAGATACATCTTCCACTTGTCTACATCCCAAGTGCCATTAATATTCACAAATTGAGTAACTGTGGCTTCCGGCTCAAGGAGATGGGAGTTTCTTTCCACAAATTGCACCAAGGGTCCATCTATAAGAGTCCACAGATCCCACCAAGCTCTGGTCACGGCACCATCTTCTCGTAACTTCTTACCTAGTCCATTAAAGAAAATATCCTAGACTTTTTTAATGCTTCCTGTAACGCCCCAAATTTTGATTAAGGGCTAATGATAATTATTGTGAATGATTTTGTAAATCAAAATGGATTTGAGATCCGAATAATTATTGGAAATGCCCAACACTCTATATTTTAGCATGATTACGTGACAAAGTAATTTAAAGGCTGAAATTAGAGGGAATGGCACATGGATGAAGAAGAAAGGAACTTAATTATGTGTTATGTGGTGATTTAAGTCAATATGCCAAAATCAGAGAGAAATTGAAAGAATGGGAACTATTAGATAATTAGTTAGTGATTAATGGAGAAATTAATTTTCATTAATTACTAACTAAAGAGAAATGAGGAGTGTAACTAAATAGCTAATGAGCTAGTTAGTGCAACTATATGGTTGCTTATTTGGTGAGAAATGAGGAGATTTGGACATGTGGCATTAAGTGATCGTGCATGAAGGGAGTGGTTAGAGAAGAAAAGTCAACAATCATTTTTTTTAGCATTTTTCTCTCTCTCTCTCTCTCCCTCTCTCTTATGCGTATGGACAAGGGAATGGGGGCAGAAATTCTGCCTCCTCCTTCATCATCTTCATCATCACACATTCTCTCTCTCCAAGCTCTCTCTTGTGCGCCATTTTTGAAGAAGAAAGAGGAAGAAAAAGCTTGAGATTAAGGTAAGATTTTGACTTTAAATGCCAAAATCTCCTTCTTTAAAGTTGTTCCTTGGGTTAAGAGCATCATTTTCATGGTTTTAGATTTACCATTTGTGGTGATTTGAACTCTCAAGGAGATATAGATCGAGTTTGAAGAATCAAAGAACTCCTTTGGAGAAATTTGAAGATGTGAGTGAGTTGAGCATTTTGATATAAGTTTTGTGGTCATTTGGTTAAGTTGGAATTTCTAGGAATTTAGCCCTATTTTTGAAAATTAGGGTCTTGTGGTGTTTGAGTTGTTGTTGTCATGGATATAATGCTTTAAGATGTATATTGGATAAATAGAATTTGATTGAAGCTTAAATGCCAAGTTTGACAATTTTGGGATTTTTGTTGAACATAGGCCAAAAATAGAACATATAGATGGAAATAGAATTAGGTTATTTTGATGTTTTCATTGTGTTCCTTATGGAAAATTGTGTGGGAGTAGTGTTGGATATGAATTTTGAACCATTGGGAACTTAGTTTTAAAAGTGGCAAGTCTTGGTTAGTGAAAAACTCTGTTCTGGCAGTAGTTTTACATGGACGTTTTAAAATAGAAAATGGTGTTGAAAAATTCTGAAATTTTTCAGTCTTAAATTTCACTTTCCAAGCTTCAAAATGGATATATATTTCATGTTATTTCGATTTGTGAGCTAGGAGTTATGACTGTCCAAAGTTTGATGTTAAATCTGGGAACAATTACGGAGCAGTGTGGACATTTCTTAAATTCTGTATTTGTGTAATAATTTCTGGTAATATTCCATATTTTTCTAGGAAAGAGGAATTAAATAGCTTTCAATGGGCTTTAAGATCACCTCATTTCGATTTTTCTAGAATTAGTTATGATTTTTCGAAGTTCAGCCAAGAAACAGAATTTTCCTGGCCACAGCCAGAAAATTCTTGGCTGCAGCCAGAAACCTTCTGTGCTGTTTCTGGCCGCAGCCAATCTCTGTTTTCAGCACCGTGTGATTTTGAAAAGTGGTTTCTAACCTAGTACTTCCCAATCCTTGTAGGCTATTGTTAGAGACTTTCATAGCTACTTAAGGGACTTTAATGATAACCAAAACTAAGTGTTTTGAAGTCGATTGAGTATTGGAATAAGTGATAACGCGTCGTCCTTAATTATGACTATAGGGTTCGATATTTGCCCGGAACGTAGAAGGCCTACGTCTGAACAAGGACGAAAAAACAAGGTAGTGACATTTTATCCTATATCATGTTTAATACATTGCTTGTACGTATTTATGATTGAATGATGCTGATTGGGTCCGTGGCGAGTAGCCCGGCCTTGAATGTTGCTGCTTGGGTTTGTGACAGTTAGCCCAACCTTGAATGTTGTTGATTGGGTTTATGGCGGTTAGCCCAACCTTGATTATTGTCGATTGGGTCCGTGGCAGGTAGCCCGGCTTTGAATGTTGTGTAGCTGAATTGTGATATATACTTACATGCATTGTTTAATTATACATCATATACGTAAACTGTTGCTACTGGGATTCTCTAGAATCTCATTCTTTCCAAATAACATTTTTAGACAAGGCAAGTGGATCGAAGAATAAGCAAGTGAGCAAGGATGATTAGGACTACCGGCGGTAGTTTTAGTTAGATATTTTGGTTTATACTGAACAAGTTATCATTTTGGGATAAATGTACCTATTGAATAGATCATAGCATGATAGTTTTTGTGTAATCCCCGGTATGGATACTGAGATAGGCAATGATGCCTTGTATAAACCTTTGGATTAATGTTATTATCCCGGGTATATGTCGGGAATTGTGTTAATACTCTGATATTGTATATGTAATTGACCGAACATGCCATTGCTTTTACTTTGAAATGAATGGAAATCTATTTGTACAAGTGTTGTAAAAAGTTTTTAATTACCCCAGATCTCTTATTTAATTATTAAATGTATTTAAATGCTTAATCTCGGCCTTGATTGTGACGGGGGTTACACTTCCCCAAATGGCCGATTGTTTCAATTTTCTCCTCACGGTTGGTAACATTCCTTCCCCACATTTATACTTGTTTCTCAAACATCTAACCCATAGTGCGTCTGGCTTACATACAAGTCCTCAACAAAGATTCATTATGAATGACACATTCTGGCATAAGAGATTTTTTATACCAAGCCCGCCAGCTTCCTTTTCATTTTTTACTAAATCCCATGCAATAAGGTGTAGCTTGCGGCTATCCTGCCCATGGTTCCAGAAGAAACCTCTATTCATTCTGTCAATTTCCTTGATGATGCTTTTGGGAATGAGGAGGGTTTGCATTTGGTAATATGGAAGTATAGACAAGACTGATTTGCATCTGGTAATATGAGGTGATGCTAGCTTTGAAAGCCAATGGGGACACGATTCAAAGGTTAAGGTAAAATAACTTTTTACTTTTAAAAAATTCATAATATTATTAATGGGAAAATTATTTTTTTAAAAAAAAATAATTGGGTAGTATTTAAATTTAAAATAGGCTAAAGTATTTCCACCCCACCATAGATATAAGCACATTGTTATTAAGCAGACGATTTGTAAGTACTTTTTTTTTCCGATTACAATACACTCAAAGCACTTAGCTTGTATCCCGCTCCAAAGCCTTCAACAAACACTCTGGGGGAGTCTCGAAGAAGGTAACCCTATCCATAATATTGAATGCCTCCTTAGCTAATATATCAGCAACACCATTAGCTTCCCTGTAACACTACTCTGTAAGTACTTTTCTAAATGCTCTTTAAGTCAGAGGTATACCCTGACCTTGGTGAGTTTTGGAACCCAACTTATTTAATCTTTTTTGTTATTAACAAAATAAAATAAGCCAAAGTATATGTTTAGTCCTCTGTGTTTGCATTAAGTGTTTGTTCACTCCTGAAAGTTGATACAGTTCATTTTTAGTTTCTTAATGCATGTTTGGGAAACGACAAAACTATTCTTTTAAAAGTTTTTTTCCGCAAGCTGAGCAAAACCCTTCTTATTTATTTACCTCATAAATCATAAAAACACTTATAAAAATTAAAACAAATAGGCATTGAATCTTAATATCAATTAAATCAGACTAGCGATATTAAGATTAAGAAACTAAAAATGCACTTTATAAACTCACAAAACTTAAACTAAAGCATGATGTAAATTTAGAGCATCAGACATATACTTTCCTATTCCCTCCGGTCCTAAATATAAGTCAGAGTTGATTTTTTTTGTGGAAAGATTAAAGAAGTTAAATAAGTTATTTAATCATATCATATGTTGTGTATCATTGAATTATATATCAGCTTATAAGTTAGGCAAAAATAGTTTGGAGATAAAAATGATAAATATAAATATTTTAAAGTAATTTAATTAACTTTCTTAATATCTCAAAAAAAAATTAACTATGTCTTCTATTTAAGACCGATGAGAGCATTTTAAATTTAAACACTACCCGGTTAATTTTTTAAAAAAAACAATTTTCTCATCAATAGTATTTTGACTTTTTTAAAAGTAAAAAGTTTTTTAAAGTCTTCTACATTTACTGGCGTGTGAGGCGATGCTAGCTTTAAATGGACTTGTGAAAGCAAGAGGTAGCATTGAGGTGGTGCCCGCTGTGCTTATATAACAAATGCAAACAAGTCCACAGAAGTGAGAAAACGGCAAATACAGTAGTGGCAGCTTAGGGAAGCAAATGAAAAATGGGATTAAAGTGAACAAAATAGATCAAACCAACCACGCGCAAGGACCTAATTAAGGCTGGAAGCAGATCTCCTCATCGGCCATTATCTCCTCATCCCTCAGAAGCGCATATAGACCGTTGATTTCATTAAATCATGGCCATTCACAGCAACATTTGAAAACACAATATACTTCGTCGAGAAACTCTGCCTTAAACATTAGGCATTGGTGCAAAACATTCCATTTTTTTTAAAGAATTTGAGCTTCAATGTCCTTCAATTTTTGAGAGGTATCATCACAAGATTTCACACAAGAAGCACCGATTGTATAGGTAGCACTATAGCAGCCTTAAAGAAATTATCTCCTGGATGATATCAACTTCAATCAACGAAAAGTGCAGATGGTTTTGCATTAAAAAGCCAGAGTAAGTAAAAAGGAAATGATAAATAAATTATGCAAACTATAAACAATACACACATAGGTGCCAACCTTTAATCCTGTTTCATCAGCACATTAAGAGCTACATCAGAAACTTTAAATTCAGAACGTATAAAAATAGTCATCTCAACCTTCTAATCACTCATCATTCTAATTAAATTCAATCTTGTTTCATTAACATACTAAACACTACATCAGAAACTTCAAATTCAAAACATACAAAAATAATGATCTCTACCCTGTACGAGAGGAGGTGCCAACCTTTAATCACTCATCATTCTAATTAAACTTCAAATGCACAGACGAAGAGCGCAGGGGGTGGAACATTTAAGGGATACAATGTGCTGTTAATATCATTTGGAAACGTCTTCTTCTTCATCATCCATGTACGGGTAGGCAAGTACAGAAGCGAATTGGATTTTTTTTTTTTCTGTGTGAAAAGTTATTGGGTTGAGATTGAGGGGTTGGTCAAAGGTTAGATCTTGGGTTCAAAAATAGAGTAAGTGGTAGGTGATAGACAAGAAATCCTAAGAATTTGCCACACATATGATTTTGATCATTGAAGTTGGGGTTTAATCTTGGGTGGATTGTATTTATTTTAAAATGCTCTGTTTTTGCGGCATAGTTACAAAGGAGCTGCTGTTTTTTAAGTAAAAATGGTGAATGTAATTGTTCTTCTTTGTTGTGAAAATGCTGAAATGAAAACAAAAAATTGTTGTAAATTTGTGCAGATGTAGTTGTTAATATGACAGTTGTTGTTGTTAATACAGAACCTCTGTTGTGCTCTGTTTTTGGGCAAGCAAACACATGTGTGATGTACATTCTCGCTGGCATGATGATAAAAAATGCTGATATGATGATAAAAAAAGTGTTGTTAACGTGTTGTAAATTTATGCATATGTAGTTGTAAATATTACTGTAGAAGTTGTTAATACGAAGTTTGGCATGTGCTATGTTTTTGGGGAGGCAAATAGAGGTGTGGGTGTGGTTTGTGTTCTTAGAAAATGCTGATATGATGATAAAAAAAAGTGTTGTTAACGTGTTGTAAATTTGTGCAGATGTAGTTGTAAATATTGCAGTGAAAGTTGTTAATACGAAGTTTGACTTGTGCTCTGTTTTTAGGGAAGCAAACAGAGGTGTGGGTATGGTTTGTATTATTAGTAAATGCTGATATGATGATAAAAAAATTGTTATTAACATGTAAATTTGTGCAAATGTAGTTGTAAATATTGCTGTGAAAGTTTTCTGGTATTGTAAATATTGCTGTCAAAGGGAGTTTTCTAGTATGTTTTCTGTAGCTTAGGACTTGGATGTCATTTCCCTATTATAAATCTGAAACACGTGATAATATATATATCTTTAGTAAATATAAATATCCCTCTTTTAATAAAAGAAGAATAAAGCTGCTGCCATTAATTTAGAGAAATTTATTGAAGTGATAGAACGACGCCGGCATAATTTAGATCAATATAAACTGATAGCTCGGAAGGCCACACCCTTCCTAATAATGTTTTACTCTCCCTTTTCAGGGTCCTTGGTCTTGTCGTCTGTTCGGAAGTAAGCCCAAGCAACCATAGCAAATGGAACGATGAGAGAAGCGAGCCAACAGAGGTGAGGGATCCATTTAAGGTGTGAAGGCAAGTGAGAAGCAAGCAGAGCATAAAATTAAAGGACAGCAGCATCAAAGCATATCCTAATAGCAGCATCAAAGTAGAAATTCTGGGGTAAATCTTGTCGAGAAGAAGGCCGATGCAGATGGGAGCGACGGCAAACGAGAGACAGATGGCGACTGCGTGCATCTCAGGGGTTTGAACGAGGGAGCTAGCAGAGACGCCGAGGGTCACTCCCATGGGTATGGCCAAGCCCAGCAAATGCTTCCCCATCTCCAGCTCAAGTATGATCTTCACCATGTACAAGAGGAGGCTCATCCCGATGGTTTCAGCTTCATCAGGAGGCTGTGGATTATGCGTCGTACCCGCCATCTCAGAGCCTGTTGATGGAGAAGATGATGATACTATTTGGCCAGATGAAGGGGTAGAGAGTGAACTTGCATCGCAAACGGAGGCAGAAAATAGGCATGTTAAGACCAGTATTTGCATCGGAAACCACCACCTTCTGCTGCGTCATGATCACTGCGAGTGCAAACAAAGCCAAACAGTCAAGACAGAGTAGACACACACACACACACATATATAGAAGAATATGAGAAGAAATTAAAGGCAATGGGTATTGAGGGAAGTAGGATATGAACCTGAGATAGACCAGAAAGAGAAAGTTGAGGAACAATATAATATAATAGGTCATGTGAAGGATATATAACTGTATATATATTGGAGGAGAGTATAATTGGTGGATATTTTGTCAAACGGACGGGGATAAACGGATTGCATTCCCAGTTGGCCATGTTTTCCCTTTCCAACCTTTTCCATCCTTTTCCTTTCCATCCTTCTTACATCATTTTGGGGGACCCGAACCCTTATGTCGACATAACTTCTTAAGTGGACCCACAACGGCCAGGGAGAGGGATTTCCATCCTTCTTACATCATTTTGGGGGACCCGAACCCTTATGTCGACATAACTTCTTAAGTGGACCCACAACGGCCAGGGAGAGGGGTGTCCCCAACGGAAGGGGACAGGCTTCTCTCCTTCGCCACTTTCGTCTGCTGCGGTCCGCTGCCATGAAACGGCCCGTTCTTTGTGCAAAATGGTGGTGTGAACCTTAACGTGTAAAAGAGAGAGACAGTTGTAGGTCCAGGAATATTTTGTATGCCCCGCTAAAATAAGAAAAGTCCTTTAGTGTTTTTTTTGGTCGAAAGAAAAGTCCTTTAGTTATAACACTCAAAATAATATAAGGGCGTAAATGTAAATGCTGATATTAGTCTTATAAATGCTCATATGAAAAATAATTATATTAAGTGTTTATAGGAAAATAGTTCATTACTAAATTTTCACCTTAATACTTCTACAAATATATTAAAATAATGGGTTAAGAAGCAAAACTATTCATTATCTTTTTTTTTGAAATAGCTACAAGCATAGTAAATAATTTTTAAATACAAAAGTACCCATCAACATTAAAAAATAACCAAAAATACTATTTCCGTTAATTTACAGTAACGGCTGTTAAATTTAAATTTTAATAAGCAGATCTAAAAAGACTTTTCCATTGGTCGACGCCTTGGCTATTGGTTAGATTTTAGATTGTCTCTGTGTCAAACTCTTATCATTTTCTATTATACACATTTAAACCCCATAAAAAAAGGGAAAAAAAAAAAAACACTACAATACCTCACCCAACTTGTGGCCGTCGGGGAGAGGAATGTCTCCATTAATTTTTCTCTCTATTTACTCTTTATCAAGTGTATCTATCATTAAATTAACTTTCAATGATTGAGATTTATCATGGTAGATTTTTATTATAATGATATTCTTTACAGATTATTAAATCTCAACCATTGAAAGTTGATCTAATCGTAGATACCTTCAATGAAGAGTAAATGGAGAGAGAAATCAATGGAGACGGGCCTGGCTTTCCTCCGCTACCAGGTCCTGTCAGTTGCCCTCCTCTTCTCAAAACTACACCGTTTTTGTGTAGATTTGAGATAAGGATGGGCTGAAAATTTTTTCCCAAAAACAAAAAATGATATATATTATTTTGATATATTTTTTTGAAAGTATCTATTATCTTAAAATATTTTTTAAGTAGCATGCAATATCCTAAAATAATTTTAGTGCTTTTAACTATTTAAAATATTTTTTCAGTTGTACCTTGTGTGTTAGCAGATTAATTGAAATTTTACCTTTAAAGTATTTTTTTCAGCCCCAAAAATTACTTTAAAGTATTAGGTGCTACTGGAAAAATATTTTAGAGTGGGTGGAAATCAATAAATCAATATTCTAAATTTTGGGTGCTTGTTCCTACCAAAAAAAAAAATACATTAACAATAAAATTATAATTAGTCTCCTAAGACACTCAGTACAACTAAAAAAAATATTTTAAAGGGTTAAAAGCATCAAAAAAGATTTTAAAGTAATTTTTACATCTGAAAAAATATATTAAGGATAAAATTGTAATCAGTCTACTAATACATTGGGCACATCTAAAAAAATATTTTAAGCTGTTAAAACATTAAAAATTATTTTAAAATATTGCATGCTACTTAAAAAATATTTTAAGATACTAGATACGTCTAGAAAAAATACATAAATACCATTTTTTTCAGAAAAAAAAAAAAAAAACAATTCAACCGCATCTTTATCTGAAAACTACACCAACGGTGTACTTTTGAGAAAAGGAGGGCAACGGGTGGAGGAAAGCCAGGTCTACTTCGCTTCTAAAAAGACTGTCTCTTGATTGATGCCTTGGCTATTGGTTAGATTTTAGACTGTCTCTTTGTGTCAAACTCTTGTCATTTTCTATCATACACATTTAACCATATTGTCATGAGTTGATTTGTAATAATTGTTGTAATTAAGAAAAAAACTACTGTTTGTATGTAAATAAAATCATTCCGTACATCAGGCGGGGCTGCCTTCTTGTATAAAAATAGAGTGCTTCTATAGGTAATTTTTAAAAATTTTCAATTCTCTTTCAGATATTAAACAATAATTAATAAGATCAACACTGACAATCCTATGCAGGAACAAGCTTCCCTATTTTTGAAAATTCAACAAATGCATATTCTTGATACACTGATAAAATTATGTACAATTCAATAGCAACAATGGATTACACCAATAATTCTAAAAGGCTACATAATTATATTTGAATATACAAATACAATACAATACACAGAAGTGAAAAGGACTTCACACCAGAGGGGGGCCAAATAAAGTAATAAACTGGAAGCATTGAGTTTTGAAGTAGATAAGTTATTCCTTGAACATTTTTTATCTACAAACCCAGATCCTAAAGACGGTCGATACTTCATTCTTGATTTGAATCTATATATATATGGTCAACCAGGCGTTAGCTAGCTAATTGTTTTAAGTCTGATGGGTAAAATAAGGATAAATTTGTTCTTAGAGTCCAAGTGAACACTGTAGGAGATGGAATCATGCAAATTCTGAAAGGCTTAAAAGACACTTCAATTACACTAGGGCTTAGAATAAAATGTACCAAGCTAATTAACTGAAAAACTAATACATGTGGCGGAATCTGATAGGTTCACTGGACATAATGGACCTATTTAACTTGACCTACCACTACTACAGAATATACTTATAAAGACCCTAAAGGACGTCCCTTTTTAAAAAAGGGACGTCCAAAATATGGTCAGGTTCAAATTATAGAGATTGGCGCATCTGATTACCTTTAAAAGTCATAAAAAAAAGAAAAAAAAAAAAGAAAGCCTTTAGACGTCCCCAGCACAGCTGGGGACGTTGTAGACACTCACATGCACCAGAAATGACGTGACCGGTGCATGTGAGGATGTCAGATAGCTCTTCCTACTCCCCTACCATCTATCTCTCCTCCTCCCACTTTACTCAATCACTCATTATTCATTCACTCCCATCTCCGTCCCCATCTACTGCAGTTTTTTCGTTCTTTCTCCGTCCCCATTCACTCCCCTGCTGCATCTCCTCCCAAATTCATCACTCCATCCCCATTGATCGGTCTCCTCTCCCTTTCTTGGTTTTTTAATTTCTTTCTCCAAAGCTTCACCACTTCCGTCACCAGGCCACCTTCTTTGCTCTGGGTTTGCAGAGTGTTTTCCCAATTGGATCTCCTCTCCACCACCGTCGGCCTCCTCCAAAGCTTCACCACTTTTCAGGTTAGCATTTTCGTTTTGAATAAGATGACAGGGCGTTTTATTATTCTTTTTATTATTAGTTTTGTATGAATTGAATAAGTGTTTATTTTTTTATATTTTTAGTATAGTATATTTTTAGTATTAGTTAGAGGTTTATTTTATTACTCTGTTTATGCGTTTTGATTAGGTTGATGATGGTAACTATTAGTTTTGGCACATGATAATGCTTTTAATTAGTAGGGAAAGGAAAAGAAATGAGAAAAGAATAAAGAATAAAAAGAAACTAAAAAAATACAAAAAAAATTATCTTGTAGACACACACATTATTATTATTATTTTTTTGCCATAAGACACACACATTAATATATATATTTAGTGCTAGAATTAGGCAATCTTATTGTAACTTAGTGTACGTAGACATTAATATAAGAAATTCGCGTACTTGCATTTTTTTTTTACAATTTTTCATTAAATTCGCATACTTGATTTAATAATTTGGTTGCTAAAATATAAGTGTATTATGTTTGTGCTTGGTGCTAGAAGCTAAAGTTTTGTTTCATTTAAATTAAGCTGAGATGGTTTGTTATTTTGATTTTGGGATGTCTTAATTTTAAGGGGAAATGCTGTCAAAATTTTGAAAAACAAAATAGTAAATGACATTCCTAGTGTTGACAATTATTATTAACTTGAGTGTAAATGGAAATGACGTAGGTGGTAATAAAATGGATAATAGTTGGATGAATGCTTTGAGAACAAGTGAAGAATATGAGAATGTGGTTGAAGAATTTATTGAATATGCTAGAAAGAATGCTCCAGCCAGAAATGGCATGCATTTTTGTCCTTGTGTCAATTGTTTAAATGAGAGAAGACGGGATGTTGAAGTTATAAGGGATCACCTACTTTGTGATGGAATAAATCTTCGATATACAAGGTGGATATGGCATGGTGAGGAAGTAATTGATTGTCCGTCGCACAAGAAGGAAGCTGTGGATGTCATAGATGAAGATACAATGGAGAGAATGATTCATGATGTTGAGGTAGAATGAAATGAATAGGCCTGAACCTGATGCGACACCTGAACCGGTTGCGAGAAGAAGGGTTAGAGGCAGTACAAAAATGCCTGCATTGGTAGCACGTCATCACCATCAACAGGAGAGGTTGCATATTGACTTTGATGAAAATATGAAACCAATTGGTCTGGAGGAAGACCATTTCATTAGCTACGTAGGTTTTTTGGCTCGAAGCAAAGTTCGTATTACCTATGATAATTGGAAGTTGGTTCCACCAAAAACCAAAGACTTGATTTGGCAACAACTTTTGGTATATAAGTTTCAATACATCTGCATTATATCTTTATTCCTATCACTTTAAATATAATTAACTTATATTTTTACCTTGCAGCAAACCTATGATGTCCCTGACACCGTGGAGATGTACAAGGAGTGGATGACGGAGGTTTGTCTACGATGGAAAGATTTCAAGAACAGGCTCACACGAGATTACATTCGAGGGGACATGAGGGGTCAGGATCCATGTCATGAGTATCCGTTTTTGTCTCCAGAGGACTGGAGGTTGTTTATGGCATCACGAGAAGATCCAAACTTTTTGATAAGATTTCTGTCATCATAGTGTTTTATTTGAATATAGTTGACATTATTGATTCGGTGTTTTGTTGTCCTTTCAAAGGCATTAAGTGCAGCAAATGCAGAGAGGCAAGCAGCTAATAACTATCAACATTGCATGTCTCGTGGTGGTTATCGGAAGCTTGAGCGAAAGATGATGGCAGAAGAGTTGGAGAAATTGAAGGAAGCAGCCACATCAGATCCTACCGTTGTGGTCCAGCCCCCGCCACCTCCACCACGTCACAAAAAATGGAAAGCAGGGAGGCTTAAGGGTGGGAAGTACGTAAATCCGACTGTTGCTGAGGTTGCTGCAAGAATTGTAAGTAGTTAAAGCATAAGTACAAACTTATTTTTTCATATTGGGAGTGCTTACAATAACTTTTATGCTGCAGGATGAACTGGAAGAGCATAGTAGCCAAGGTTCATTCACTCCAAGTGGACGGATGGACATCTTGTCAACGGCGATTGGGAAGGCAGATCACCCTGGTCATGTTCGAGGGGAGGCAGTGGGAGTTCATGTCACGAAGCATTTTGGCCGAGCCTCATATCCTTATTCGTCACAAGCTGAACCCAGTAGGGAGCTTGTGGCCAAGATTCGTCAGGAAGTCTCACAAGAGCTCGAGGCCAACCTTCGCGACAAGCTCTGACAAGAGCTGTTGCCAGAGCTACGTCTTGAGCTGATGCCTGAGCTACGAGCTGAAATGCAGAAGATGTTTGAATCGCAGATGGCAACTACCGAGCGTAGAACCCATTCATCCCCGGCCTTCCACAGCACTAAAGGAAGTTACAACCCGGCGGAGGAACCACTTGGCGATCCTTCTCCCACTCCAGCGCAGGGAGAACCTACCATCCTCTCTTTGGATGCCCCAGTGCTGCGTGTAGTTGCAGATGCTCTCGTTCACACAGAAGCTACTACCCACCATAATCAGCAAATTCCACAGCATTTGCATAGGGTGACTGTGACGTGTGTTCGAGAGGGGGAAGAAGGTACAGCCATCCCTATTCCTGATGATGAGGTTGCCACGATAGCTCAGGCCAGAGGATATTTCATCCTTTGGCCTGTACATCTTATTGGCTTGTTACCACCAACACCTCCAATGGTATGGAACTACCTCACTTTTACTTGAGATGTGTTGACATCCTACTAACAGTATGTGTTTTTATGTTCTAAAAGAACGAGCAGGAAGCAGAGAAATGGCCCTTCTTAGCATGACTACAGCATATCTATAAAGGCATTCGCCAGATTGATTTGCATATGCCTACAGGGATTGTGGGCCAGGAAACAGAGTATCACTTCACAATTGATAAACAAGATCTTAAACAGTTCATGAAGTTCGAGGAGCTAGATGTTGGATGGGGCAAATTTGCAATCCTGTAAGTTTTTTATTTCCCATTTTTTGATTCATTTAGTTAAGTTGATTTTAACTAGCTAATACATTCATCATTTTAATTCTATTATAACTCCTTCCGTCGTATATGCATTGACTCTCAGAGAGTTGATTTGTATGGATTCTTGTCTCCTGCACATACGACAAGGATTGGGAATACATTGAAAAGAAGGACGAACTATGTGGGCTTCACATTGGCAGAGGACGAGTATCGTTGTTATCTAGCACCGATTGTTCAAGGGTACGCATTTTAATTTTGTGTATTTGAGATTTTTAATAACTAATTGCCTTGCCATTTAACTTCATTTTAATCTGTATATGTTGTGATAGTTATCACTAGAGTTTGTGTGTTGTGTGTCCTCAGTCCCACGTTGTTTACTGGTTTGATTCCTTAAATAGAAGACCAGACAAAGAAACTAAAAGCGTCTTCAACACGTAAGTTATTTTTTTGTGTTTCATTGCTTCTTGATTCTTGACTTAATGAATTATTCTAATTTATGTTGATTTTTATTTTAATGATAGGGCATGCACGACGTATCGAGCGCTTGGCGGGCCACGCGAACGTAGAGGTGGCAAAGATCCGAGATGGTTGTTTCCAAAGGTACGTAGTTTCAAATCAAGTTCTTTTGATTGACGATCGTTTTAGATATGCCTTTATTGATTTTAACCATTTGCTTTTGATTTATAGTGCCCTCGACAACCTGGCGGCTGGGAATGTGGATATTATGTCTTGCTTTATATGTTTAACATCATTCAGAGTGGCATTACGACAGATTTTGAACAAGTAATCGCTTCTTCATTCTCAGAGGATAATATTCTTGGTGTTGTGATTCAATGGCAATTCATTCACTTCATTCATTATTTCATCTAAGCTTATTTTCTAATTTACAGATTTTTGACAATGAAGATGCCTACTCATATAAAGACTTAAATATGATCAGAGACTTTTTGGCTGGACATCTTCTTCAACGTATACCAGAAGAGTAAAGTCTTTAGTAGTTTGTGTAGGACATGCTTTTGTGGTAGTACATATAATTAGCGTTATTGTTGTTGGATATGGATTGGATTTTAGTCTTGGTTATTGTACAAACTGGGGACTTGGATATAGATTGCTGTGTAGTTTGTGTGGTTTGAAAGTTTGTGTGGCATGTAGTAGACTTGGATATAGATTGTTGTGTAGTTTGTGTGATTTGAAAGTTTGTGTGGCATGTAGTAGCCTTGGGTTGATCACTGTGTTTGTTGTTGTTTCCATTCTGCTGAACTGCTGTTGTTTTATTCTATTGTTGGAATCCTATTTCTGCAGTTTACATTTTCCAGACAGTGCAATATATAAAAAGTCCATTTAAAAAAAAACTTTCAACGTCCTTAATAAAAAAGGGACGTGGATAGTACTGCTGGCGACACCTTAGACGTCCCCAATTCCAACTGGGGACGTCTAAAGTGGGACCTTAGACGTCCCCAACTCTTCTGGGGACGTCTAAGGTCCACCTTAGACGTCCCTAGTTGGAACTGGGGACGTCTAAGGTGGACCTTAGACGTCCCCAATTCTTCTGGGGACGTCTAAAGTGGACCTTAGACGTCCCCAGTTGGCCTTAGACGTCCCCAGTTCCAACTGGGGACGTCTAAAGTCTGCCTTCCATGTCCCCTGTTTTACGGACGTTAATGACGTTTTTTTCTACGACCCTCACATAGACGTCCCTCTGTTTTCAGACGTTAAAAGGCCAAAAAAAGGGACGTTAAAACCCTTTTTTCTAGTAGTGTACGTTTTGTCCTTTAATAATAAACTGATAGCTAGACAGAATTATTGCTCATTACCTTCAAACCTTAAAACTCTCTCCCATGGCAAGTAATTTTACACATCCGACCTCACATATCGGCAATTTTATCAGGATACATTAAACAGTAAAAAAAAGGGTACCAGAATGCTATAAGAATTTACAGTTTGAACCCCAAACCTTCTTAGCAATATAATCTGTAATGGCTATTTACTCAGCGGTGCACTCTTTTAATTCAGTATTCATTTATCGAAATTTAGGATGCTAATACAGAGATGTTCTATCCGTAATATACATCAATCTGTTAAAGTTTTCCTACTATTTTCTTTTTTCTTTTTTTTGCCAACCAAGCTTTTACTACTATAAATCAAAAATCAAAACCTCTTACTTTCATCTGCTGCTCAACCCACTATTTTTGCATGAACGGATACGAAGATTCAACGACGGCGGTCCTAAAGACAACTCTTCAATTTCAATATATTTAAAGAATATTTTAGAGATATTTGGAGAGTTACATTATCTAAAAGTCCTCCAATATCTATCTAACTTTGTGGTCAACAGCAATACAATGATTATTAAGTTTTTTCAATTTTGTCACTTTGAAATTTTATATATAACCTTTTTACTATATTTATATCCTTTGACTTTGACATTCATGTCAGGCTGTATGGCGACTAAAAGCTGTGTGGTTGACTCAGACTTGAATAAGAGATACATGACTGGAAAAATGATTCATGTTATAAATCTGAAACATGTGATCATATATATATATATATATATATATATTTCAGGCCAAATATATAAATATAAATATCCTTCTTTTAATAAAAGAAGAATAAAGTTGCTGCCATTAATTCGGAGTTTATGAGAAATTTATTGAACTGATAGAAGGACGCAGGCATAATTTACATTAATATAAACTGATAGCTGGGAAGGGCTAGGGCACACCCTTACTAATAATGTTTTACTCTCCCTTTTCAGGGTCCTTGGTCTTGTCGTCTGTTCGGAAGTAAGCCCAAGCAAACATAGCAAATGGACCGATGAGAGAAGCGAGGCAACAGAGGAGAGGGATGCATTTAAGGTGTAAAGGCAAGTAACAAGCAAGCAGAGCATAAAAGGACAGCAGCATCAAAGTAGAAATTCTGGGGTAAATCTTGTGGAGAAGAAGGCTGATGCAGATGAGAGTGACGGCAAACGAGAGACAGATGACGACTGCGTATATCTCAGTGGTTTGAACGAAGGAGTTAGCAGAGACGACTAGGGCCACTCCCATGGGTATGGCCAAACCCAGTAAATACGTCCCCATATCCAGCTCATGTATACTCTTCAACATGTGGAGGAGGAAGCTCATCCATGTGGTTTCAGCTTCATCAGGAGGCTGTGGATTATGAGAGCCTGTTGATACAGTTCCTTCTTCTCCAGAAAAGGTTTCTGATGAGGACAAAGAGGGCAAACATCTTGTCATTTCACCAGGCAGCTTTTCTTCATTCTCTACATTGAAAGAACCAGAAACCCTAGCTGGGATTTTATTGTTTTCTGAAGATGAAGGGGTAGAGGCATCTGTGAGACAGTGATGAGATGGTGGGAAGTTCATGATTTGTTGAGAGAGATAGAGAGAAGTGGTGAAGATAGAATGTAATGTTAGATATTTTAATATATATATTATAATTATTATTAGTTATTAATTAGGTAATTAATTAAAATATCCAGAGTGTGGCCCGTTAGTCAGATTTAGGCCCAATTCATGATTAGAGTTATTGGCTATTAATGTGGTTTTTCTGATGGTGGAAAATACACAATTAAGTTGATAGCCGTCTAAATTGAGAGTACAAGGAAAAACCCTATCTGCTCATCTGAGGTTCCCTGACTGGTGACGGCTCTTAACCCAGTTGCCATCACTGTGCCCCACAGCCAGTCAGAAAGAGACCTGACAATCATATCTTGTCTTCAATTCTTTTGCAGCTCTCTTTCATCAGGATTCATGAGTTCTCCATTCGATCAAAGCTTAGCAATGGCGAGAGGTAATTCTTATAAGTCTTCCGCTATTGATATAGGAAAATTCATGTACTCTAATTTGTGATTTATTTAGGTATTCATGAGTTTTATCCTACATGCGGTATCAGAACCACACTCTCTGATCCTTTGCCTTCTACTCTTTGATCGGGAATGATCTAAGTATGGAATTGAATTAAGCTTCCCGTAGTAATTTTACACGGATTCCATAGCCTGGATTTGAGATCAGATTTCTTAAATAGATGAATTATATTATTGTTGAAAATTAATTCATCTGAGTTTTTAATTTATTATTAATAAATTATTTATCATGTTAAATTTGATTTTTGGATTATGAGATGTGAGGATGATTAATTTCATCCAAGGAATCATCATCGCCTTCATACAGTCTCGAAGGATCCGATTTGATGCTTTATGATCAATCTTTCAATATATATGGTTTTTCAGATTTCATCAAGAATTCATGTTTTCTTGAAATTGTTCTTGAATGCATGCTCAATGTTCCCAATTTATTGTTGACTGTATGTTTGCGAATAGCTTTTTGTTGCTGGGACTCAAAAAGAACATTTTAGTTCTTCGATGAGCATCAGGAAGTTCGATGGAAACCCAAATCTTTTCCTTTTACCGATTTGCCTTTAAAACTTCGAATTATGATTTCTGTTATATGATATGTGCGTAGTAATTATTCATATTTTGCGATAACTCATTACATGGAATCTTGTTTTGCTAACGTTCTGAGTTGGTTCGCTGTTATCGCCATCGTCGTCGAACAACCTGAGATGTAAAACTCATTTAGATTGTTGTTTGTTTTCTTAGTGAGAAAGAAAGAATCTGAGATCTTGATTTAAAAACTCATATTTTGATTTTGATTATCTTGTTTATGAGAGATTGTTGGCGAGAGATCACATTTTCACTTGCTTTTTGAGTTTATCGGCATTAAACATTCACCTTTTGGAACTCTCGATCGCCGGTAAACGAGCTTGGAATCGCCGGAAAGCCACCTGGAGTCGTGACCTAGTATCGTGGGAGCGACGGACTCATCGGGTCTGTAACGAGGTCGTCCTCGGGTCCTAGAGATCCGACTTCTTGGGGAAGGCGGATGAAATGCCGTTGGAGCCATCGGAATCGCCAGCGTCGAGCTCTCCGACCAGCTGAAAGCATCGCCTGAGTTCACGGGTCACGGCGACCTTTCGGGTCGATCTCGGGCTGGCGGGTCGGGTAGGGTTTTGGAACCGGGCAAGGGAGACGACTTAAACGATGACGTTTTGATGCAGCCAAAACGTCGTCGTTTCGCGGTGTCCAGAAAGGCTTCTCCACTCTCGCAGAACGGCGTCGTTTTAGACCATAGTGAAACGCTGCGTTTCACTTATCAGCTAGGTGGGCTGATGCGCGCTTCTGGGCCGACATTGATTTTTTTGCGAATTGGGCTCTTTTTTTTTTTTTTTTTTTACAGAAAATATTTTTTTTTCCTATGAGTTTTGGGCTGAAGCTTCTGGGCTTGCAAAGACTTTTGTTTCTTTTAATTATTTGATATGCCTGGGCCAAAGCACATTTTGGGCTTGCGTTTTGGATCACATTTTGGATTCTTAAATAATTGAGAATATTTTTAACATTATGGGCTTGTTTCATTAAACATGGGCCTCAAGGCTTTCTAGGCTTATTACAATTTTAAAGATGACGTTTTTGATCAATTTTTGGGCCTTTATTATCTTATCTCTTTCTGAAAAATATTGTATGGGCTCTGTTACATTTTTTCTTTAGTTGGGCTATAAAGATCTAATTTCCAGAAAAGGTTTTGCTCACTGTTTAGATTATGCTTTATGTACAATTTTAAACATGTCACATTTAATTGTTTAAATTAAGAAAGGGGTTAACTTTGGCATTTTTTCATATTCTGGCAAATTTGCAAAAATCATTTTGACATGTTACTTAATTGCCTAAATATTTGGATAATTCATTTTGGGGCAATTATCTAATTATTTTAATTTTGCAAAACTTAATTTAAATTTAAATATGCCAAAATTAATTCTTTAAACAATTTTTTGGATACATAAAACAGTGGGAGGGTTTCTAATTAATTATTTAGGGATCTTGCTGATCAAATTAATTAATTAATCCCTCCATCAAGAAGTGCATATATTAGTTTTAATTTGGATGCACAAAATAGTGGGAGAATTTATTTTTCTTGATTATTTAGTCACATTTTGTTGATCAAATCAATTTATTAAATAAATTCTCATTAAAGTTTTTTGTGCATATTTGGAATTTAAATGCACAAGGTTGGTATTTGTGATTAACATGCATCTAGAGGCTTTTAGCCACAGCATCATCTGTTGTATGTATAGATAATCACTTTTATGTTTTAAAATATCAACTCTATTTAATGGGTAATATTAATTTAATCAAAGTGGGAGGATTATATTTAGTCACTTATGTTGATTAAATTAATTGGTTAAATCCTCCATAAAGTTGTGCATATACAGAATTTAACTGCACATGATTAATATTTATGATTAACTTGTATGTTAGAGTGGTAGCTACAGCGCCCTCTCACAACATGCATAAATAATCATACATGGATTTAAAATATTAATCTTCAGAAGTTGATTAAATTAATTAATTAGGATTCCCATTGACATTGTGTATACATATATGATATTTAAATTGTATATATTTGATATTAGTGATTAGTATACATATTTTGTTTAAGGAATAGCTACAGCATCCTTATGCACATACACTACAAAAAAAAGGTATTTTGTAGTGGTGCAATTGTAGCGGTTATATTAAACCGCTACAAATTTGTAGCGGCAAGGTTTTTTGTAGCGGTTTCCTACAAAAAAACCGCTACAAATTTGGCGCAAAATTCCCGCCAAAACTTGTAGCGGTTAATGCACAGAAACCGCTACAATATTCCCGCCAGTTGGCGCGCCAACAGTGTAGCGGTTATTTGTAGCGGTTACAACAACAAAACCGCTACAAAATACCAAAGGTCAGAATTTTGTAGCGGTTATGCCCCTATAACCACTACAGAATTTCAAGAGTCTCGACATTTGTAGCGGTTCTGGGCAATAACCGCTACAGAATTTCAAACGTTGTGAACTTTTGTAGCGATTATTGTAGAACCGCTACAAATTTAATTATTTGTAGCGGTTACAGTAGCGGTTATTTGAATAACCGCTACTAATATCTGGCCTATTTAAGCCATTGCCTCCTTCATTTCTCCTTTTGCTCATTTTGTTTCCTGAGGTTTCTCTGAGTGATTTCTTCGAGATTTGAGCGTTCAGATGTCTCTATAGGAGTTTTTGCTCAGTATTTCTCAGTATTTGCACTTGAGGTACGTAGATAACACGTATTTTATTTATATTTGTATTTTTATTATATTTTTGCATAATAATGTGACTAATTTTTTTTTTAATTTTTATAGTTGATATGGCTTTAGGACAGGATAAGGGGAAGGCCCCTGAGGTCCCCAGACCGATTTTACGGGGTGTCAGCAGTCGGGCAGGGGGCAGAAGGAGGGGGCAGCGCGCAAGCAGGGCTACCGCGGCATCTCAGCCCATCCCCCCACAGGCACCGCAGACGATCCCACAGGCGACGACCGCACCAGAGGTGCCTGAGGTGGAGAGGCCAGATATTAGCATTGAGGACTTCCTCAACGAGGAGGAGTTCGAGATCCCAATTGGGTTCAGGGAGATGGAGCAGTTCCTCGATGAGGAGGACGCTCGGGAGCAGAACAACCCATGAGGGTCGTCTTCGCGGTCCACTGGGTTTGAGGTGCAGGTCGAAGGTAAATTATTTTTTTAATTTAGTAAATTATTTATTTAAATTAGAAATGTTAACTTTGAATTAGAATTTATCTAACGTGCGGTCAACTGTGCAGATAAGCAGGGGAACGTGTCGACGAGGAGGCTGGATGTGGCCGGTCTGAACAGCATGGACCGGACCCTGCGAGTTATAGTGCCGTGGAATGAGGGCACTGACCAGCCGATCCACAATGTGGGTCACCTGCTCAACCGCTTCCTGAACAACCTGGGAGCGAATTGGATGCGGTTCCCCCTTCACTTTCCGATGTGGAGGCACGTTCCGAGGGGGCCAAAGGACCAGGCTTGGGAGGAGGTGGTTCAGGTAATTAAAACTATTTAATTAATATTTTTTGTAATTAATTCTATTTAATTAATATTTTTTGTAATTATGGTTTTTATAATTATTGATATTTAAATAATTTTTTTCAGCTGCGGTTTGCCGTCTGGGCCAACCGGAAGAGGTACGCCCTCGTGAAGATGGGTGACGCCTGGAGGAACAGGAGGAACCGTCTCTTCCACAGGGTGGATAAGGACGGGACGATGCCTCTGGAGCAGCTGATCGAGAGTGTCCCAGACGGCGTGCCGCCCAACGACTGGGCGCGTTTCGTCCAGTTCAGGAGGAGCCCTGAGGCACAGGTAATGTATTTATTAGATTTTTGATATATAATTTTGTAATTGTTAAATATTAAATTATAATTTCAATTTAATTTGTATTTAATTTTAAATTATAATACATTTAATTATTTTTTTTCCAGGAGCTTTCTCAGAGGAACACCGAGATCCGGGCGCAGCAGACGATCCACCACACAGCAGGATCGAAGACCTTTGCTGTGACCTACAGCGAGCTGGTAACTTTTCAAAATATCACTTACTTTTAGCTGATTATTTCATAATACTAATTATTGTTTTGTAATTGTTTCAGGAGACGAAGGCACAGCAGGAGAACCGTCAGACGGACTATGCGGAGCTGTACGCCATCACACATAGACACCATGATGGGACTGCGACCTCTCAGCAGGCAGAGGCGGCCATTGTAAGTAATTTTATTATTATATATTTTATAAAACCAAGTTAATAATGAAAAATGCTAATTAGTAATTGTTTCATAAAATGGCAGGAGCGGATGCAGCAGTCGCAGGCTGAGCTGCGACAGACCTAGCCTAAGGAGTCACAGGGGTCAGTGGACCCGACGGCTCCTTTAAAGGCGGGTCTGGCTCAGCCTGAGCACCCCGGACGCATGCGGGGGATGGGAATAGGCGCCAGACTCAGCATGGTCTATGAGGCTGGCAGCTCTAGAGGGGTCAGACGTCGGAGGGACGAGTCTATTGACCAGCTGCGGTCAGATTTGGAGCAGCAGATGGCGCAGCAGCAGCAGCAGCTGGCGCAGCAGCAGATGCAAGTGCAGCAGCAGCAGCACCTGCAGCTGCACGCTGATATGCTGTATGCTCAGCAGACGCAGTGGCGTGAGATCGTGAACACCATGCTCAAGGGAGCTTGGAGTCGCCTGTTCCTGAACGAGCAGCATCCAGCGGTTCCCCCTGTCCCTCGCTACGTCGTCCCAAGTACTACTCCTGCTACTGCTCCTCCTCCTGCTGATGACGATGGTACGGTTCACTCTGCGCAGCGGCCCGATCCAACGGCGTCTGAGGGAGCCCCACCTGAGAGAGCACCAGAGGATCAGCCCCCAGCTCCTTAGTTTAGGACATTTTTTTTTGTTTAAACATTTGTAAATATATATATGAGTTTTTATTTCAGAACTTTTTTATTGTGTTTTATATAATTATATTTATATTATTAGATCGCGTTGTTTAATTTATGAATTATTTATATCTAAATTTTAAAAACAAATAAAGTATATATATATTTGTAGCGGTTTTAACTTAAAACCGCTACAAATATATAGATTTGTAGCGGTTTTAACTTACAACCGCTACAAATATATAGATTTGTAGCGGTTCTACACTAATAACCGCTACAAATGTATATATATAATTGTAGCGGTTTCTCTTGAGAAACCGCTACAACTATATATATGTTTGTAGCGGTTATACACTAATAACCGCTACAACTATATATATGTTAGTAGCGGTGTTAAAATAATAACCGCTACAAATACTCATCATTTGAATTTTGAAATTTGCCGCCTTTGTGCACATTTGTAGCGGTTATGTTATGTATAACCGCTACAAATTAAAAATTATTTTTAAATTTAATGACCAACGGCTTTAATATTAGTAGCGGTTTTATATATATAACCGCTACTAATACGCAACAAGTAAATTTTGATTTTCCCACCAATGTGTAACGGCTTGAACATTAGTAGCGGTTTTATATATATAACCGCTACTAATACTCAACAAGTAAATTTTGAATTTCCCACAAATGTGTAACGGCTTGAATATTAGTAGCGGTTTTATATAAATAACCACTACTAATATTTTATATCTGTAGCGGTTAGTGTAGCGGTTTAAGAACCACTACAAAATTATAAACGTTGGAATTTCAGAATATAAGGTTCTAGGCATTCGTCATTATCTTCTCACTCATCTTCTTCTCTATACTTTCTTCTCTCTCACTTGTAGCTATGGATAAATCATGGATAAGGTTGCCGCGCAATTCTCCTAAATATTTGTACGGATTAAACAGTTTCTTAGATTTCGCATTCACTCACGCCAGCTGTAACGGCAAGATTGTCTGTCCATGTCGGAAATGCAAGTTCAAGAAGTGGCATGCACGAAATGTTGTGAAGGAACATTTGCTTGTGAAGCCTTTCCCTTAGGACTATACGTTCTGGGCAGTTCATGGTGAGAAGGCCGGCATTAGTATGACGATGCTCTTCCTCGAAGTTCTCAAGTAGGCGTTCAAGTAGATGAAGATGATCCTGTGAATGATGCTGTGCGTGATGCGTTTGGATTTCAAGGCGACAACTTCAACGAAGAAGTGGACGGCTCTGAGCCGGCTTTTATGGGGAATGAAGCAGCTCGGGATTTTTTCAGCTTGATAGATGAGGCAGATCGTCCTTTATATCAAGGTTTTTGCAAATATTCTAAATTATCTTTCTTGATCAAATTGTATCATATCAAGTGCTTGTGTGGGATCACAGATAAGGGAATGTCGATGTTGCTCGACTTATTACAAGATGCATTCCCCGACGTCGAGATTCCCACAACCTTCTACGAGGCCAAGAAGATTATCAACAGGTTGGGGTTGAATTATCAAAAGATTGATGCGTGCCCAAATGATTGTATGCTGTATTGGGGAGACGATTCCAGTAGGGAGACATGTAAGAGATGTCACACATCGAGGTACAAGACAATTCGGAAGAGGAAAAAGCAGAAGAAGAAACCTGCAAAGATTCTCAAGTACTTCCCTTTGAAACCTCGTCTACAAAGATTATTTATGTCGTCTAAAATTGCTGAGCACATGAGGTGGCATGCCGTTGATAAAAACGAAGACGGTAAATTAAGACATCCGCGGGATGCAGCTGCTTGGAAAATGTTTGACAACGACTTTCCAGATTTTGCGACTGACCCCAGAAATGTTCGGCTTGCGTTGGCGACCGACGGTTTCAATCCTTTCAGGAATCTTAGCACAAGTTACAGTATTTGGCCGGTAGTCTTAGTTCCCTACAACTTACCCCCCTGGATGTGTATGAAACAAAGCTCTTTCATTATGTCTATAATCATTCCAGGCAAAAAGGCACCGGGCAATGACATCAATGTGTATCTCCAACCGCTTATTGCGGAATTGCTTGACCTGTGGAATGTCGGCTTGGAGACGTACGACGCTTACGGCAAGACTTTATTCAACATGCGTGCAGCCTTGATGTGGACGATTAGTGACTTTCCTGACCTTGGCACATTATCTGGTTAGAATGTGCATACTGGGTCGGCGTGTCCAGCTTGCAATTTTGACTCTGACGCATTGCGCCTTCCCCACAGCCGAAAGTAGTGCTTTATAGGGCATCGGAGGTTTCTCGATGGAACGCATAAGTTCAGATTGCAACGGAATCGCTTCAATGGGAAACTAGAGAAAAGAGGACCACCTCAGACTTTGTCCGGTACAGATATCTTACAGCAGCTTGAGCATGTTGACTTCGAGTTTGGAAAAAGCGACGATTCAGCACAAACTCGCCAAAAGACGCGTAGGACTTCGGCGCCTCAGCAGTGGAAGAAGATAAGTATTTTCTTCACGCTTCCATATTGAAGATTTAATTTACTTCGCCACAGTCTTGATGTAATGCACATTGAAAAGAATGTTTGCGACAATGTGCTGTATACGCTGCTTAACGAACCCGGCAAGACAAAAGATCACCTTCAAGCTAGGAAAGATTTACGCGACATGGGAGTTCGTGAAGACGCTTGGCCAGATGAGCATGACAGATTTACACCGGCAAAGTTTACCCTCACAAAACCGAACAAGGATGTGTTCCTCGCGACGTTGAAGAAATTAAAAGTTCCTGATGGGTATTTAAGCAACATTTCTCGATGTGTCGACTTGCAGGCTCGAAAGGTTGCTGGCCTGAAGAGTCACGACTCACATGTTCTTATGCAGCAGTTACTCCCTCTGGCTATAAAGAATACACTTCCTCCAGATGTTTACATCGTTTTGGTGGAACTTTGTTCATTCTTTCGGAAGTTGTATTCTAAGGTTTTGATCGTTGAGGAGCTCGATCAGCTGCAGTCGAAAATCATTCTTACGCTTTGTCATTTGGAGATGATCTTTCCTCCGTCCTTTTTTACTGTGATGGTTCACCTCACAGTCCACCTCGTTCATGAAACAAAGCTCGCTGGACCAGTACAATATCGTTGGATGTATCCGATTGAGAGGTACTCATTTTAAATATGTGCTTTCATTTATTGTCCGTATTTAATGTTTGCTAGTCATCCTTTTCATCATTTTATATCAATTTTCTCTTCTGTACTTCGTAGGTTCCTTGGGAAATTAAAATCTTACGTGAGGAATAAGGTGTGGCCATAAGGTTCTATAGCTGAAGGCTATATAGGGGATGATGTGCTATATTTTTGCTCAAGGTATTTTGATGATCTTGAGACGGCTTTCAACCGCCCACCTCGTGTTGACGATTGTCCGGAACCTGCGCCGACATCAGGAGAATTTATCCCTCATGTTGGTAAACCAGTTGGAGCAACTGAGAACTTCAAACTAACGGCAACTGAGAAGTTCCAAACATATAGACATGTCTTGATTAATTGCACTCAAGTTGAACCTTTCATACGGTAAGAATTGTACACTCACATGTTATTCGATCTATATCTTTCGTAACATTTCTCACTTTCATTTCACTAACGCCTTTCCATTATTAATTGCAGGGAATTCAGAAGTCATGTGAAGCGTCAACTCAGGATCCGTACACAGACATCCTCGGAATTTGATAGGAGGGTCCACAGAGAATTCCCGAGCTGGTTTCCGCGCAGAATACTAAATGACCACAACCCACACTCACCAGATTTCAGAGCTCTCGCAATCGGCCCTCTTGATCATGCAAAACAGTTTACAGCATACAATGTCAATGGTTTTAAGTTTTGCACGGTTTCACGGGATCAAGGATTGCAAACACAGAATTCGGGTGTTTATGGCACATTTGGGACAAGGAGTTATGTGAGCAGCAGTGACGCCAACATGCAGTTGGAGGCGTCCCTTACTATGGCAAGCTTCTTGATGTGGTCGAGCTTAATTATCAAGGCCGTTTCACCGTGACACTGTTCAAGTGTTTATGGGCAAATACTACTACTTCTCGGGGACTGACAACTGACGACCTAGGGATCACATCAGTCAATTTCTCACGGCCGATTCATACTAGTATTTCTCAAGATGATGAGCCGTATATTCTAGCTTCAGAGGCACATCAGGTTTATTATGTCGAGGACGAGAGGCATAGGGATTGGCACATGGTCGTTCATTTAAAGCCAAGAGACCTTTACGATATGGGTGAAGGCGATAACATCGCCTACGAGAGTGAGCCATTCCAGCCAGCTGATTTTGAAAACTACTTCCCTGAAGGCGATAACAATTTACCTCTACTGCGGTGAGTTTTTTTAAGTCCACGTCATTTGAATTAAATTTTTTAAATTTAATAATACATCAATAACAATAATTTTTCTACAAAAATTCTGTAGGGATGGCGACGATGAGTGATCAAATTCAAATTACGCTTTTGTCTTTACAAAAAATGCAAAAAAATTTTTAAAATAAAATGTAAAAAAAAAATTTTTAAAATTAAAATAATATTTGTAGCGGTTATTAAACCGCTACAAAAATATAAATAACCCCTACTAATTAATAACCGCTACATTAACCGCTACAAATAGCACAATGAATATTAAACCGCTACAAAAATATAAATAACCGCTGCTAATTAATAACCGCTACATTAACCGATACATTAACCGCTACAAATAGTACGTGGATCCCTATAAATACCCTTACCACAACTCATTTCAAACACTCCCCAATATCTTTTCACCTTACCTTTCTTTCATTTCCTCTCATTTACAACTTCTTTCGTATGAGTAGAGGAGCTGAATAATACGATCAAATATGGTAACAAGATTTTCAATTTTTTTTAGAATACTTCTTTCCTTTCTATAAAATTTATTCTAATCATTTTTTTTTCTAGATATATCATAACTGTATCTCATTTTCATCTATTTTTCATACACAATTACATTAGATTAGAAAACATAATAATTCCTTATTACCTACCTATCCTTAATAATATTATTAATATAAATTTTATACTAATCCTATTCAATTACATTTTTCCTTTTTATTTATTAATAAGTTAAACTATTGAATAATAAACTAATTGAAATAGATAAAATAATAACAAAATAAACTATTTAATATAATATTGAAAAAACAGAAAAAAATCATTGTATATTTTTTAAAAAAAATTTAAATATTTGTAGCGGTTATTAAACCGCTACTAAATAACGCGCCTTTTTACGACTCAATTTAAATTTTTTGGCAACAATTTTGAATTTCATGAAATTAGTAGCGGTTTTAATTTCATGAAATTCAAAATTAGTAACGGTTCTTTAACCGCTACAAATTAAAAAAATGTCATTTTTTTTTCGCCAACAAATTTTCTATTTTTTATATTTGTAGTGGTTTATTAACCGCTACAAAATAAAAAATTCTTTTTTTAGCTCTCAATATAATTTTTTATATTTGTAGCGGTTATATAACCGCTACAAATATCTCTGGGTGTTGTAGCGGTTAAGCTGAACCGCTACAAAGTATGTAGCGGTTATTTTTTATTGAGTAGCGGTTTTATAAAACCGCTACAAAACTGCTTGCAACGTACGATTTAATAGCGGTTTGAGTAACCGCTACTAACCTAGTTTGTAGTGGTTAGAACCGCTACTAATACCCATTTTTAACCGCTACTAAATCACGTTTTTTTTGTAGTGATATTGTATGCATAAGTAATCATCACATAAGGTTTTACCATATCAAATTATGTTCATATGTACAATTAGTATACACAATGATGTGATGTCTTTGTGATGAGTATGTAGAATCGAGGAGTAGCCACAGCATCCTCACTAGGTACATACACTCTATTTTGTTCTAATGAACAAAATACATCATTCAAAGATTTAAAGATATCAATTGTAATTAAATGTATGGTTATAATTAATCTTTGCCCACAGGTAGATAACTATAATCATAGTTTTAATTAGGGTGAAATGGAACAACATTATATTCTCTAAGTAGCCCACAGGTATTAGGGGATATAAATGCATTCCAGTTTCACCAATTTGAGATAAATTCATGCTATGCTAATGTCTTTGCCCACAGGTAGACTTTAGTTATACGAATTTATAATTGTATAATTTACATTGGTAAACATACACCTATATGCGATGGTTGCTTGTCTCTTATAGCAATTTTGTAAGTATGATTTAATTTTGATTTTGACTTTGCAGCATGATGGTTATCTATTCAATTATTTAGTTTGATATAATTTATTAGAGACAATTAAGCCTATAAAGAGAACTTCTGCCATTAGGACAAAATTGACATTAAGAAAAGCTCTAGTATTTATAATGCTAGCATGAGAAATGAGATAACATTATTGTCTCAATAAAGTAATCTCCGTTAAGAGCTAGTTATTAAAAGTACATAAAGAATGGAGTAAAGTCAATTGTTGTTGATAGGCTGAGAGACATATTTAGAAATTCTTATAAATGTTGTTGCATTGTTTTGTTGACTATTAAGTGATTCTTCATCATAGGGTAAGATGTCTCCATTAATCTTGGTGGAATAGATCCTTTGTTTATTATCTCATGATTTATTACTCATTTTCATGAATACATGCATGGATAATAAGTATTCATTGTAAATGTGTTTATATAAGTGTTGCTCCCTTTTAGAAAAGCATGAGATTTTAAATAAGGGACATCAAGCTACCAACCCTAAAGCCATAAAATAATAGACATATCAAGTTTAATCTGTCTATGATTAGTGGCTTGATTGGAGGCAGTAGTGGATATACACTTGCCATTGGTTTTGTTCTAACAGATGAAATAGTTCATCCTGATTTAATCGACTCTTCTAATACCTGAACATCTTCTGCTTTATAATTAAGTAGTGTCATTTGACACTTTTAGAGAATATAAAGTAGAAGTGGGTAATTTAATCTGGTAAACAGATTAATACAGTAAAGTCAATTAGAAGAGATGGATGACATGATGAGTACATGGTTGAAGATAGTAATTTAGCCTATATGTTTTCCTCTTAAAGAATGCATTCAAGACAACTGTATATCTTAGATGAGTTTCCAACAAAATTATGTTTAAACCCTTTTAAAATTTGATAGTTGGAAACTCAGTTTATATAGAATTGTCTTGTAAATGAAAGAATGTGGATGGAAAACATCCTAAAGATTAAGACTGCACATTTTGGTGAAGATGCAGAAAGATCTTAGGAATTCTATTGAGCTATCCTTTCCATCTTAGAGATTGTGTAGTAATTTTGAAATGCCAAATTATTAAGAAATGGTATGATTAGTGGGAGTGATCAAACTCATTCAGGATGATTACACATAACAGATTGTAACCTCTAATCATGATAGAACATTGGTTGTACATGATACTCTTCTCCTTGAGGTAAATGTGAAACATAATGAAGTTCTGAAATTTTCAATTGGTCAAGTTTGAAATAAGAAGTATCAACATTAAGAACTCTATCAATTATTAGGAAAAGTATCCCGAAACAAGCAAGGGATATTCTAAATTGATAGATGGTGCTCTTATTGTACAACTTCAATCTATTAACAGATTGGGTTAAGACCAAATGACAATTTAAATTTGGCAATTGCTACCAACAATACATCATGTATTTCAAGTAATCTGACTAGAGCATAAACAATGAGAGTGACCCTAATTTCCATTAGCATCTTTCCATTATAGTAACAAGGAGAGATGTGTGTGAACTAAAAGAAATGTCACATAAACTATGAGGAGAATTTAGTTAGCAAAATTGAGAAACCATCCTCACATGCATTTTCACATTAGCGGTAAATAATGTGTTATGATGCAATCACATATGTGATAATGCTGAAAGCATCATAGTACTATTTATATCACTAGATTAGTGGGAGTTGAATCATCTATATTGAACAAAATGATGATTCACTCATTGCTTGTGAATTTTGACATAAGGTGTTATATATAACAAAATCATCATTGTTCAAATTTGTGATAGGACTAGGGTAAGTATAGTATTCTTTTGGAATACATAAGGAAACTGTTCTCAAAACACTTGGGAATGTCATAAAAAACCTATGATCACATGTATTTGAACATTTATAGATAGATGGTGGTTGTTGTATTTAATATCTATTATGAGAATATGATTTAATTGTCTATATGTTTCTAATATCATTGTATTCCGTTCCTTCTAATTTGGTTTCTTAGGTGCAGGCTTGCTTGAATGTGCACATAAACGAGCAATGCCATTGCAAGGGACTTTTAGGAGGATTATCAAGCATATTATTGCTTGAATAATAATTGAAAAGCTGCAGGTCATGAAGTATATTTTAAAATGTACATTAAGTTTCATGCTCTACATATAGGAGAATGATTAGATTTGATTTGTTTAGTTTAGTATGATATGTTAACCATAAAATGGTTAACATTATGATGCATTTTTACGTTTACTGAACAAATTGCATTTTGGAGGAGTATAAGATTGCTAAGTAGTCACTGATTGCTTAGTTCCACCATGAATTGCTTAATCTAGTCATTCTTGGAGGCAAGTCATAAGATTGCCGGTTAAAGAATTTCATCATGTGGTTTTAAATTAATTTAAACCCATTAAGGGTGTTGTGTGACCATAAAGTCAATAGGTCATAGACACATGAAGTATAGATCCTTAAATGAATTGCATGCATTTAGAGACATTGAAGGATCAAATACCTTATTTGTGACTTGGATCACATTGAGTGATCTAAATAAGGTATTGATAAATGATGAAATTCAAGTTGGAGTTTGTTGTCTCATATTGGTACCTAGTTATCGAGATTAACAAACATTCAAGAAGGAACCGAATAAACATTTAAGATTTATTCATAAAGTTTTAACCCATTAAGTAAGGGTGCTGCTATGTAATACATGGAAGATAATACTCGACTTAAGGGGACTTATCGCCATGATTCATGCAGCATAGCCTTAATTAATCTGAATAGGGCAACTGACGTTAGTTACGGGGCAAGTGAGAGAATGTTAGATATTTTAATATATATATATATTATAATTATTATTAGTTATTAATTAGGTAATTAATTAAAATATCCAGAGTGTGGCCCGTTAGTCAGATTTAGGCCCAATTCATGATTAGGGTTATTGGCTATTAATGTGGTTTTTCTGATGGTGGAAAATACACAATTAAGTTGATAGCCGTCTAAATTGAGCGTACAAGAAAAAACCCTATCTGCTCATCTGAGGTTCCCTGACTGGCGACGGCTCTCAACCCAGTTGTTATCACTGTGCCCCACAGCCAATCAGAAAGAGACCTGACAATCATATCTTGTCTTCAATTCTTTTGCAGCTCTCTTTCATCAGGATTCATGAGTTCTCCATTCGATCAAAGCTTAGCAATGGCGAGAGGTAATTCTTATAAATCTTCCGCTATTGATATAGGAAAATTTATGTACTCTAATTTGTGATTTATTTGGGTATTCATGAGTTTTGTCCTACATGTAAGGTTGCCATGCATGACTGGGGTGTTTTATAGACCAAAGCCAATAATAAAGAGTGAGGAATGAGCCTTGCAAGCGGGGCAAGGATTCCCTCCTTTTCTTTCTACCTCCGCTTCCATCCGCTGCCTCTTTTTTTTTCCCTTTTCTTTCTTTCTCAGCCCTTCACTTCACTGTCCAAGCCTTAAAACCCATGTTCTCTAACCCTGACTGGACCGGCCGAACCGGACCGAAAACCGGCAACCCGGCCACTAAATCGATCCAGGTCAAGTTTTCTATTTTTTAAAATTTTTTCTTTAGAATTTCATACTATAAGTCTAAAATATTCTATTTCTCACCGGTTTGGTCCCAGTTTAGCTCCGGTCTGACCCACTGACCCTTGACCCAGTACCTCGACCGATTCACTGACCGGTCCGGGTTTAATTACCTTGCTTAAAACTAGTCATCTCAGCCTCATTCCCTCCATCCTGAAACGTTTCATTTATACTCCAGGGGTCCAAAAAAAAAAACTTAAAAAAAACAGAAAGTAAAGGATAATTACAAAAAGTTTTTTCTCAGATATAAGTATTAGTTTATATGTTCATAATTTGTTAATTGTGACTACAAATAAATATCGATTATGAGAAAAATACAAAATTAAAAAAAGTTTTTTTTTACAATATTTTATTGCAGACATTCATATAATGAAAGGAGACCATTATGAGCATAATAAATTAATAATATTATATTACGCTGGAACTAAATAAATTTTATTTTTCAATTTTTTATTTTTGCATTTTCTGTCAGGTATATGTCACATAATCAGTATTTATATTAGTCGTAACTAAAAGATTATTACGTTAATAATAAATAAATTGTATTTTTTCAAAAATTCCTTTTTTATTTTTGTTTTTCTGAAAAATTATGTATTTTATTTAATTCCCTGATCATATTTTTTATATTTGTCAATTTTTTTCCTAATTTACCCCTATTGATACCCCTCAATAATAATCAAATAAGAGAGACATAGAAATAATCGAGAAAGATAATTAGGGTATTTTAGAAAAACATGTCATATTAATTAAATTTCATAATTTAATCAAATTAAGTAAATATGTCATGTATTCAGGACTGAAGGGAGTATATCAAAATAATGAAAATAAATTTGTGTATGTGCAAATACTCTTTTCTTTCTTTTCTTTTCTTTTCCTTTTTTTGGGGTCCCTGCAGCATAATGAAACGTTTAAGTGGGAGGGAGTGAGGAACAAGTTCAAAAGCCTCATGCAGTGAAGAGTTGGAAAAAAAAGAAAAATTTATATAAAGAAAAAAGAAAAAAAAAAGGAGGCAGCGGATGGCAGCGGAGAGAAGAAGGAAAGGAGAGAAGCGACTTTTCTTATTTTAGCGGGGCATACAAAATATTCCTGGACCTACAACTGCCTCTCTCTTTCACACGTTAAGGCTCACACCACCATTTTGCACAAAGAACGGGGCGTTTCATGGCAGAGGACGAAAGTGGCAAAGGAGAGAAGCCTATCCCGACCGTTAGATTTTAGATTGTCTCTGTCAAACTCTTGTCATTTTCTATCATACAAAAAAAAAAGGAAAAAAAAAAAACACTATAATACCTTACCCAACTTGTGGCCGTTGGGGAGAGGGGTGTCTCCATTGATTTTCCTCTCCATTTACTCTCGATTAAGTGTATCTACTATTAAATCAACTTTCAATGGTTGAGATTTATCATAGTATATTTTTATTATAATGATATTCTTTACAGATTATTAAATCTCAACCATTGAAAGTTGATCTAATCGTAAATACCTTTAATGAAGAGTAAATGGAGAGAAAATTAATGGAGACGGACCTAACTTTCCTTCGCTACCAGGTCCTATCAGTTGCCCTCCTTTTCTTAAAACTACACCGTTTTTGTGTAGTTTTGCGATAAGGATGGGCTGAAAATTTTTTCCCAAAAACAAAAAATGATATCTATTATTTTGATATATTTTTCTGAAAGTATCTATTATCTTAAAATATTTTTTAAGTAGCATGCAATATCCTAAAAAAAATTTAGTGCTTTTAACTATTTAAAATATTTTTTCAGTTATACCTAGTATGTTAGCAGCGGAGAGAAGAAGGAAAAGAGAGAAGCCATGCCCTTGCAAGTGTCTCTCTTTCTGAGACTTCGCCACCAACCCAATTCCCCTTCCAGGAAGAGATCTTGCTTAACCTACCGACCCAATGTGAAACCTCTTTATGTGTAACCCAAAAAAACAAACCCCTTGACCATAACCAAACCAACAAAAGAAAAATACAAGCATAATATATAGTTCTTTTTATTCAATAATTTTTATTATTTTTAAATATAAACACCAAAGTTTTTATCAGTGACATGTGATTCGAGGAGGGGTGCCCTGCAGCCGCCAATTTCCCCCCACTTCCCAAATGTTTTTTTTTTTCTTGTTTCTTTTGATCATTAGATTCTAATAAAATGTACTCCCTTCGGTCTTAATTATAAGATAAAGTTGACTTTTTTGGAGAAATTAAGGAAGCCAATTAAATTACTTTAGAGTGTTTATATTTTTAATATCCTTGGATTATATATTAGTTTATTAGTCAAATTAATTATTTTGGAGAAAAAAAATAAACATATAAATACTCTAAAGTAATTTAATTGGCTTCCTTAATTTCTCCAAAAAAGTCAAGTCTTATAATTAGGACCGGAGGGAGTATGATATTTTGATATCTTATTACTCCCTCCGGTCCTAATTATAAAACTAAGTTAATTTTTTTAGAAAAATTAAGAAAGCCAATTAAATTACTTTAGAGTGTTTATATTTTTAGTATCCTTAGATTATATATTAGTTTATTAGTCAAATTAATTAGTTTGGAGAAAAAAATAAAAATATGAATACTCTAAAGCAATTTAATTGGCTTCCTTAATTTCTCCAAAAAAATCAACTTTATCTTATAATTAGAACCGGAGGGAGTAGATTGTAAGGGGATTAAGAGTTCCAAACAAATTACTATCAATGCTACTGAAGCTCCAATAAGTGGTTGGGCTTTCAACTTTTGAGAATTGGAGATTTTGCTTGAGTTCAAAAGCTTCAATGGGGAGTTTTTTTTTTCTTTATAAATTTTCTATTGTTATTGTAATTCCTAATTATTTTCTAAGGTAGCTCCAGCAGGATTTTGTTGTGAGTTATTTAGACTTCATATTGTTAAACTAAGATTGCTTATATTGCGTTTGGATTAGAATTATTGTGATTGGATGATTTTTAGTTTGGTATTTCTTAAAAAAAAATAATTATATGTATGATTATATTATATATCAGTTTAAAAGTCAGATAAATTCGAACAAAAATGATATATAAAAGAGATAAAATGAAAAAGAAAATCTTATATTTAATATCAAAATTCACTTTTAAATAAAATCTTGTATTTAGGATTGAAGATAGTATTAACTAATTTAACCAATATAACATTAATATAATTAAAATAGTTAATTAATTCTTATATTAAAGGATTAAAAGGAGTACTGCCACACCAGCACAGTGATGGTACACTCGCCAGCTAGTGAATGCGTGTTTGAATCGCAAGCTCTTGGCCCGCAATCCCAAATACGATGCATGGCTCCTGTGTTCTGGCCATAACCTATCGTAATATCGACTATGATTTTTGTTATTTCTAACTCCAGCATATACTTAATCAATTACTACCTCCCTCTTGCTCTTAATATATTCCCTCTAATCCCTGTTACTTCTCAGATACCTAATATAAGATATAATTATCTAATTTAATATAATATTACTTAATATTATATTATTAATTTATTACTTTTATACATTAGTATAGTTTTTTAAAATAAAAAAAGTAGTAGACATAGTCCTATCACGAAGCCAAAGCATAATGGAACGGCCAAACTCCACAGAGAAAACACTAAGCTAGAAAGCCGCGAGGGAGACTGGTTGAAAGCTGAAACACACACGTCGAAAAGTCGTCAGGTTACTAAGTTTTTTTGGCCTGGTCTGGTTACTAGGTTGAAGCAAGGAAGAATTGGATGAAAATATTAAGAAAAATATTTTGATTGATTATTTTATTTCTTTTTTTAATCTTTGGTTAGGATGGGTAGAAATATGGGTGGAGTTAATACTGAAAACTCACAAAGATAGTATTATTTCCTCCCTATTTTCCTTTCATCCAGAGAAAATTACTAAGGATAACTAATTTAATTAATTGCAAGGCATACATTGCACAATTAAATTTGATTTGACTTTGATAACCTTACGGGAATATGGATGCACATAGGAATTAATGTTTTAAAGTTTGTGTGTAAATAAATACATGGCACAATTAAATAAATGCATTATCTCTAGTTTTCTACGTACCATTTTAATTGTCTCTTGTAACGGAAGATGCGTGGAATATTCAGAGGAGCAAATCAACTGTCTTCTTCAATAAAGAGGAGGAAGGCACCGCCGTTAATTATCATCTGAAGCAAATATTCCACCCCACTTTTGGTCACCCGAAAAATTAGAAAAATTACACTCAAGTTCTAAAAAGAAGAAAATAAAAAAATGATTCAATGAAATTGTCAATACCAAGTTGTCAATAAAACCATTTTATTATTTTGTAATATCAAGAGGTCATTTTTTTATTTTCTTTTTTTGTCATTTAAGTGTAATTTTCCCAAAAAAAATTCCACTTCATCCCGTGAGACAATACTATACAGTATGCACCTTACGCCACTAGTTTACACAAATTGTTAATTCTCATGTGGGCTTGCGTGTATAGCAGAATTTCCAGCTTACGAGTTCGTGTGCGACGTTGACGCGTTAGGGCCTCGTGGGGTTGATATTCAAAAAAGTCTGTTAAACAAAACTTGATTTATAAATTATAAATCACGTTGAAAAAGTATCTTATAAATCATAAAAATTATTATCCAGAAACTAATCAAAACCCACACTTAGTGAAAAAAATAATAATCTTGGTTGTTTAAGGCTGTGGTTGGAGTTCGTCATTGTCAAACCACAACAATATTTGCCGCGACGTGGACAATAAAAATAAAACAAATAAAAGTAGTCAACTCACGCCCCGCCTTCCGGTTCCCAGGGAATTATTTTAATCGAACTGTTCTTCAATTTTCTTTAAAAAAAAAATAACAGACTGGTTTGTCAAACTCTTTTTCAGGATATAATTTGTTAAATTAAAGGAGTTAAGCTTTTTTGTCCTTAAAAATAGATGCAGAAACTATCGAACTATTCATATAGCCGCTCATAATTATATTAGCTGTAAAAGATAATCTTCCGATAATGAAAAAAAGAAAAAAGAGTAAAGGAGGAGTTAAACTATTGCTACATTTCATCAGATAATAAGAAAATTGAAAATTGTTGTGAGGAAAGGGTTAAGGGGGAAAATATAGAATAATAGGTTAACAAAGGCATTCAATGTTTAACTTCTTTACGACGAGTTGGGAACAAGTGGCTTGATTAATTGACAATTACTTGCCACTCATAACTTGATCCTCATCTCCCATTAGTTTGTGAATTTGGATGGATTACAATAATCCAAATCTTACTTTATCAAGAAAAGCAACCAAGCCAAAGATGACCGAGGAACCAAGAACCGCTTACCTAAAAATATTTCCATTAATTTTTCTCTCAATTTCCTTTTTATTGAATATATTCACCATTAAATTAATTTTCAGATGAATACTTACATACTTCAGGCACTACAAAAAAAACGTGATTTAGTAGCGGTTAATATATTCCCTCTAATCCCTATTATTCCTCAGGTACTTAATATAAAATATAGTTACCTCATTTAATATAATAGTTACTTAATATTATATTATTAATTTATTACTTGTATAAATTAGTATAGTTTTTTTAAATAAAAATAGTAGTACGCATAGTCCTGTCATCTAAACCAACATAATTTCACTTACATTCTAATTCATATTTAATGATATGATTTGCAAATAGTATTAAAATAAACCTTTTCTCCGCTAATAGAGCCAGATAATTAAGTCTCTGTCTTTATCCCACAAATGGAGCACCTTTTCAGCGCTCTCTTCAACTCCAGAAAACAGCAGCCCGAAACTTATGGATATAGACACTTTGTTAGCTTATAGATAGAGAAAAGCAAAGTGTCTATCTATAAGCTAACAAGCAGAGTGTCTATATCCAAATGTCATAAATTTGTCATATGTAAATCTGGCTAAAAAGTATACATAATTAAATACAAGACGCAAGTCCTGATGTTCCAAATGTCTATAAGCTGTTGATGAAGTGTCTCAAGGCAGAAATGACTGAAAGAGGGTTCTCCAAATGGACAGCATGCCCACAGTCGGGGACCTCAACCACTTTATGAACTTTGTTGCATTGTTCCTGCCCTGCGCAAAATGTGTTGATCATTGCCTCTGCAATTTTCTTAAATTTAGTATCTTTCTCTCCGTACATCAGCACCAGAGGCATTCTGAAATTCAAATTCGTCAACTCTTCCCACAATGAACTGTCATATGCAGGGAGAGGAGAAAACAATGAGAGAGAGGCCAAAAAAAAAACCACCTCAAAGTCCATTAATAAAGTGAGTTGTTCAAATATGGATCGTGAATTGTTGATTCAGAACTTTTATCAATAGGCAAGTAGTTCATTTATAACCCCTCCTAACAAAGTCCATTAATATATACACAACTGCCTTGCGCCTTTGAAGTATCAAACACAAGATAAATATTGTCATAGCTAACAAAATGAATATTCAGTCAAGATTGGATATGCTTACGGTTGCCTCCCTATGCTTAAGCCAGACAGTATCTTTGCAAGACTCTGCACATCATGTTGCGGTAAGCGGCTTTCAACTATTCGATTGAAATGAGGGTGGCTTCTAAAGCTGTTCAAACAATGACACTTCAAAATATTGAAGAAAAGGACAGTGATAGCAGTATGATAAGATCAGGAAAATGCCTGATCATTCTGATGTTTGAAACAAACAAGTTACCTTCTCCACAGCTCTCCTGCATACCAGGATTCAACAAAAAGTTGTAGCCCATGTGCAACCATGGAGCGTGCTCTGGAATCATCTTTAGCTGCACGAATTTTCCTTGCCAGTTTATCATTTAACCCAGGGCTCCCAGATATCAGGACAGCTCCTTTAGCCTTCATAAAAGTTCAAGTTATCAACCACACAAACAACTCGAAACAAATAAAACACCAGATATAATCCCATACCTTGTAACCAAATTTCAATGCCATGTATAATGCAATCCTTGCTCCCATTGAATACCCAACAAGAGTAACCTTTGCAGGAGTTATATGATGGATTAGGTTATGTAATAAACCAGCAATCGTCTCCAGAGATAAACACGGTTCCTGTCCAGCAATTTTTACAGTGTTTATTATTGACTTTCGATGACCAGGGAGATCAACTGAGATGCACCTTGCTGATCCTGATATAGCCTTCATGATAGGAATCCAGTCATCGCCAGTCCCGAGAAAACCATGAAGAAATACTAGTACATTATCCTACATTGGATCAATCAGATTGAATCAGCATGAACATAAGAATCTAAGTTTGTGTGCAGATAAACTCTGTCCCAATTACTAGGTTTTAATTTGTTTGGAGACAGTCGAATAATCATCTCAAAAATTACATCTTAGAAATTGAAAAGATACAGTTAGTTAACAGGAAAAAGATGTACATCATAAAAGACTGTGATGATCTACAAAGAGCATATTACCCATATTCAATGAAATGTTGGCATTATTAACTTCTGTACAGGATTGTTGCATTAGCAAGTGAACAAAAAGTAACACCCATCCTATTCGCATTGGCTTGTTCCATTGATTAAAGATGGAACATATGCTACAACTTGCTTATTGCTCAATATTTCAAGGAAATTGAACCAAAGCTATTAGCGATATCCATAGAAACTGCTATACTTACATCATTCTTTTGTCCAATTTCTTGAACTTGAAAGAGACAAGAGACATTGTCAACCTCTACAGCCAGTTGGTACCTACGAACTTGCTCTTCGGTCATAACATAATTGATCACATTCTGGTTGACTTGAAAATTCTTTAACAGTTGTCTAGCATTAGCCACTGATGCTTCAACAAAATTACTGTGTGGATTACGGCCTATTGAAACAGGATTAGTTGTTATGTCTTCCTTAAGCCATCGATAGGTTCCCAGTCCATGAGCGACAGATGGGATCCCCTGATTATTTGACACTGTGAATCTACTTGCATTTTGCATATCAAGATAACAAGAAAACTGCACATATGTAGACAAACTAAGACTGCTTTCAAATGCAGAACTGATGACAGCCATCTTTCCCAGCTGCTGGGCCCATTGGGCAATTAATGCTGCATTCTCAAATCCACCAACAACGCTTGGCTTTATAACCTGAAAGATTAGCAGTCTAGTATAAACAAGAGAGGTAACCGTTTTATATTAATGATATATCATCAGTGTATCATTACTAATTGTCTGTGCAATTGTCATATAAGTTAAAGGCAAACGGTTATTCACATATTTAAAAGCTATATTATTAGCAACATTATATTCTAATTAGTATAATAATTATAATTAAAATACTTTTAAGGCTTGAAATAAATAATTTGAAATTTAGAATATTCAAATTATTTATTTCAAGCCTTAAAAGTATTTTAATTACAATTATTATACTAATTAGAATATAATAATGTTAGAATATTCAGAATATTCATTTAAGACAGTAAAAATAAATAAGCTTCATCTTAAACATATTTTTATAAAACACTCTAAATTACAGCATTGAAACAAATAAATTTTATTTTTTGACAGCCTAAGTTTTATTTCCAGGTTGTAAATATTTATTTTGAGATGTTTAAATATTTTAATAGTAAAAATTAAATATTTAATTCTCATACTTTAGGTTTGTGGGTTAAATTTTCCAACATTGCTTACTCAAATTAAATTTGAAAGCTGTAATTCTAAACATTTTATTAAAATATTTTTAAAATAATCTATTTTATGGTTGTTATGCTTTATGTCGTAAATCAAAATATTTTTTATTTTTTCAAAACAAAATTCAAGGAATCAATTATTTATTTTAAACATTAAGTATATTTTAATTATAAAAGTTAGATTAATTAACGCATAATAATTTTAACAAGATGAATTTTGAGCATGCAAGTTATCATTTACCGTTACCTTGAAAAACGGTATTAAGTGAGTGATAGGAATTTTTTACCGCACTTTAAAAATTAAAGGACCCACATGAACTTAATAAAATTGAAGGACTAGAATGAAACCTAATCAAAGAGGACCAAATTTGAGATTTTTCCTTCAACATAACTATTTTATGCAGGTTAGCTTTCTCATATATAAAAACATACTTCTAATTTGAGACGGTTATTTTAATTTGGTTTTGGATAGAATACAATGGCATTGAGCCATCCATGTAGCCGACTTCACCTAATACGATAAGGCTTTATTGCTGTTGTTATTGGGTTGTTGAGTCTGTTATTTTCCTATTTTGACTTGGTAAGGAATATATAACTATATAACGTGTTGAGGGATAATGCACATTTACTCACAATAGCCACAATTCTGGGGTGAGAAAACTTCACTAGCTTTTCCAGATGATTTTCATGAACGTGATCAATTGTTTCATCCAGGGCAACAGGTAAGCCACTTTCTTCACAGAACTTGATAATGTCATTTTCATCTTGAACAGGCTCCTGCAAAAGGGATTTAGTCATCAAGAAGTTAAGAAATCTGTACAGTATGATACCATACAAAAACCGAAAGCTGAATGGTAAATCTTAATTATGACTAAAAATTTCCTGCTTTTGTAGTCTACCTCAATATACTGCAGCCCACAATCCTTCACAACAGAGCTGAATTCCATTGCTTCTTCGTAAGTCCATCTTTGATTTGCATCTGCACGGATGTCAATGTGGCAACCAACTTTCTTTCTCACTTCTTGTATAACTAAAGCAGAGTGAATAGGATCACCCCATCGAGCCACCTGTAATAGCATTGCAACTTACTGGCCTCCCATCCTTTAAATTCTTACCGGCCCATTTAGCACACAGCATATGAAGCAGACAAACATTGCAAGACTAACTTACCTTTAGTTTGATTGCAGAGAATCCTTCCTCAACAAGCGCAGCAGCTACATTAGCTACTTCAGCAGGAGATCCATTTGAATCAAGTAGAGCACAAACCTGAACTTCCATTGAACTTTGATATTTGTCCTTTTCATTCATCTGAGAATACAGTATGTCTAATAAACTGGACCCTCTTGCATCAGCTATAGCATTCAAGATGGCCATTTCCAAACCACATCTGACACTTGGAAAGATAGAAGAAGGCTGCATCCAAGTATTATAACTTCTTACACCAAAAAGCCAGAGATTTTAAACAAAAAAAAAAATTTGCTACATCCGAGAAAAGTAACTTCATTACGTTAGGGAATAATTAAGGCTAAATTTTTAAAACAATATAATATGATAAACATTTTTTCAGTTCATGTCACAAATTGATATTGTAATGTCCAGGAACCATTTCATTTAATGGTTTAACTTGTTAGGTGTAGGTCCGGGGGTGGCTTATAAATCGACACCCCTTCTCCCAGAAACTCCCATAGGACAAGGAGCATGAACTATGGACTAAATACAGGCACACCAATATTGTCATTGCAGATATTTAATCTTGAAGAGCATTATCATCATGGAAGGATATCAATAATCCAAGAAGTTTCTGATTATAGTGGATCCAGGTCAAGTTTAACCTGCCCAATACAATCTGATTCAGAATTTTCCCAGCCCGACCTTTCACCACCTTTTGTACTATTGCTTAAAGGGTCCTTGAGTGTAACTATCCCACTCAGCAAGTTCCCCATGGTTCCCGTTGATTTAAGGAGTGAATGGAGGCAGTGAGATCTGAGAAGCAGACTCCCAACCACTCGATTAAAGAAGCTTTATACATTGTTAAGGACCTAGGTCACCTCAAGGTTTAAGCAGTTAAGAATCTGTCCACGAATGGCGTTTATACTTTAAATTATATACGCAATGCAGATTAGACCACTTACCAAGATACCCAACTCATTCCATATCCAACATGAAAATGAGCCCTTCAATAGAGATAAGAAGCAACTAATTTTAACCCCTTTCATGGCATGCATAAGAAACCTAAGTTGATCTTCTGCATCTTCCAGATTTTCCCTGTGGATCTCAAGAGGAGCAACCTGCTTGATGCAATAGCACATAAATAAGTAAATTTTTAGAGATTTTCAATACAGGAACGTGCATCAAAATCAAGAGGATAAAATATTAAATTGATCAAAACAAGTGCGTAAGATGATAAAATATTAAGTCAATACCAACCTCACCAAAACCCACACTACCACCTTCAAGAAATAGAGATAAAATAAAGCCTTCTCTATAAAATTCTTTATGATTGTGACCAAGAGATGTTGATGTAGGAGGAGCGCATAGTGCAATTCTGCCACAAATAAGCGACCACATAGTGAGAAACATAAACAGATTTCAAAATCGAGTCTCTAACTCATTCTACAATAAGATCACTAACCTATATCGTGAATACTCTATTTTATGCACCTTGAAGTAAAAGGACTCATCTTTTATAGAGCCTTGACTCAAAGAAGCTGAGAGTAATCTTATTGTGTTCTCTGCTGTCTGAAGGGCAAACTTTTGCAGAATACTTAGGCAGTATGCAAAATATATTAGCAAAGAGGTTAGAATCCAAATAACTCGTACTACATCTGAATTAAGAATTGAAGGACTTAAACCTGTGAAAATTGGCATTGCCATCAATGGAACTCTCAATTTCAACTAAACAGTCCATATCTTCATTTTGTGCTGCAAATAAAGCATCCTCAAGTTCCACCTTTGTCTGGGCATACAAGTGTTTTATGCTACAAACACATTGATTTTATTTCAGAGGAAGATAGGACAAAAGGTACAGAAACAAAAACATTTATTTCAAGAAATATTTAAATTCTTACCCATGAGCCAAGCATATACTTCCAATCGAAATGTTATGAGAGGTGTAGAAATACTGATGCAATATACTGGGTTCAGTTTTATTTACCAGAGGAAGAAAACAGAAAATTCCACCTCCATGATTGTTTAACACAAGTATTGTCATCGGTTTCCTCAATTTACTGAACATGAAAACAATTAGAATATCAACAACACACGTACATGTCAAAAGTTCATCATAAATTATAGGCTAACAATAAGTACATCAATAGATTACAGTAAACCTAGTAGTGAAGTAATCAAACATTAAATTTTTCTCCAAAAATAACATTTAATACATGGTCTATACACCATTGAGGATCAGACAGCACCGTCATCAGAATAATAAGATTGCTTTCAGATTTTTTTCAAGTGTTAGGAATGGACATACACACTATTAAAAATGAAATTTGTACATAAGCTCATACCTCTGGTTCAAAATCGCAAGACCATTTGTGTCGTGGAGAAAAGAAACATCTCCAATCACGCAAAACACCTAACGAAATTATGAATATGGCATAACAATGCAAAGAGAAAGAAGTCGTGATTATTACTTTATGAAAATATTCTTGTGAATGGGAAAAGAAACAAAGCTTTCCAAAATACAAACAGGAAACAGTGAAACTTGTAGAAATAAGGTCCTTTCAGAGTCATGATAGTGGATAATATGACATACACACACAAAAAGACAAGGATTTTCTAAAGACTTTTTATGCACAATCCTAGACTGTTAACTGGCATTTTGACTTCAAGTCATGGGAAAAACCTCTTTACAAGTTTTCAACACCCTATGAGATAAAGCACAGGACAAGAATATCAATCATTATTTTCATTAACATACATTTTTTAAAAAAAAAAAAATTATCTTTTTGAAAAAACAGTCCTCCAAACACAGTAAAATATTTTTTTAAAAAAAACAATTACCTTTTTGTTGCATCCGACAGCAAAGCCAATGGCTGTGCTAAGTAGTCCATCAATACCACTAGCCCCTCTATTGCCAGCCACCCTTATCCAGCTAAATGGTAAGTCCAAATCTAACATGAGAGATGTAACACTTTTACTGCATATCGACCTACCATGCCCATACATATCTGCATCACGTATTGGCATACTGTTCCCAAGAAAGAGAGAAGATTCAGAGGAAAGAGCTTCAGATATTACATGAGCAACATGAGGTTCTGTCAGGGAACACTCGGTACAAATTTGAAACTGTATTTCCCATTCAACCTAACAATTAAGTTGTTAGAGAAATTAGAGAACAGAGACAAAGAAAGGGCGGGGCGACTGAATTATAATTCAGACGAATTGTGAGACTGAAAAGGACGTCAAATTTAAGACAACCAAACAACCAAGTCTGGAATTAATGATTGGAAACTTTAATAAGGAAATATACAGCAATTTTTTTAGCTTTGCAGCCATTTCCAACTCTGACATTATGTGATCAGGAAATTTTAATTTGACAAACTTAATATGTGATTAAAACTCAAAATACATGGACTCTTACCACCTCTAACTAAATCCAAATTCAAGGGGATTCATATCATTATTGATAAATGATTGGGGACCTAATTGTCACAGATCACGTCATTAATGATGAGATCAGCTTGGTCAAACTCTAAAGATATAAGAAGACAGGTGCAACAGTAAATATGATTCTCAACGCAAACAAACAAAAATTCCACTCTAGTTGAAAAAGGGATGTATCAAATCTTGGTGTGCCCAAACTTAGGCGACAAGGCTCTTTGTGAAGAGTCCAAATACCAGTTTCATTCAGATTAGTGTCATGGGCCTACTAAAGAAAGCCTAGAACCAATAGCTCAAATAGTCTGGTACACGGAAACAAGAAACAGACAGGGTTAGATCTCTCCATGATGAAGATCAGCTACATGGTATTGCTAGTAAGTCTAGGACAACCATCTTACTTGGAGGATTAAAAAGCAATTAGATATAGCTAAAAATAGCACTGCAGCTGAATTTAGAGATGTGCATTACGAAATTTGTGAAGGTGCATGATTAGGGGAACTTAAACTCTCAACTTTAGCATCCATGAAAATGTTATGTGACCATCAAGCATAAATAAGTACTGTAAAGAACCTTGTCTATCCTGACAAAGCAAAACATATCAAAATTGATTGACATTTTATCAAGAAACAATAAGGGGGATCATTGAAAAGAGGCATAAAAATGCATTTTACCATCTTACTCAACACTTGTATGGAAGTGGCCCACTTGCTCCATGAATGAGGAACTCTAGCCTTTAGTAAAAAATCCACAAAGCCAACAATGGAACTTTGTATACGATGAGTCACAATATGTGAAGGATCCTGACGATTTGGATTCTTGTCAACCATAATATATGAAAAAGGGACGCATGCATCAAGCATCTGACAGATTCGTTTGCTAGTTATTCTACTTCCAATCTGTTTCAAATACAAAAAAGAAGGGTCAAGAAAGACAAGTAGACAAGAACAATCATCATGAGCATTAATATATGCGTGTAAAAAAGCACCCATTGAAAGAAATAAAGAAGATATGTAAATAACTAGAGCCGAAAAAAGAGCTTCATCAATACAATATACCTGAATAACCACATCAATCTCTAACCATCCTCTGACAGACTTGGAGAGCAGACCATGATCAAGATGATCAACAAATAAAAAGTTTCCTTCAATCTCAGGAAAAGAAGTCAAATGCTTCCTTAACCGCAGTCCAGAAAGGATATCTGCTACAACAGGCCACCTGAGGTGTTTAACCAAATGAAGAGCAGCCCATATCTCATCCTCCATATGGATTGCACCAATGACAAGAAGGCCGTTTTTGGCCCTTAGAATCAAAGTTAAAACGTCAATCAATTGACCAGTTGCATTATTAAATCTACAAGACTGCAGCATATGAATGTACTTTGTATATGGTTCAGCACTAGTGATCCAAAAGTCTAAGCCTTTTAAACAGATTGATTTCCATTTGCTGGGACTGTTTTCCAATGGTTCTCTGAAAGGGCAGTTGATATGGACTGGACCACATGGTGTAGAAGTAGCCCAGTGAACAGCAGAATCCATCGTAGTAAGTACCATCTTTGCAGGAATATGATCTGTGGGTGTAGGAAGATTGAAGAAATACCTCACAAAAGAACCAAAATGGTTAACCTGCAAAGAAATTTAAGAATGTGTACCTTCAGTAACCAAGGCAGACATGAATATTGATATTCCCTCGTTCAGAGCAACTAATCTATGCGGCATTGCTTGTACCCAAAAAACAAAAAAATGTATGTGGCATTGCAACTAATTTTTTTTTTTTAAAAAAAAAAAATCTTAAATGTCAAGCCTACACTTTCTTTTGCAAATAAACAATAGTAGAATATGTTTGGACACAAGAATTTTGACTGCAGAAACAAGCCTCAATTCAAAATTGACAAAATATAGCAAGAAATGAAAATGGAATGAAGTAAAAGTCAGAAGGGTAAATCATTCAATATTATATTACAGTAAATAAACTAAATGCTGTCTTGTTTGAGGTGAACAAGTAAATAAAATTCAGATGAAATACCACTCTCAACATCAAACCACAGGCAAAATATTGTCTAACAGTAATATATAGTAAGACTTATAAATATCAGCATTTCTTAAAGGCCCCAGGTTCAAGTTCAATAGAGAGTACCTAAGGCAGATTTATTGGAGGCAGAGATGCTATCCTCATCATGAGCATCAGGCAGACCAGAAAAAAAAATTAATAAATGCCACACCAAATAAGAATATCTGTAGATTTTACCTGATAAATTGCTTGGTTTGCTCCACATTCCTGCAGCTCTGGAGGTCGATCAGCTGTAAGTAAAATAAGTGGTACAGAATCTTGACTAGCCTCCACAACCTGCAAGTCAAAAGTAATCTGATAAGTAATCAAAATTCAAAACCATTATTCATATCAGAATCTCTTTTTATTTTGGCCAGAATTTGTAATTTGTATCTGAATCTCGACAAACATGGGCAGCATATACCTCAAAAAAATTTTTTTTTAAAAAATCATGGAATAAAAGGTTCAAATAATGAGGAAACAAAAACCTAATGAAACAACATGGTCTAAGCAAATACCAAAATACCCAGAAAAGAGATCAGCTTCCCTCCTAAGAATAAAAGTCGTTGACAAGAAATGCTTTGATGGCAGTCCACAGAATGGAAGGCCAAGATTTGAAATAAGAACATAACGCTTTAAGATATTGTAATGATTCCTAGAATTTCTTGTGATTATTAGTTGACCCTTGTTTAGGGATAGAATCAAGGGATTATCCCTAATAAAAGGGTCAACTAATAATTGCAATAAATCCAAGGAATCCTTACAATAATTACAATATCTAGCATAAATAAGTGTCATTAAAAAGTTGATTAAACTCACAGCAGGAAGAAGATTTGAAACTGCAGTCCCTGATGATGTTATGACTACTGCTGGAATGTGAGATCCTCTTGCATATCCAACAGCGTGAAATGCGAGTGAGCGTTCATCAAAACATGAAATGCATGTGATTAGTGCATGGCTAGATGCAGCAACAGCAAGAGGGGAAGACCTTGATCCAGGTGCTATACAAAAATACTATAACAAAAAACGAGTCAGAATACTACATCATAATGGGAACAACTGAAGCATAGTTATTTATCACATCACTTACCGTCAAACCAAGTCGTGAGCATTCTTCAATAATAAGTGATGCCCAAACAGCATTGATATTGGCACTTTCTTCCAGTGAATAAAACAATTTATTTGCTTGACCTAGCTGATAGTAGAAAGAAACACAACCTGAACAATCTTCAGCCAAGTTTGATCCTTCTAGCATTCTTAAACTAAATCCCCAATGCGTTTCTTAATAAGATAATCTATAAACTTCAGATTTGATATATTACCATTAGCCAACCAACAATAAACTTAAAATATGAGGAGTTAAACTATTTGCATCAGTGCAGCACGGCAAATTTTATTAAGTACAGCTGTACAGACACAGATAAATCAAAATATGCCATGTTGCTTGTGTCTTAATAGATTCAAAATCGTGAACAGCTATCATTACTGAATTACATATTATATCTGTAATAAATATTCCAGTAAGATGCAGTGACAATCTTGCTATTAGGTTTGATTATGACAAAGTTGGGAGTTCCACAAATTGTTAACAGTTTAGTATTGCAGCTAAATATTGCAAACTGTATTTGTATTGACCTATTAGTATTGCAGACGAATTCTGACTTCCAGACATGAGACATGTCCCACATGTGATCTGCTGTAACTCAATCTATGCTTTGGAAAAATCAACTGACTTTAAAATATGGTACCTTCTCTTCCAAATACTTTTTTTACATACACCTATACTCAATATATGTTTTTTCTGAGTAAGCCAACACAAGAATACATAACTGCATACCATGTTAGTCGCAAAAGCAACGGTTGGTGAGAGCCTAAAACAAAATTGAGTGGAAGATGGAGACTCTTTCTGAAAAAGAAAAAGAACAGTTCAACCATGAAGAGAACTGCAGAGTGCAAGCAAACTAGAATTAATAAAAAAAATAGAAGATAAAAAATTTACCAGGGAAAAGGGGATACCAGTTCCATGATGTCAGCAATACTTTCCCTTCCTGCCGGGGCAATAGAGTTCATGTATACCTAGCAAATTATGTCAACCAGAAAAAGAGCAACAAACAATCAATAGATATAGGCACTTGCATTAAATCACTGTCACAGAAGCAATTTTACAAGTAAACTTCAAAAATAAGAGAATGCACATGCCCTAAGTGAAAAGAAAGGGGTAAAAGCAGATAAATCCAACTGCATTTTACCATCATGTTATATATGTCACCGCCATGCAGCTGTCACACCTAATACTAAGCAAGACTTAGACAAAATGAAAGTACAATTATTTTCTGGAAAAAGAAATGACGTGCTGTACATCAACAAGGCCATGGAATAAGTAATGCAAAAGGAAAGCAAGAATATTATTTATGCATAACTGCCAAATATTACACTTCAAATAGTAAGAGTTCATTTTTCCAGGAAAGAAAGAACCAATACCCTTGGAATAGATCCATTTTCCACCAAACTGAATTTTCTGAGTGCAGATGTTGTACAGTCGGACTGCCATGTGTCAGTAGTGGGACAAATATGACAAGATAACTATACAAAAAACGATATATCATCAATGAGATAGGGAATATACAAAATGAAGAACAATTATTAAGGGCAACGAGAAGCACTTTCTGGCCCATGGAAGAAACTGCACACTGGTCAGGGCGTGAAGAACAAAACAACATGCAATCCAACACCATGAAATCAAATGAGCAAAATTGCTTTATTATTTCTGTATTATCCAGTAAAGATTACACAAATAATCAGCTAAATCCAAAATGAAACATAATTACAATTCTGTCCTGCAGTAAAGTTAGTGGTTAATTCTGAACTTAGAAATTTGAGGATTCCTGTCTACTTACATATAACAAAACTATAGCAAACAATGAAGTTCTTCACGAAACTGATTTCTGCAGGGAACTATACTCCTATCCTTCATCTAATTGATCATTTAGGAAATAGGATGGGTAGTTTCTGTATGAACCAAATCCTCCATCACCATATTAGAAGCAAAGTGCATTTCTTGAACAGCTATGTAATCCTACTGAAGTACAGCACACCTTTTACATTAAGGCTGTGGTGATAAATCTTAAAATCCTCTGCATTTCTTCAAAACAAAATTAATTACGGATCAAAAAGGACCCCAGATATGCTGACAAGAGTTTCACGCCTAGTATATGCAGGTATTTCCAACATTTCAGTGATTAATTATGAAAAAACCATCCGCATTTGAAATAAAATTGAAGAATCGTAAATACATATGTATTGCGCATAATCTTGAATATTGAACCCAAATGGAGAGTAACGGCATTGCCAGCTTGTTCAGTTTGGCACAGTTCATTTTTGGAGTTTCTAAAATTTCCCAATCCCTTGTATGGGGTTTTTTTGTTCCTAGAATCATATGCATGTGCTATGCTAAAGGTTTATCCAATGGTATTTTATTCAAATAAAAGAAGAAACTTTAGTAAAATATCTTCATTAGTCAAAAATAAACCCGAATCATAGTTTAAAAGTTTGAATTAGTAGCAACATAGTCAAGAGTCTTGACATTTATTTAAAATATAACTAAACAAAAACCTACAAAGAATGGACAAAAGCAAGCTAAATACCTGGTTAAGAGAAATTTCAAGTGAGTTAAGAGCTTCTTTGAATGTAGAGAGGGAAGAGTCATCCCATGCAAGTGTTGATGTCAAAATGGAAGCTATCTCCTGCTCATCCAACTCAATCTGTAATAACAACAGTTGCTGTTAAATAGCTAGTGCATATAGGAATGTTAAGAATGTAATCAAAAGAAATGATTAATAACATATAATATCAACTGATTCCAATGGCACTGACAATAAATTCACCTGAGGGACAAAGAAGGAAAAAGAACCATCCTCATGATTCACAGAATCTAAATCTTGATTGAAATTAACATCCATAAAGCCATAAGCCACTATCAGGGTTGAATCGCTTGATATATATCTACAGGCAAATGAGTACATTCTTCAGACACTTCATAAGAAGTCAAGACCCAATTTAACTGGAAATCGTCCCTATTATTTGCACGTAAATGAAATTCCTTCACAAATGAATGCTGAAAAAAGGTAAAGACAGTTGGTTCTTCACATAGAGATTTCCACAATAAATTAAAACCCCGCTAGAACAAAACCCCCAACAAGTAGGGATTTCTGTGCGATGCTTTCAAACTAATAAAAATATTTCACATATCGCCATTTTTTCTTGAAGCCACAGGCTTGCTCATCAGATTCCAGTTGTCTTATTCCAAACATACATGCTCAAAATCCTTCCATGAGTCAATGAAACATAGAGTCTACAACCAAAAGAAGAGAAGGGGCTAGTTTTCTTTAACCTTTTGGACAAGCTTTGGATTCCAGTGTTGAGAGGAGAATACCGAGTAAAAGAAGCGGCAGCACCAATTCCAAAAACTCCACGGCGACTATTCACATGCAGCGACTTGCATGTTGGATTGTCTGAGTTCTTGGAAAGATATATTTGAGGAAAAACTCCAGATGACTCTGGCTGACAACAAAACCAACTTAAAGCCTTAGGACTTGGAGGCACAGCCACCTGAAAATTCACATCCACATAGCATGATTTAAAACATCACGTCACTGCAACTAAATAGCCAGCAATGGAAAACAGAATCTAACGATACAGAGAAACTAGTAAACAATACCTGAAACCTAAGGAATCCACTAGAGCAACAAGGAGGATCCAACTTTAACGTTTGCACAGCCTCCTTAATTCTTTCAAGTCCCTCCTCCAATGTCAATGCCGGAGACAATGTTCGCGTAATACAATGCTCAAAAACCAAATCAATATCCTCATTGTTTACAATGTCATCTAGAAGGATCATTGGACCGTCGAATTTCACCCCTTCCACAAACTACATATACATATACAGAAAACTCAGCAATAAAAAGAGAAGACAAAAAGACTGCAAGTAAACGTAAACAGAGAGAAGAATAAATATCAATGGCACCTCATAATTTCGTTTCCGGTAAAGAAGCTTGAAAAAGCGAGAATTTCTGCAGAGAAATACTGTAGCCGTTGATGAAGAACTTGGGTACGAAAATGAAATTCTGGTGCGGTTTGAGAATGTAGCTCCCGAGGAGAAACCATTACCTAACGACAATGTGCGATACCTCATTTCGATAAGGATAAGAATGAGGAAGAGGAAGAGAAAGAGAGTGCAATAAGGAGCAATACTATCTCAGTGTACAGAGCATGGAAGCTCGGGAAGACGGAAGGGTCAAAGATAAGGTGGCTCGTGCCGGGCCTCGTGGCGCTCTGTCGTCTTCAGTACGGTGACACACAGTGACCCAAACATTTGGTTCTGGTCCCTTTTTCTTTTTTGACCTCATATTTGGCCCTACTTATATTTGGGAAAATTAGTCATATGGCCCCCATTGTTTGTCCAAATATTCATTTTAGATGAACAGGAGGTAGTAGCCATTAACATTCATTTTAGTGCATATATTTATTTAACGAAAATAGAATATCTGTTAGGCATCCCAGAAAAATAAGTTTAAAATAGGGAAAAGATAAATTAGGGAGTCTAATATTATAAATACAAATTCAGTCCTGTGGAAGGGACCTAGAATTTGAAAATGTTTCTAAATAACTAATTTGCCCCTAACAGTATTTTGAGAAGCTTAAGTTGTTAATATGTATGCTAAAATTGTTAATTACAATTCTTATATTATTATTGTTTATATATAAATAGTCAATGGTGTCTGACATGTGTTGCTTCAAAATACTCTCTCTGGTCCTAAATATAAGATAAAATTGACTTTTTTAGAAAGATTGAGGAAGTTAATTAAATTACTTTAGAGTATTTTTATTTTTATTTTTTCCTTCAAATTAATTAGTTTGACTAATAAATTGATATATAATTTAAGGATATATTACATATGATATAATTAAATAATTTATTTAACTTTATTAATTGCTCCAAAAAAATTCAATTTTTTCTTATAATTAATATCGGAGGTAGTATTACCTACGAAGCTGTTGATATTTGAGGAGTTCAATGTAACACCCCAAATTTGGAATTAATTTTTGGGTTTTTCAAAGCCTAAAAATGGATAAATAGTATATAATAATATTTAGCCCAATATTAATGTTAATTTTGGTTAAGGAAAAAAAGAAAAGGAATTAATTCAAAAACGTAGTGGCAAAATGGTAATTTGTCAGTAAAACACAAGATTAATTATTTTTTCAATTAATTGGATTTATTTCAATTAATTAAGAAAAATAAAGGATAAATATATAATTGGAGCATTCTTGATCAAAAATAAACAAGGTTTGAAAAGTTAAAGTTAGACTTATATATAAATTAATTAGAGGGACTTTGAGAAATACATTAGATAATTATTAAATCCCTTTTCCTCTAATATGTTCGCCACACATGGAAAATAGGAGGGAAAATATATATTGGTCAATAAATTATGCCAAATGACATTATCATAAAGCTAATCAATTTATAAAGGAGAGCACATGTGTAAATTCCATAAAATAATATATATGTGTGTGCACAATTAATGGGATAATTGGAAAAGCAAATTGGACGAATTAAAGGACCCTTATGGACGTCACTTTTGGGCTAAGAAAGGAGAAGGGATTTGGTTCAAATTGAAGGAAACATTTATGACAAAATTGGAAAGAGATAATAAAGTAAAGGAAAATTACACGTCATATTTATTAAAATATTATATTTCCAAAAGGAGATGAAGAGATATTAAGGCATCTTCGTCGTCTTTTCTTCATTCTTCATAAGCCAAGCATAAAAGGAGAGACAGAGAGCACTTGAGATTTTTATCAGACAGAAGAAAGAGCAAATTCCAAGGTAAGGCGGATTTACTTGGGATTTTGATTTCTAATTTGTGAAATCGCTTCACTAAGATACTCTTCTTCATGATTCAAGGTGTTTAGCAAGCAAAACTTTAGGGTTTGTGGAAGCAAAGAATTCGGCCAAGAGATAAAGGAAGAAGGAAATCAAAGGTAACTTCACCAACCTAATACTTGTTGTAGAGATCATCGTTGTTGAATTTGTTGGTGGTTTTGTGGTTGATTTGTTGTGATTTATAAAATTTGGGAAGCTCAAACTCATACTGTTACAATGTTCAAATTTAGTCTAATCATGTTTAGAATATGATTAAGTAGTTAATCAAATTATTAAGTGTAGAAAGGAACAAGGATTTGAGATTGAAAATCAAAGATTCAAACATCGCTTTTTATTTCCTTAGGTTTCGGCCAAGTCAAGAATAGGGGGTAGGAGCTGGATTTTCATGAAATTAATAGTTCCATTGTGTTCAGGGGAAAATTAGGTGAGGTTAGTAATAAACACTTTCTCAGCAAAGCCTTGAATCCCTGAAACCTTAATTAGGGGTTGCCAAGGGTAAAATTGTCATTTGGCAGTGATTTTGAGAAAATCGAGGTAAAAATGAATTTATTTGGCAAAAATAAGTTAGAAAATTCTAAGTCAAAATTTCTTGAAAAAGTACAATCGGACTGAGTACGGCGGAGCCAAGATCAAGTCTCCGGAGACATTTTGGTAATTTTTCAATAAAAACTCGTATAACTATCAGAAACATTTTGGGAGTGTCTAAAATAGTACATGAATGAGTTTTAACCTAATTATTGTACATTTGAAATTTTAGGACCGGATTAATAGCCTGACCTGTGACACGAAGTTTGAGGAGCATTATTACGCATCAAAAAGGGGTTTAAGGTAGTAACTTTATTTTTCATACACTATGTGAATGTGTTATATGTTTTGTATATGTCATTTTTTTATAATATGTATGATACATAGTGCCTACAGGTACATTGATGAATAGTGCCTCTGAGTATATATTAGTGGTGAAAAAATTATCACAATAATTAAAATTAATAAAAGTATCTCAGTTTCTATACAAAAACATCTTATACATTTCTCTCTTAATTTCTATACTTATGTAAATTTGTAATATTTGATCATTTAATACCGTTTTGTCTTTTTCATTGGGAAAAAAATCTTGGACATTTCTCTCTCAAAAAGTAGGTTGATAGCTTTGGCACCATCTGTGAACACTTTTATTTTCCTCAAACTATTTGCCCAGCATGACTCTAAATCATGGACAATTCCAAATATCTCAACGATGGTAGGAAGAGGACAATAATTGGCATTAAAATCACTCCTTGTAATTTTTAACATCAGGGAAGTCGTTATAGTTTTAAAATATTTCCAAATTTTCCAATTAAAACAACACCATAACTATGATGATGATTCTTGTGTGTAATACACCCTCCGGTCCTAATTATAAGATAAAGTTGATTTTTTTTAAGAAATTAAGAAAGCTAATTAAATTATTTTAGAGTATTTTTATATTTATTTTTTGGACTAGAGGTAGTATGTTTTTTATGATTTGAAACAAAAAATAGGAATAGCTAGTGAGCAAAAGCAAAAAGGGAATAACCAATGTTTTAAAAACCGGACCAGACGTCGAGCAAGATAAAGGTCAGCGGGTTTCAAACGATTAGAACGGTCGAGCTTTTCAGTCGGACCGGTGACATAATAATTAAATTTAAAAAAAAAATATAGATATATTACAATTAGTCTTTAGTCTAATTTCATAGAAAGTTAATAAAGTCACAAAATACCATTTAAAAAAGAACATTAAATCAATCATCAACCTAACAAAATGCCCTAACAATAATGATTTTATGAATTGTCAAACATTGGTGACTATTGATTGATCCAAACATTAGTTTCTTGAAAGGCATTTGAACTATACAACTCTAGTCTTATTTATAAGTCCTTTTTTACCAAAAAATTTGGTCTTATTTATAAGTCCGGTTTCAGTATAATAAATGAGATTGTAACAATTTTACCCCTATTTATTGTACAAATGAAGAAATAATTTAAAAATAGATAGAGAAGAAAGAGTTGAAAAGTACTCCCTCCGGTTCTATTTATAAACAACTTTTCCCTTGATTGCACAAAAAGAACTGGTAGTTAAAAGCAATAATTGTGTAAAAAATGTTATGTTTTTCCATATATGTCCCTATTTATGAAAAGAGAATATGAGAGAGAATAGATAAAAAATATGAGAGATAATGAGTATATATAAAATATAAGAAAGGATGAGTATTTAATAAGGGTAAAATAGGAAAAAGAAGCTTACATTTTCACACAAAAAATAAAAGTTATTTATAAAAAGGATCAACTTCATAAAGAGAGAAAGCTGTTTATAAATATGACTAAATAAATAAGTGCATAGTTGTAAATTTACCTCATAATCATTGAGTTAATTACCTCTCTGTGGTATGTGAGATTTAGTTAAAAGAGATTTATAAATATGATCAGGTGGTAAATGTTATCATCTTCATGAGGAAATGACCCAAAATCAAGACTTTTAACTTCAATCACAGTACTTCCAATTTTATCCTTAGCTTGAGGATCAAACTCATTGCCTTGTTCTTTAAAAGCATCTTTATAAAATAATGTGCAACAAACCAAATTATTAAAATTAGTAACATATAATATAAATAAAATAAAGTAACATGGTTAAAATTTATATGCCATTTTTAACTTCTTTTTTTTTTTGCAGCAACAAAATTTTTTTAAAAAAATTTTGCAGCAAACTTTTTTTTTTCGCTTTTTTATTAAGCCGGACAGTTTTTGAAAAACCGATCCGGTTTCCGGCCCAAAAACAGATAAACGGAGGCTCAAAACGGCTCCCCCAAAAAAATGGTCTGATACATATGTCCGGGCCTACCTCAGTGACTGGCCAACGGTTTGACCGGTCTAACCGTCCAGCCTGATTCGGTTCTCTAAACAATACAATGGGAATAACTGAATTTATGGACATAACATTGTTGTCAGTAGATAAGGATGTCAAAGTCTCTTCATATTAGGATGTACAATCTCATACACTCTCTCACTTTAATAACCACCCATCAAAATTATAAGAGTAAAATATTCTAATCACCCTTCTATTTTATTTTAATTACACAGACCCCCTCTATTTTAAAAACATATATAGATCTCCCTTAAAATTAAAATATATATTACATAAACCTCTCTCACATTTTGATATTATATTTCCATTTTACAAAATCGTTAGTTAACTAATAAATTTGACTTTTGAACTTCTTTTTACCTAAATACCCACTTCTAACATTATAATTATTTACACACACATATATATATATGGGCCAAAAAAGTTATGCCACCAAAAATCAATCCTAATAGATTTTCTAACTTTCTAATATGTTAAAAACTTAGTAACTTTGAGATTATAAAATTTATAATTTTAATTTTTCATTGTATTTATTGAAAGTTATTTATTTTTAGTTTCTTGAATAACTAAAAATATATATCAAACCTATATTTTTTTCTATCAAATACAATAAACTATATAGGTTGGATAGATTGTATAAGCGATTTAAATTTATAATTTCATATATTTTTCTACAAACATTTAAAAAACTTACTCCAATTTTCAAAAGTATGTAATATTTACAAACTGTCAAATGAAATTTGTAATTTAGCATTAAGGGTAAATTAGAAAATAAAATTTATTTTGTATATAAATTTTATTAAAATTATATTTTTAGAATCTTTTAGAATATTCTTAAAGGAGATAACAGTTTGAATTTAAGTACATGTTTTTAAAATAAGAGAAGATTGTGTAATTAAAGCAAAACAGAAAAGTGATTAGAGTATTTTACTCTTTGTCTTATTCATGCAAAATTATTTTTAAAGGTAGAGATTTTTTGATCTCTTGTTATTTTAAAACTTTTGTCCCATTATTGAAGCACACATGCTAAACAAATTTTTATAACCACATTTGATTAATTATTTTGCATAGGCTAAATTATACAAAATCACTATGAAATTTGGGTCAGTTACATATAACTCATTTGACATTTTAAAGTTTAAATTTAACCCCCTGAACTTTTATTTTACTATTATTAACTCCTTATCGTTAACTAACCGTTATTTTTTTAACTAAAATTACTATATCATATCAATACATGACACGTGGTGTCTTATATAAATTATTTAGTCTCATAAAACCACCTAAACTTTGACTATTTATAAATAACTCATGGAATTTTTATTTTTGATAGTGAATAACCTTGTGAATTTTGATTAGTTACAAATAATTCTTTGACACATCAAAATTAAATTTAATTCTCTAACAAATAACTCATGTCGTTACTTCTATCCTTATAATAAATTTATTAATATTTTTACTATCATTTGTTAATTAAAATAGCTTTTTTTTGGATGACAAAAACTAGAAGAATATTATTTTAAAAATATAAAAATAAACATTGGAACTCTGATTAAAAAAAATGCAGTACTAATAAAGAATTAATGAGGGCAAAAAATGTTCTGTGACACAAATGTAATATTTAAATTCCATTATCCCAAAACAAATATTTAACATAAATGATGACATTTTTGTACTATCAATCCTCAATTATACCAAAGAAACAAGTAAATTTTATATAAATGATGGCCTTTTTATTTTTATATTTTATTTAAATATTAGTCTTCTAATAATTATTTTAATTGATAAATGATATTAAAAATATTAATAAATTTATTAAAATGATAAAAGTAACGACATGGAATTTAATATTATAAATTAAAATTTTAAGAGAGATAAATTTAAATTTTGAAATGTCAAGGAGGTTATGTGTAACTGATCAAAGTTTTTAGAGAGTTATTTGTAACTAGTCAAAGTTTAATGGGTTATTTGTAACTAGTCAAGGTTTATGATGCCACATGTCATATGTTAATCTGATATGGCAATTTCCGTTAAAAATATAATAGTCGGTTAACTTCAAGGGGTTAATAATAAAAAATAAAAGGTAAGGGGGTTAAATTTAAAATTTAAAATATTAGAGGGTTATATGCAACTGACCCAAAATTAAATGGAGTTTTTTATAATTTAGACTTTTACATATTAAGAATATTTTTATAACTCATTTCTTTCCTTCTTTCCTTCCTTCTTTCTTTTTTTTTTTTTTTTTTTCTTTTTGCGTTCTCATTCTCTCCCTCAATGTTTTGATTCCAAAAATCTTTTAACATACTAAATGCTAAATAGGCCTGAGTGCTCTTGCCGTCCTTAGTCTTATGTGAAAATAGTCTTTCCTGTGTATAATGCATATATAAATTGTTGGCAACAAAATTTGTTGGGAGGAATTGTTCGGTTCTGACAATAAACTGTAACATTTGCTAATGAATAAAGTTGTATGAAGATACATTACGAATGGTTTGTTCGTTAGAAGGCAAATTCTCGATTGACAGGCGTTCAAAGTTATATATTTTGAGAATTACTTATTTATACATACTAAATACTTACTATATATATATATGCCTCCAAGAAAGAAGCAGAGGATCCTTAGAAACTAATTATCTCTCCCGGTCTACACTTCCTTATGCTGACATTTATAATGGCGCCTTCCTCTTCCTTTATGCTTCCACCATCCATGATATGGCAGCACTGCCTTCTTGGAGCCTGCTTCAACACCAAAAACAGTAACATTAGTTTAGAAGTCTTGTGTAAACTAAATATTTATATATATGAAAAGTTAATAGTAAAACCAAAATCAATATACTACCTTTTGTCCTTAATATAAGACTCAATTGATTTTTTTTTACAAGATTAAGGAAGCTAAATAAATTATTTTTTTTTGGTAAACTAGTTAAATAAATTACTTTAAAGTAATTATATATTGCTTTTTTATACCCAACTAATTTATCTAATATATAAACTGATATACTTTTCCAGTCTTTAATATAAGATATATTTAAGGAGTTAATCTTTGTCCTAAATATAAGACATAATTTATATATTTCTCGATCTTTTTCTAATTTACTCCTATTAATGTTCCTTAAAAAATAATCAAGGAGAAGAGTGAATGAGGAAATTGAAGAAGACTATTAGGTTGTTTTAGAAAATACATGTTATGTTAACCAATTAACTTACCTAACTTCGTTAATTAAATCAAAATAGGTAAATATGTCTTATATTAAGGATTGGAAGAGTATAATATAATAATACACAACATGTTATATGATTAACTAACTTACTTAGCTTCCATAATTTCTCTAAAAAAAATCAATTAGGTCTTGTATTAAGGACAATGAAGTATTATGAATAATTTGGCAGTGTGAGTGAGAGAGGGAGAGATACATACATTCTTCCAATATTCTGGGTCAAGCTTCAAGGCTGAAACTCCGATCCTCTGAGCTTGCACATTATGATCTGTATTTGGGTTCAAGCACTTGCGATCCTTGTCTACAAATCTCTGGTAGCCACTGAGACTCACACTTGTACCAATCTCTTCAATCTGATCAAGGAAATATCTAACTGGCTGTTGGCATGGGTCAGAACTCATAGGTCGAGTGTTGAAAGTGAAGGGACCTTCACTCCAACTGCGCCATGTCCGGAATGTCTGTAATGGTGTCTGCAAATCCGTAGGCGTCAACATTGTTGGGTAAATTTGTACAGAGTAACCCCACGAAATGGATATTGACCATTTTCGTTTATGATCATAGCAAAAGCTTTGTTGTAGTATCCGAGCCGGGTCAACTCGGTATGCCCGAAGGAGGTTCTCCAATGAATCTCTCCGAGTCTGGTAGGGAAACAATGGACCAATCGAGTCAACGTGGTGGAGAGACACTAGTGGTGCCATCGGGTGTGCTGCTAAAAGGCCATACGGATCCCCTCTTATGTCCAGCTGAAACAAAAAGGATAAGGCCACAAAATTAGTTTCTTGTAGACTTCCCAAGTAAAAGGGAATGAAGGAAAGAAGAAGGGAAAATCCTGAAAAATTAGGTTAAAACTAGGAAAAGATAAATTAAAGAGTCTAATATCACAGATCTCAAGTCAAACTTGTAGGAGAAATCTAGGATTTGTAAATGTTTCCAAATAACCAATCTGTCCTTGATAGTATTTGAAGTGCTCAAGTTGTCAATATATGTACGGAAGTAGTTAATTGTTATTATTAAGTTGTTGTTCTTTATATATAAGTTTATTACGCATCGTAATTAACAACTTCAATGTATATCTTGACAGCTTTAGCTCGGTAAAATACCAACAACCTTGTAAGTAATATTTTGAAGCCAACACATGTTAGGCGTCACTGACTATTTATATATAGATAATAACAACTTAAGAATCGCAATTAACAACTTCAGTATATATATTGATAACTTAAGCTCTCTAAATGTTGTAAGGGGGTGAATTGATCATTTTGGAAATATTTGCAAATCTCATATTCTTCCCATAAGTCTGACTTAAGATTTGTGATATTGGACTCCCTGATTTATCTTTTCCCAATTTTAAATGAATTTATGTGAAATTATCCCAAAACAGAATTAGACACTATTTTAAAGGCTTCATATCCTTCAATAAGAATTTTTAACATCGTATAGGCGTCATTGAAACTAGTAAGAATGAAGAGAAGATACATTGTCCTGGACCTGTCCGTCAGGTATACATAGTGAACACGAATGTAGTATTCAGTACGTATATGAAAATTAAAAACCGATTTTTTTGCCACAAGTTCTTGATCAGTACTATTATAGATTTGGGCATATATAACACTTAATAAATAACGGTTACAGTGAATAAACGTCATGTATGTCGAGGTGAAGGTCGTACAAAGATATATAACGCTAAAACCTAACGATTAAATATGCGCACTGTTATGTATTGAGAGGTGGAATCTGCAAAAACACAAAAATAACGGTTGTGTTTAATAACCGTCATTTATTTAGTGGGATATATAACGGTTCTTATAAAACAACTGTCATGGAATACTTATAAACGATTCATTTTCTAACTTCTTAATAGCACCAAAAATAAAACATAACGGTCTTCAAAACCAACCGTCATCTAACACTTTTATAACCCTTCGTAACATCATTGGACCTTCATCAGTTATAACTCATTACCCTTCATAATTTGTGAGACCATCATAAGTCATAACTTATAACCCTTCATAATCCGTTAGATCTCTATTTAAACTCACATACTCCTTGTGATTCTTACTACTTTTCTTTATTGGCCTCCTCCTTCTCTCCTTGATCATGTTAAGTTCCTAGGAAGCTCCTTTGCCGTCGCCACCCCCTCCTCCTCTATCTACTCCGTCTCCTCCTGAAATGGAGGCTCTGATGCAAATGTTGACAGGTCTTGACCGCCACACAAGGCTTCTCACTTCATACACTAATAAGTTGAACAGGAAGTTGAACCACATACTTTGTCACAATGATGTTAAATATGATTTGCAGTCAGACCCTTCATCTCCCTCCTTCGATGATGAGAATGAGGAAGAGGACAAGGAAGAGAAGGATGAGGAGGGTAGTGGTGGTGATGACTGAACATCATCATTATTTTTTTAAATGTTAAAAATGAAGTTAACAAAAAGAACCTTAATAATTCATAGTTATTAGTGAAGAATTGTGAATTAGTCTTGCCTGCCGTCCTTATATCCTCCTCTTCCTCATCCTTATTCTTATCATCGGAGGATGGAGATGAAGTTAACCAAAAAAGAACAACTTAATAATTTGCCGTTATTAATTAAGAACCGTAAAGTATTCTTGCCAACTACTTAACGATTCTAACATAATACATGTTAAGTTAATAATAAAGTTAACAAAAAACTTAATCATTCACGGTTATTAATTAAAAACCATAAAGTATTCTTGCAAACATATTTAACAGTTCTAACTTAATAAATGTTGATAAAAGCTTTTGAGACCTTTACTCTTCCCCGTGCTGACAATGGTTGCCTCCTCATTTTTCAATGATCGTCAGGAGAACACTAGTACCCTTTCATTACATCCTGTTCAACTTTCAACACGTGCAATGATGGTTTTTTCATGTCCCTTCTAGATGTCTATTACAATATTTAAAATTCACATTTTCATTTGTATTTTTGATGTTTTCTTCACCATCCTCTTCTTTATTCTCTAGCTCAATCACCAAGATGAAATGCCGTGCGGAAGACATGTAAGAAAACTCTCAGCATCATCCTCTATAGCCTCCTCCTCCTCAACCTCCACCTCCTGCTTCTCCTCCCCAACATCCGCCTCCGCCTCCACATCCTATGCTTCCTCAACTAGAGGCAATGTTGTTGTATGCATAACAAATTAGTCATGTAGTTAGGAGGCTTTCTGGATTCCTCTCCAGTATGAACAGGAAGGCCAATCTCATACTTGATGAGTATAGGATTGGCCATGACCCTAACAATGATCCCAACCAATCCTCTAGTGGCGAGTAGCCTGGTGATCTCATCAGTTCATTAGGCTACTCATCACTATTCCTTTTTTTTTCGTTTTATCGATTTTTCTTCTTAAATATGAGTATTTTGAAATAAAAAAGGAATATATCCAACGATATATTCTTTTAGAAAAACCATAATGATATAAAATAAATAATGGTTCTATTAAAACAACCACATTACCATTTATAAAATATAATGATCTGATGTAAATCTAAAGGACGTGACGGCTCGATAATCCATGAAAGCTTCTCTATATAAACGTTTGAAAACTGAACTCCACTTCTCCCCTGCCATTTTAACTTGTCATAGCCAACTGCAAGCTTTTATTCTTCTTCACCAAAATTATAGACAAACGCAAAATAACTTCTTCTTCGTCATCCGGGAGCAAACCAAAAGACGAACTCCCTCCACCAACAAGCATTAAAGGCCTCTTCAATGCGATGTACGAGCTTCGTCATATGGTTTAAGTTTACCTACAAGAGTAAGGACGCATGGACCAGTGCTTGAAAGAACTTCCCACCATCGTTCGCTCTATGAACGAGAAGGTGGACAAGTTACTGGAGAAGGAAGAATTTGATGATGCATTAGATTCTTAAAATATCTCTATAACCTTTTAGTTTTAGTTTGTTTATAAACTTTGTCTTGTTGCTTTTTTGTTTTGTTTGTAAAATGGTGGTTGCATAATTAACCATCAAAATTTTTCAAAAAAGTGAAATACATAACCGTTATTAATGCAAAACGTGATAAATGTAAACAAATAAATAATAGTTCTTATGAATAAACCGTGATGTAAAGTCTTAGACACAATAACAAAAAAAACCTACCATTCATCTTCTATTTAAACGTATGAAACATAATATAATTGATACTTAATTTGTTCAAACGAAACCCATCAACATCTTAATTCTATGACTCCTGTTGTCTTTTCTAGCCATTGGGAGTCATTTTCAATGAAATCTCAGCATAAAAGCCTTCGTTTGCCTTCTCAGCAACAGCCGCACTAGTGAATCCACTTGACCCTTGTCTCAGTGACTACCTCATGAGTTGTTTTCATTCAACCCTAGTTAGGTATTTTATGATCTCCCTCATCCATTTCACATTATCTTTCCTACATTCACTTCTAACAATTCCTCTCCTGTTTCTTATAATGTTCAACCCAGTCGATTGGTCTACCTTTATGAAGTCACGATGCGCTAAAGCATCCAAGGTGACATTAATTTGCTTTTGTGAAGTTATGTTTTTTGACAAACCGAGTATTGCTCTTATTGAAGGTTCCTTAAATTGCTTTTGTGAAGTTATATTTTTTTGGAAAACCTAGTATTGCTCTAATAGAAGGTTCCTTAAATTGCTTTCTTGAAGTTATGATTTTTTTAGAAAAACTAATATTGCTCTGATCGAATGTTTCTTTCCTGCTACATGAAGTTGGCAACCCATTGCTTTGATTCATGGTTCCTACTCTATTGATATTTTTTAAAGTGATTTCAAAAGATATGGATCCCTGAGCAAACAAATCTCCCTTTTTTTTGAAAGTATCCATATCTTTAAAAGCTACTTCGAAAAGATCAA